>CM046944.1:18059613-18659613 GCA_025698515.1 Gossypium sturtianum | reverse complement strand
CAAATAAGAGGAGGTGAGTCACTAGGATCGCTTAAATACCGTGCTCTTCCGATCCTTCCTAGACATGCGTATGACGGTTACCACACCCTAGTCTTGCGGCTCGTTAACGGGTTTGTTTAGTGAAATTAAGTTTTATGACATTTTAAGAAGTGGTTTGAACTAAGCCTAGAGTCCATCAAGTTCTAATTCTAACTAATTTACGTCCCACTAGGCCCATTAAGCCCACATATATTATATCACACAATGGTTCAGAATACTTACAGCGGACTTGGGCCGGAGACGCAGGTGCCATGCTAAGCTAACAGACCTGTTATTACTTAAAGACATCCATATTTCAAAAGCCCATTTTAGAAAACGTTTTGAGCCCAAAAACCCGAGAGCTGAGTTTTGAACCGGGCTCTGATACCAATTTGTAACACCCTAAACCCGCCCAAACACCACGAATGGATCTGGTATGTCACTAAGAAAATTTTGGAAGAACATGTCGTATTTTCTGAAAAATATTTTTCTAAAGTTTACCTTCTTATTCGAGAGAAATTTAATAGTTGATAGTTTAAATAAAATATGCCTTTATAAATTAAAAACCCAAATTTAAATAGATACATTAGTTCAATAAGAATTTAAATAACTAAAAGTAATTAAAGCCCAAAATAAAACAAAACATAAACTAGTGGCCCATAGCCTTATTACAACGAGATTTAAAATCCATTAATTAAAAATATAAAGTATTAACTTGAGACTTTTTGCTGGATCCAGTTGGTCTTTTGCATGGCCACCTTGCGTTTTTATCCAGCCCGGTCCGAAGCACTAGGTATCACCTGAAAGGTTAATTAATAGGGTGAGTCGCGAGACTCAGTGTGCAACCCTCATGCACCACTAGATTTTGGCCTTAGGCCCATAAAACAGATTAATAATTCCATTTATAAAAAAAGAAATAACAAATAATATGCAAGGCCCAACCCGTTTGCCTAGGTTTCCATCCGCTACACGCCCCCGTACCAACTGTACACACCATTGGGGATTTCTACAATCGACCCACACCGCTACACACCATGATGGCAGTCATGCTGCTCATCCACATATGATGGACAAAGCCCTTATAACATATAATGGCCGAAGCCCGTATAACATTTAATGGCCGAAGCCCGTATAACAGTTCACGGCATTAGCCGCTACATCAGATCACGGTAAAACCGCTACACATATAACGTATAACTTCCTCCTTTCATCAACCCAACCCATGCAATCACATACAAGCATTTTACTTATAACATATAAACAGATTACTTACTAACCTGGTGAACCGCTTTTACCCTCCTTGGGCTTTCATCAATAAATCGAGATGTCGGCAATTATCAAAACATATAAATCTTATGATCATGCACTTTATGATTAGATCTAGATGGTGGGGAAGTACTACACACCTGATATCGCGAAATCCAATATTCTTAGTCGATGTCCTTGCTATCCGGATCTATTATCCTCAATGTAAAGCCTTGCTTAAAAGCCAGAAAAACACACAAAGATTTAGCCCCTTCAACAATCGGCCAAGGTTAATAAATCCCAAATTATACGTTAAAAATAATAGATCCCTTACCTTGAAATCCCGAAAGTAACACGATTCTATAACTTAGAGATCTATGCGATTGACTCCACTAAAGTTCCCTTCAGATTTCGGCACAAGTAGGCACCACAGAAGTAATTCGGCAATCACAGGAGATGAGATCTAGGGATTTCGGCTTTTAGGAAAATCCCAAAAAAGTATGAACAAGAGAAGGCTGATGTGTCTTTGGCTTTTAAAATACTTGAGTGAAGAGTTTCGTTTTACACAGAAAAAGAGAAGAAGAAAAGAAAACAAGGAAGAGACATGAAGATTTCGGCTAGGAAGAAAAAGAATGGAAAGAGTTTGACTTTTGAATCAAAGTGAAGATGAGGAATAGGCTTAGAGATTTCGGCTTTTGCAGAGAATGAAGAAGAAGATGGAACTTTAGGAGTTTTCTGATTTTACTCGAGAGAAGAAGAGAAAAGAATGAGAGAAAAACCCAAATGCTGAAATTGAAGAGATATTCCCCTATTTATAGAAATTTCTACACTTACCTAACCTTGCAGATAAATCCTATCTTTTCTCCTTTATCTTAATCTACTAGCTCATCTAAAAGAGACTTAATTATCTCTAACTCCTCCCTCCTTTATCAGCATATTATTCACATATTTTAATCATTAAAATCCCTAAATTTTAGCTTTTATCTGCTTATTATCCACATAAAATAAATTCCTAAATAATAGCCTTTATCTGCTTATTATCCACATATTTTAAACATTAAAACCCCTAAATTTTAGCCTTGTTACCATCCACTCCACCTAATCCTAATGCCCAAAATTTAGCTAACTTAAATTAAAAGAATTGGGCTCCATGAAACTTAAATTTGGGCCCCTAACTCCCTTGTGTGGCGTCACCTCCTAAGATTGAGCCACAAGCCCACTTTGGTATTTTAAACATAGATACTACCTTTTAAACCCTATAATGCCCAAACAGATAATTTTAATCAAGGCCTCTACCTAAGCCTGAGCCCAATTTGGACCCCTAACACTTAAATTAACACATTAAACATATCCACCCATTAAACGCATAGGCCCAAAAATTCAGGATGTTACACGCTCCTTACAAAAAAAGGTCTCTAGCTTCGGGATGTTACACTTTAACTGCTTGGAGTTCAAAAATTCCTTACTCTCTTTGGGCCTTTGCTTGTTTTCATTGTCTTCCCACTTGGGAGTTGTCTTTTTTTGGTTTAATTTCCTTTCACTAGAGTGCCACAACTATCTTTGGGTAAGCTTTATCTTTATCTTTTTCTTCCTCCCTTTCTACTGATTTTGGTGACTATTCGTAGCGATGTTTGGGTGGGGTTAAGGAGGTGCAAACATGTGTTAGGATTTTTGTGCCCTTAGTGTAGTAATTTCATCATATTTTATAAATTATTGAAATTTTTAAATTGATTGTTCATGGACATAAAACAAATGTCAATAGTTATTTCTATGTTACATTCTCCTCAATGGTTTTGTACACGAAAAGCAAAATGTATAAACAAATATTGACTCCTTGATCTTAACCAATATTAAGTTGCAATATATGGATGGATCTAATGCAAAAAGATAACTTATATTAGTAAGTAATCTAAATTATTCATAGTCTGCAGCATAAGATTGAGCAAATGGTTAAAATAATAGGGACTATTATGTCGTCTATAAGTCCAATTGGGGAGATAGTTTGTCTTGGCTATCGGAGCTGGATTTACTCCCAAAAATAGAGACATAGATGTAGGGGATGAACAAAACCCAATTCGATTAAAAAAATAATATTTTTTGAATTTAGAGTTAATCGAATCAAGTTATCAAGTTATTCAGTTTTTTTGAATCAACTCGAATAAGTAATTCGGTTTTTCGAGCTCAAGCCAAGTTGAATTTTACAACTCGAATAACAAATTGATGTAAATATCCATTGGGTCTCTAGAAATTTTAAAAATGTGTAAATTGATACCTCTAAAAAAATTCAAAATAATCTTAAAAAATTCAAAATATTTATAAAATCTTTTCTCCAAAATTTTATAAGTATATATAAATTCAAAAAATTAAAAATCTTAAAAATATATAAAATATTAAATTATAATTTTAAAAAAATGAAAATGAAAATTTGAGGACTTAAACATATAAGCTGTCAAATCAATTTTATCATGATAATTATATTGTTTTTTTTTCCTTTTATTTTGTTTCAAAAGAGTTTTCAAATATATATGGTATTTATATTCTTCAACTTGGAATTTAGTCATATTGTCAACAAGATTTAAATATGGCTAGGTTAATTTTTTTAAATTTAACTCAAACAAATTTATTTGACTCGTCTCGGATTTCATTTCGCTCGACATGATTCGAAAAAATTTCAAATCGATTTAGGATGATAAAATAGGACTCATCAACTCAGCTAACTAAAAAAAAATTCATTCAATCCAACTTAATTCGATCAAACACTCACCACTATGTAGATGTAATCATCTGAGCTAACAATTTATTGGACATGACTCAAGTTGAATGTATTCTAGATCCGTTTGTGGATTTATTTACCTGTTACGTTCATGGTGTTACTTACCTAGATCTTGACTAAGAAAATGGCTATGTGTGTGTAACTCATGTGCTTTAATATATTGAAAACATGTGTTTTCATGGTAGTGGGCAGAAAGTTGATATGTTGGGTACATAACTTATGCATGATATGATTTCACTCATAAAAGTGGAATCATAACTTGATAAAAGTGTAAATGGTATCCTCTCATTGGCATTGTATACATTATAAAAATGAAACCTAGCCAAGGGTCATTTGCCTATTAAAAATGATTTTATCATTACTAATTTGAGTAATGATCATTTTCATTGCGAAAGATAAAATGGTGACCATGACATAAAATGGATCGAATTAGGTGAACAGATTTAATCTAAAGGGATAATGAATATTCTATGATGGTAACACACATATGATGAGGTCATTCGACTAAAGCTTGAAATCAGTATTTTTTTATAATGGTATATAATGGGGGGTTCAGTCATGTTACTTTAGTAGAATCACTCATAACTAAACAATTTGTGATTAATAGATGAAGAGTCAGAACTTAATTACAAATTTTTTAAGCTGTAATTATATATGACCAGTTAGTCTCTTCACTAGCTCAACACAATTCTTTAATGAATTGCATTTAACATGAATACTTGCATGGAACCATAAATGATTGAAAAAGGAGAAATGGATAATTGAATTTACTCATTGAAGTAATAAGTGTTTTTCCAATTTAAAGATTAGATTGATTTGGGGTTAATTTAGTCACTTTGGATATTATTTAATTTAATTAAATGATGATTTCGACATGAACCTAAATTAAGTGATCATAGTTATCTAATTATTTGGAATGGAATAAAATTAATTGAATAAAGTTACGCATGCATTAAAATAAAGCTTAATAAAAATTTATTAATTGAATAAAAATTACCAAAATCAGCAAACTTTCAACCTCTTACTCTACAGTCCCCTTATTCGTTTGCCTCAAATTTATTCAAGGGGATGAGGTGCTACCTTTTCAAGAATAAGGGTTGTAGCTTATAGAACAACAAGTACCTTTTCCATGAAACCTAGATGAAGTTTGACCAATATGCAATAAATCTTCAATACGTTCTCCATGAGATGCAATCTCATGCTTCACTTGAGCATTAATAACTTGTTGATCTTCATAGCTCAAATGTGGTTGATCTTTTCTCACCCAAATTTGCCTCTATCACATTCTACTTGTTGCACTTGTTGTTGGAACAAGTTTTGCAACAAACCTAAACTTCTTCTAATCTCACATCATATTAAAATAGTAAGGTTTGATGTTTCCTTCTTTCCCCTAATAAAAGCATACGAGTTCACCTTTCTTCTTTTATGTATGTGATGTCGTCTACGTAATATTCTAGTCAATTTTGCAACATTAGATTGAACATGACTTGTACTTCTCCATCATTGATCATTCATCAGCTTGTAACAATGAGATCTAATATGTAAAATATTTTCACGACAATAATGAACAAGTATTTTATCCTTCATTTTACTTGTCTCAAAAGTAAAAGAACCCACATCTTTTGTAGGAGTGATAATTTCTTTACCTTTATTGATGTAACCAAGTCCTCTATGGTCCAGTTCAAATCTCCTTGAAGCCAAAATTCCATCAAGCTTCTCACTTTAGCCTCCAAACTTCTTTAAGACAACCTTCAAATCAGCTAGCTCATTCTTAGTGGTTTTTAAAGCATCAGCCTTTTTTTGAACCACAATTTTGAACCTTTCATTTTTCTTCTCCGAGGATGATAACTTCTTCCCTCAAAGAATCATTCAATTGGCACAATATTTCAATTTTCGTTAACATATGGTTGAAAGCATCCTCCAAAGCTTCAACTAAAACATTATCATTATCTAAATCTTCTTCTATTCCAAAATCTGTTGAAACATGGTTTTAAGCAGAAACAGTAAAAAAAAACATATTTGCTCAAATTTTTATTCATATCAGAACTGCTTTCTTTATCACTCTAAATGACTACGAGTGACTTATCTTTCTTCTTAATATTAGCACATTCTAACTTAATATGATTTTATCCCTTGCATTTGTAACATGGGATAACTTTTGGAAATGAATTATCCTCCTATATGTCGTCTTCTTGCTATGGCTATTAGCCCCTCCAACATCTGATTTAGTTCGCTTCTTAGATAATCTCTTTATAGTATTTGTAATCAAACTAATTTCATCAACAACGTCCACTATCTGTTTTGTTATTAGAACAACCTTTTAAACATTGAAAACAATGTTCATTTTAGGTCTTAATTTGTTACGGTTTGCTTCATCCGAATTCAACTCAAAGGTTCAAAGTGTAACACCCCAAACCCGGCCCGAAAGTTAGGCTCGAATCTGGCGTGTCACATTGAAGTGTTTTTCGGAAACCATGTTTTCATTGAAAACCCTCCTGAATATCTAAAAACTAAAGTCTACGTTTATGTTCGTTCAATTTCAAAACGTGGTTCATTGAACGTTATTAACTTCGTTAAAAATCTCTTTTAGTTGCGGAAGCTAATTTAAGGTAAAGAAGTTTAAAACGTATGTTTTTAAAAAAAATAGTAATTGGGTTGAAAACTCGTCTACATCTAACAGATATAAAACGTAACGAAATTCCAAATTCAGAATTAAATCTAGAGAGGCCTTATTACAGAAATTAAAACCCAAAACGGAATTTAAAACATATATAAATTCCAAAGCATAACAGTCGCAGTCGTGTGGTCACCTCCGAGTCCCTAGCGGCACCGATCCTCCTAACGTTGGGGATTACCTTGCACGAAAAAAACGGGTGAGTTTATGAAAACTCGCGTGTGTAATCCCCTTACTAGAGTAACGATCGATATCGTAAATAGAAACCAAAGCGATGCGGGTGCCCTACAACAATAATAATGACAGTCGATTCGGAGCATACGTGGGCCAAAGCCCACTACAATATCATTTGGGTCACACCCCATAATGAGAATCAATTGGGCCTAGCCCAAACCAATAATGAGAACAAGTGGGCCTAAGCCCAAGATGCGATGACAATCTCATAAATAGATATGCAACATTAGGAGGATGCATCCCACCCGGATCCAAACAAAGACACCACCCGTACCAACCCTACACTTACGTGGGGATAAAATCGACCCATCCAGCCAACACACCAAGCTTAGCACCGGTTGCGGCACTAAGTCAACAGAACGGCTCGGCGCCGTGGACAGAATGGCTAAAAGCCATAAACAGAATGGTTATAAACCATAATCAGGATGGCACAGAGCCATAACCAGGATGGCACAGAGCCATAATTAAGATGGCACAAAGCTATCGGTAACTGTAATAAGTTTAGCACATAGCCATCAGCGACGGTAATATAATCGGCACATAGCCACGGGTAATTATGATCGACACAGAGTCATCAATATATATGTTAGGCACATAGCCACGGGTAAATACGATTGGCACAAAGCCATAATCAAGATGGCACAGAGCCATATTTAGGTTGGCACAGAGCCATAATCAAATTACACGGCTTTAAGACGTCAGTCCACAGTCGTCTCATACGACCCGTGCGAGCTTAACAGATCAATACTGGATCCACAGTCGTCTCACGCGACCTGTGCGACCCTATCAGATCAATACTGGATCCACAGTCGTCCCATGCGACTCGTGCGACCCTATCAGAACTTCCTCCGTATCAATGTCCCAACCCCATGCAATATGTTGTGTATGTCATGCTCAATCATTACACGTGTATGCAAAATGGCCATGCTCAGTAACAGTCATTTAGACCTATATTAAAAGCATATCAGTCACACGACCACAGTCAAGTCAGTTTAAACACAGTCATTCGATCACAATCACATCAGTCAAATTCATAGTCTAAGTCAGTTGATCGTAGTGTCGAGAGTCTTAATATTTATATAATGAATGATCTAGCCTAGAAACTAACTGTCACCACGATTGATGCAAGTGCACCTATCGAATAGTAGTATAGCTTAGTGGCAAGACCGGATTGTCGAACCCAAAGGAACCAAAAGTACTAATGCTGACTTTCTTTTTATTATTTAGCCGAAAGATTAAGGGATTTGTTGTTTATTCTAAAGTTAACTAACTACTAAGCTAAAGACGCTAAGACGCAGAGAATGAATTGGGGAAAATACTTGTGGGATAAACCAATTGATTAAAACGATACCCAAGGAAGAATCCACCTAGACTTCACTTGTTATTTAACTCTGAACCAGATGATTTATTCACTTGACTTGATCCGTAGGATTCCCTAATTTATATTAATACCTCTCTCGAGGCTACTAACGTCTAACCCTAGGTTGATTAATTGAAATCTCTTTCTAATTAAAACCCCTAGGATTGCATTAACTCAATCTATGGACTCCCATATTAGGTTTGACCCTAATCCAGTAGATTTTCGTCATCCTATCTCTAGGGTTGCGATCAACTCCACTTAACTATTCTAGATTTACTCTTAAACAGGGAATATTCCTCCACTACCTAAGCACATCAATACTTGAAGCAATATCCTGAAATACCAAAACAAGAATTAAGAATACATAGTTAAGACCAAATCAAGTATTTATCATATAGTTCAGAAAACAATAACAAGATCTGTCTTAGGTTTCATCCCCCTCAGGTATCTGAGGGGTTTAGTTCATAATCATAAAAGAATACATCTCAGAAGAAAAGATAAAACAAAACATAAGAAAACCCTAAAACCCCCTGAAAGAATTGAAGGAGAAATCCACCGTCTTGAGTATGATTACAGCTTCTTGAGATGAATCAACTGGCTTTCTTCGAGTAAATCCCACAATTCTGACCTCTCTGGCTTAGCTCCTTGGCCTAGCTGGATGCCCCCCTCAAGGTTGGCCTTTAGGGTGTTTATATAGGCTTTTAGAATGTCTTTCTTTACCTCTAAGTACCCTATTCTGAGTGAAATTCCTCTTTGTCACGGCAGGGACACGCCCGTGTGAATCAAATTCAGGTCGTGGTCGAGCCTGCTAAAGGGGCACGGCCGTGTGCCTACCTCCAGGCCGTGTTGATTTCCTACTTTGGCCCATTTGGTCTGTTTTTAGCCTGTTTCTCATTCTTTTCATCCTCCGATGCTTTCCTAAGTATAAAACACGAAATTAAAGGATTAGGAGCATCAAATTCCACAATTCAAAGGATAAATCATCCAAAAAGCATGCTAAATGTGGGATTAAAATATGTATAAATTACGGTTTATCAAATACCCCACATTTAAGCATTTGCTTGTCCTCAAGCAAAATTCTCAACTCACAATTAAAATCGAATTTCCTCGATTCATAACCTTCATCAATAATGTTTCATTATAATCCATAGGTAATTCATACATTGATAATTTAACCAGAAGGTTCCTAAAGATTTAGACAATCAAAGTCATAGTTTTTATAGTGCGAAAAATAGGTGTTTCCCCTTACCTAAATAATTACCTTTAATTAAAAATCAAAAAACAATTGACATCCTCACTGAAGATTCACTCAAATCACTCGAAGTGTTTAAGGCTCAGGAAAAAGCACTCATAAGTCAAACATGAAAAGTTAATCCCATAGGCTTGCATGAAAATCAAATCTCCACCACTGTAATATGAGATAATACACAAATCAAAAGGTCTTTAAAAAGGGTTGTAACGGGGCTCGAGTTAAAGGTGTGGATAAAGGCTGAATTAGAGGGTTAGAATCGAGATTGAATTGACAAATTACCTAACTAGAAAGTCGGACTAATACTGAATAATTACATCAATTGAAAACTTAATACTAATAACATGAGCTTCTTCTAAAGATAATGAAATTAACTGCTTAAGCTCCAATAACAAAGAAGTAAAAATGAATATACTTTGTTTTTTTTTTTAAGAACAAATCAAGTACAATAATAACAAGATAGAATTTAATAACTGAAATAAAGAAAATAGTTAAGTAACTGATCAAATCAAATCTCGATATAGGGGTAGTCAAGAGAAATGGTGATAACAAATACAAAGTGGGTTTTGGGTTAATATTAATGGGTGAGTCAATAAAAGGGTTGTTAGGATCAAAGGGGTTCACTAGGGGTTAATTGTGAGGGTAGGCTTTTAGTGGAGTAAGTGGGTTAAAACCTAAGTGCCTTTATCATCTCTGCATATCAAATCAAAGGTGTGGTCTCGACATGTATAATCGAAGCAAGTTCTAGAATAACAAATCAATGTTGACACACTCATAATCAATAAAGTAAGCACGAAAATTGTATGCTCTAAGAGGCTCAAGATCTCACAAGAATTATGGGATTTTGATATCAACATTGTAAATTTCAAACTTCAAGGTAATAATTAGATTTAGGTAGACAACCTAAAAAAAAAAATTTAATTCTGAACAATAGACTTATCATGCTTGATTCTCTAGTCTCCTAAAGTTTAAATCATCACTGCACAATTATCAATGACTTAATTCAAAACATATCAATGAAAATCATAAATCACAAGAAATTTCATTCTAATAGTAATATGAGAAAATTTACTTAAGAACAAGACATAATTAAGGATTTGAGAATAATGCAAAAAGTTAGGCACTTTTCACGATAATTTTTACCCCCCCACACTTAAGATGTACATTGTCCTCAATGTACAAAGAAAGATAATAGAAATATAGTAATGAAATCATAAGATAGGGAGAGAAGTGAAACTTCCTGAATTTTGGATGAAAAGAAACGGTAAAGTTGGAGAGAGGTGAAGGTGAGGAGGATACTCTAGTGGTGGTGTGGTCGTTCGTTAACAGCCCCTTGAACCTAAATTTAAAGAAATCAAAATATAATAATATAAATTAAATATTAGAAAGATAAAATAAAATAAATAAAAAAATGAAAATAAGAGAAAAAGGAAAAAGAATAAATGGACTCAAAGGTCCCACGGACGTGTCGCACGCCCGTGTAGATTTCTCAGTTTCGACCACGGCCGAATCGCACGGTCGTGGTGTTTTATCGCGGCCCGTGTTTTTGAGAAAAGTTTTTGCCCCATTTCCACACGGCCACGGCTACGCCCGTGTGCAAGGCCGTGTGGGTAAGGAAGCCTGGGCTTAAAATTTTGGTTAGTTTTTAGTTAGGTGCTAAAAATCAAAAATATGAGAATTAATGGGGTTAGTGCTCGGGTTGCCTCCCGAGAAGCGCTCGTTTAAAGTCTTGAGCTAGACTTACCTATTATTCGTATGGCCATGGTGGTTCACGGAGTCGAAACTCCTTTTTCTTACTATCAATTCTATCAACATATGGTTTGAGTCGGGTAATATTTACCTCAAAAGTGCCGAAATTAGGATGTGTTACCTTGACCGTTCCGTATGGAAAGACCTTAAGTACCGTAAAAGGAGTCACATCATTTGTATTAAGCTCTAAAGCGGCTATTCAAGGGTCGGTTGCATCTGACAGTACCTGGTCCCCCACTTTGAAGTGATTGGTTCCACCTTTAATACTCGATGTCCTAGCCGTGTCAAGAACCTGAAGAGTGGTCGTTTTGTCACTTACACGAAATGTGAGCTCACGTGGTAGTTTATTTCGTAGAATTACTGGGCACACTGCGTTTAGCTCCACATGCAACGTATTGTCTAACTTTCGTTTGTTTGTCAAAAACTCCTTTGAAAATTTCCTTGAATCTGGCATCTGCGAAAAAGCTTCAAGAAATAGCAAGTTAATATTTAATTTCTTTGGAAGTTTAAGAAATTTACCGAATTGTTTCTCTGTGTGGTCTTTCTTTATCGCATTGGGGTATGGCACACGAGGTTGGTACTCTGTAATTACCGAGTTTGGTTTATCATGGCTTACCTCAACCTTACCTTCCTCTACCACATTCTCTTGCTTCAATTTTGGTTCATCTAACCCTTCACTATCGTGAGCAGTTATTGCTTGAGGTTGCTCCCTTGGGTTAGTTTCGGTGTTGCTAGGCAAGATACCTTGTGGTCTTTCTGAGATCAGCTTAGCAAGCTGACCTATTTTATTCTCGAGCCCTTGAATTGACGCTTGCTGATTTTTAAGCACTGTTTCAGTGTTTTGGAAGCGTGTTTCTGACACCGAGATAAATTTCGTTAGCATCTCCTCAAGGTTCGGCTTCTTTTCCTGCTGGTAAGGTGGTTGTTGAAAACCTGGACGAAGTTGCTGTCTTTGATTACCTTGACAACCCCACGAGAAATCGGGATGGTACCTCCAACATGCATTATATGTGTTACTATAAAGATTATTTTGAGGTCTAGAATAGTTACCCATATAGTTGACTTGTTCGTTCTCTGTGCTAGGGTTGTAGGATAGATATTCTGTGTTGTTCACCCTTCCTCCATTTGTATCATACTGTATTACCGGATGTACCTGCGTAGAACCATACAAACCATCAATTTTTTATTTAAAAGTTCTACCTGATTTGATAGCATGGTTACTGCGTCGAGGTTGAAAACACTGGCGGCTTTATTAGGCATTGTCCTCATGTCTTGCCACTGATAATTATTCAGTGACATCTCTTCTATAAACTCGTAGGCCGCTTTAGGAGTTTTGTTATTCAGCGTTCCGCCGCTGGCTGAATCGATCAATTGCCTCGTTGAGGGGTTCACACCGTTGTAGAAGGTTTGAACCTGAAGTCACAAAGGTAGCCCATGGTGAGGGCACCTTTTCAACAAATCCTTGTATCTCTCCTATGCATCATATAGTGTTTCTAGATCCATCTGCACAAAAGAAGAGATATCATTCCTCAACTTGGCCGTTTTGGCCGGTGGAAAATATTTTAACAAGAATTTTTCGGTCATTTGATCCCATGTAGTGATTGACTCTCGTGGAAGAGAATTCAACCACTGTTTGGCTTTATTCCTCAAAGAAAAGGGAAATAACCGAAGACGGATGGCATCATCAGGAACGCCATTTATTTTGAAGGTATCACAGAATTCTAGAAAATTTGCTAAGTGTGTGTTAGGATCCTCATCCTGCAAGCCATCAAACTGAACAAACTGTTGTATCATCTGTATAGTGTTAGGTTTCAATTCAAAATTATTTGCAGCAATAACAGGTCTAACAATACTTGACTCAGTTCCTGTTAAATTAGGTTTAGCATAATCATACATAGTTCGAGGAGCATGATTTTTGGCCACCTCCGGAGGTAGCGGATTATTTTCAGCCATCTCTTCGGTGGTATTGGTTTCGTCTTCTTGCTCTTCTGCTATGTAATTTAAGCTTCGCCTTATTTCTCTACGATTTCTATGAACGGTACCTTCAATATCACTGTCGTAAATTAAGGGTCCTGTCGGGTTCCTTCTAGTCATAAACTAGGGGTACCTGCTAGGAACAAAATAAAAGAAGAAAAATTAGCAAAGTTAAAAACAAAATAAAAGTAAATCGCAAAAATAAAAAAATGGCTAAAGTAATAAAAATTGAGCGTTCTTAATATTTTAGTTCCCCGGCAACGGCGCCAAAAACTTGATCGTAGTGTCAAGAGTCTTAATATTTATATAATGAATGATCTAGCCTAGAAACTAACTATCACCACGATTGAGGCAAGTGCACCTATCGAATAGTAGTATAGCTTAGTGGCAAGACCGGATTGTTGAATCCAAAGGAACCAAAAGTACTAATACTGACTTTCTTTTTATTATTTAGCCTAAAAATTAAGGGATTTTTTGTTTATTCTAAAGTTAACTAACTACTAAGCTAAAGACGCTAAGACGCAGAGAATGAATTGGGGAAAATACTTGTGGGATAAACCAATTGATTAAGACGATACCCAAGGAAGAATCCACCTAGACTTCACTTGTTATTTAGCTCTGAACCAGACGATTTATTCACTTGACTTTATCTGTAGGATTCCCTAATTTATATTAATACCTCTCTCGAGGCTACTAACGTCTAACCCTAGGTTGATTAATTGAAATCTCTTTCTAATTAAAACCCCTAGGATTGCATTAACTCGATCTATGGACTCCCATATTAGGTTTGACCCTAATCCGGCAGATTTTCGTCATCCTATCTCTAGGGTTGCGATCAACTCCGCTTAACTATGCTAGATCTACTCTTAAACAGGGAATATTCCTCCACTGCCTAAGTACATCAATACTTGAATCAATATCCTGAAATACCAAAATAAGAATTAAGAATACATAGTTAAGAACAAATCAAGTATTTATCATATAGTTGAAAAACAATAACAAGATCCGTCTTAGGTTTCATCCCCTCAGTATCCGAGGGGTTTAGTTCATAATCATAAAAGAATACATCTCAGAAGAAAAAATAAAACAAAACATAAGAAAACCCTAAAACCCCAAAGGAATTGAAGGAGAGATCCGCCGTCTTGAGTATGATTTCGGCTTATTGAGATGAATCAACCGGCTTTCTTGAGTAAATCCCACAATTCGACCTCTCTCCGGCTTGGCTCTTGGCCTAGCCGGGATGCCCCCTCAAGGTTGGCCTTTAGGGTGTTTATATAGGCTTTTGGAATGTCTTTCTTTGCCTCTAAGTACCCTATTCCGAGTGAAATTCCTCTTTGTCACGGCAGGGACACGCCCGTGTGAATCAAATTCAGGCCGTGGTCAACCTTCTAAAGGGGCACGACCGTGTGGCTACCTCCAGGCCGTGTTGATTTCCTACTTTGGCCCATTTGGTCCGTTTTTAGCCCGTTTCTCGTTCTTTTCATCCTCCGATGCTTTCCTAAGTATAAAACACGAAATTAAAGGATTAGGAGCATCAAATTCCATAATTCAAAGGATAAATCATCCAAAAAGCATGCTAAGTGTGGGATTAAAATATATATAAATTACGGTTTATCATCAGTCATTTACCCACAAGGGCAAAATAGTCATTTTACCCTATAAGGGTATTTCGGTCATTTTACCCTACAGGGGCATTATGGTAATTTTTCAAACCGGGGTATTTCAGTAATTTTTCAAACTGGGGGTATTTCAGTAATTTTACAAATTGAGGGTATTTCAGTAATTTTGCAAATTAGGGGTATTTCGGTAATTTTGTAAATCGGGGGTATTTTGGTAATTCTGTAAACCGAGGTCTCAGTGACCCAACAGAAGGTCCACCGTCGCCTCGAGCGACTTAAGTAACCTAAACAGTCACAACGGTGTAAATGGGCCTAAGGTCCATTTCTCGGCCCAAGTGGGCCCACACACTCATGTAGCCCATTTAGCCCAAAAACAGCCACAGTTATGCAAACGTCACAGTCCAAACAACACTTACCACGTCACATACATTTTATCCGCGTGGGCCCACAAGCCCACCGGGCCCACACGACCCATTTCTACCAACGAGGCCTAGAATACCAAGACCACGAGAGCGCTCGTGGTGGCCTCTACAGACTAACGCCCATGTTCGTGGGCTCGGTTCACCACACGCACGATCGCACGCTCGTGTGGCATCATACGCCATATTTTTGGCTTTTCGGCATTTTGCCGATCTACAGTCATAGCAGTGTAAACAACACATACTTTCAGCTTTTCAGCCGATCATTGAATACCGCATACAAATACACACACTCTATCGGCTTTCTCACCGACTATCGAATACAGGGTACTGTTACACACCTAATCACGTAGAGTACTAAAAATTCCTGATCGCCAGAACCTATATTCATACATAACATTCAGTTAATCACTTATCAAATAGTGTTAGAAAAACTCTTAACAACCACTTAACCGAGAGGTCGACTACCACTTGCCTTGACTAGATCGGTCAACTGTGATTAGCCGACTCGAACCAGAGTTTGGTGTAGCCACCCTTCCGCATCCTGGCAGAAAGTCCCGAATAGCCGACACCGCACGCCTCTTAAACTTGGGAGTAGAGGCTACGCGCTCAATCTCAGCCGGCACCTTTGCCATCACTTAATCACTAGCACCCTCTTTATAGCACCTAAATCCAAAATGGTACTGACTGCCTACCTTGAATAGCAACCGGTTCCTCTCTTTAACCATCGATCAAAGCCGCCTTCCAAAACTTGACAGAATCACTACTTAGGAGTATTCGGCCTCCTAAGGTACACTCTAGGCTTGAGTCCCACGAAGAACAGTCACACTCCTATCAGAAATGGTGGATAAAGATAGTGTTAAGGAGAAAGCTTATATTGACAAAGAGAGAAAGAGGGAGAAGAGACCAAAAGGTATTCGGTCACGCAAAACAAATGAGAGAGGGAGAGGGTGGAGAAGTTCAGTTCAGAGATGAAAGAAAAGAATAGCCACAAACATGTAAGAATAACTCCTATATTCGGCCTTTCAATTCCATACTAAAATGGCAAAGAGGTAGAAAGGTTGCACGAACGGTAAAATTCCAGAATATGCACAGCAATACAGAGAAAAGAGAAAAAGAAACTGAAAACAAGGGAAACCTGAAATGGCACAAAATAATTCGGCATTATGGAAAAAAAATGTCCTATGACTGAGTTACACAATGGGGAGTTCAAATTTTGGCAAACAACCCTTCCCATTTCAAATCCCCTGATTTCCTCCTTGAAATTTAGCCACCAACCGAGTTTGAATTACAATCAAACTCCTTCATCCAATCTTCTTCCCTTGAAACACTCCCCTAAATCACTCAACCTTCAATTAAAATTTCCTTGAAACACTTATGACCAAGTCATCCACAGAGTCTCAATCCAATTCCACCTCCTTCCATGGCCATCAGTAAAAATAATCCCTATTTGCACAAGCGGGGATTCAAACCTCCGACCACTAGCTTCCTTGTAACGCCACCTCCACTAGACCACATTACTCCTTGTGATATGAATTCATCCAAAAATATTCTTAAAGCCTACCCACTAACATCAAGGCTCCTTTAAGAGAAAACATAATTTTTTTGTTAAAGCCCAAGTTTGAACCCAGGAATTCTCCAACACTCCCAAACACTCCTAATCACTTAACCATTAAAGCAACAACCAATTTGTGATATTTCTTGCACACATAAACTTTTATGTGCAGACTCCTAGCGGCTCCAACGCACAAGGCCCAATCCTACTAGGCCCAACTTCAGGGCGTTACACAAAGTGAATCTATTAACTCATCCAGCTTGAGGGTGGTAATGTCATTTGCCTCCTCAAATGTTGTGACCTTGATTGCAAAGCATTCTAGTAAGGACCTCAACACTTTATGCACTAATTTAACCTTAGAAAAGCGTGCACCAAGACGAAAAGCCCTTTTAGAAATATAACATAACCTCACATAAAATTCAGAAAAAGACTCATCTGTATGCATTTTTAAATTTTCAAACCTACTGGCTAAAATCTAAAGTTTTGACATGTGTACGACATCATTTCCTTCATGTTGGTTTTGCATGATTATTCATGCCTCTTTAGCAGATGTACGTATAGAAATGACTTTAAGTTTATCCAAGTTAACTCCATTGAAAAAGGCATCTGGAGCTTGTGAATTTCCATGAGCAATCCTTCTTTCATTGGTAGTGTATTTGCTTCTTTCTTTAAGACATTTGGTGCTTGTTAGAGTATGCCCAAAGACCAATCATGAGATGATTGTAATCACATACTCATTTTAGCTTGTCTGTTAATATAAGGTATTACCATTGTTATTTCAATTTCTTTTTCTGTGTATACAAATAAACTGGTTTAACAAAGTCTTGGGAATAATATGATTATTTTTAAAAGGTCCTTAGTTAAGTATTATTATGGGCTTGGACAATGATAAAGCATTGATACTAATGTATAGTTGATTGATGACAAAGTGTTGTCATTGACATAGGGATGTCAAAATTGAGACATGAGTATGTTTTAGAGAATAACATACTGGATTGACTCGCTATGAGTATGGTTCTTGGATTATTATGTAATAGTCACAACATTACTCATAGTAATAACTATGTATATGATCATCAGACTTGAGATCATCATTGTCCCTACATAATGAGTTGTATATTTTGACACAATAAAACATGTACCATAACAGGTTATACTATAAAGACTGATGTTGGATATGTCGCAATCTATGTAGAGGGATATGGTTGATCAAGATAGGATTTGTCTCTCCTACATAATGGGAGCAATATCTAAGGCCTTTTGCTGGGTGAGACTAGAAATGTATGGCCATGCTCAAATAAGCTGATATGATATATTACACTAATTTGTTTATTGTAGCCTACTCAGAATATCAAGAAATATGATATTGGACTATAAAAGTGTGACTATTCCATGACTTGTGTCCAATCTAGATATTAAGGATAAAAGGATATTGAAACACCCCTAACCCGTATTCGTTGCTGGAATAGGGTTTCAGAGCATTACCGAATAAACGTAACCTAAATCATTCATTTCAAAACATTTAAACAAACAAAACATAATCCATCATTAAACATGCATATCGTCCCTTATTCAAGCTCTCGAAGCCTTAGAATCACTATAGAAACGATTCGGGACTAAATCAGGAACATTTGAAAATTTTAGAAAAAAGTTAGAAAAATTTCAACTGCAGGGGTCACATGGCCGTGTGGCTAGGCTGTGTGACTCACACGACTGAGACACACGCTCGTGTCTCAAGCCATGTAACTCTCAAAATAGGGACACACGACCATATCCCAGCCCATGTCCATGCCCATGTAACTCACTGACTTGGGTCACACGGCCAAGCCACACGCCCTTGTGCCAGGCCGTGTGCTAGTTGACTTGCTCCCTGAACATTCAACAGGTGGCACACAGCCATGTCACCCAGCCGTGTGTCTCACATGGCCAAGCCACACGCCCTTGTGTCTGGCCGCGTGGACCTAAAATGTACCTTAAACAACAATTTTACCATATCTTACTTGCTTGAGCATTAAGCAACTCAAAATCCAAACATTTAACCTATCCGAAATACGATCAAACATACTCTAAACATGCCAAAACAATCATCTAGGTGCCTAACCGATATACCCTCATTGGTACCACATTTATATCATCAAAACCTATCAACATTGCATCAATCAAATTAAAGTTTAAAACATACCAAATCACTCAATTTAGCCTAGCTTATAACTACCTAAAACATCAAACTTAAATTCACTTACACCTAACAAGCCTTGGTTCAAAACAACATGCCATATTATGGCTTCAAACACAAACATATGTTTTTATATACCAAACCACCATTATACTTGTAACACCCCAAACCCGGCCTAGACGTTATGGCCAAATCTGGCGATGTCACATGATAGTGCTTTAGAAACGTAATTACAATAACGCCCTTTTTCGATATTTTAGGTTACCGTTAAAAACGTGTCGTTTATTCATTTATTGACCATTTTCAAAACATTATATGTTACGGAAGCCTTTTTAAAAGTAATTTGTGAATTCGTGTGTTTCTTATAAAACATTTGTTTATTTTGAAAACTTGAGTTTTCCTACTTCTAACCGTAGTACCATAAACGTCACAAATTCCAAATTTAAAACAAAATACGTAAAGGCCTTATTACAGAACATTTACCCAGATATAATCAAACCATAAATAAAAATAAAACCATAAAATAGAAATCCAGAACCGCGGTCACCGCCGAGTCCTCCGTCGCACCGATCTGTCTACTGCTGGGAATTACCTGAACAGATTAAACAGAAAAGGGTGAGTTTTCGCAAACTCAGTGTGTAATCCCCATAGAAAACATATACACAGAGATATCAGATACAGACATAATCTCACAGTTCGGGTCTGAGCCCATTACAGAACGGTGTGGACCATAGCCCACTCAGATTTAGATATAGACATGTTATAGGGCCTTAGCCGTTTTCAGACAGAATATGCAGAAACAATGTAACACCCCCAAACCCGGCCCACAAGTCCTGACCGGATCTGGTTATGTCACTGCGGAAACCGTTTGCAAAATCTTTGACTTCAGAATAAAACTTGAAAATTTTATTAACTTTTGGAAACCATGTCTTTTCTTTCAAAATTATAAATAAAGCTTTGTTATTAAAAATAATCCATATTAAAACTTTAGTATAAAAATATATAAATACTTTGATTAAATAGGTTGCTAAAACTAAGATTATCTTCACATAATAATTTCTTTTAAGTAAACCATAATATCAAGTAATATCAAAAATAGTGATAACAAAAATAATAATAATAATAATAAGGCCCTTATTACAAAAATAATTAATCCAAGTACTTCAAATTAAAATGCTTGAAATAAAAATATTCAAAACGTCTACTTCTGCATGAAAATCCGCTTCTGCATGGCCACCTTTGTATCTACTCCAACCCGGTCCATTACTCACGACTCACCTGCGATGTTGGATAAATAATTGGGTGAGTCATACACAGGACTCGATGTGCAATTAAACCACCGATATCCACCCACATGTTAGCCACAAATCAACCCAATTATAAAATGCGCATGTAAATATAATCATTTAAACATTACCACAATGCAGGCTTGGCCCACAATCAAACCATATTCAAGCAATTGGGCTAGGCCCTTTTCTCATCAATCCACTGATCACTGGGCTTGGCCCATTTCCACGTATGTTCTCAAAACATACAAATCCACAAGTCATATTGGGCTTGGCCCATTTCCATATCAATTCATAACGAAACCATGCAATCATGATACCCCACCCAATCCTAAGGTCCATCCGCTACACCCCTTTATCCACCTACCACACACCAGGGACTATCGAGTCACCCTCTCCTTTTCCCTCCATAAAGGCAACCAATGCCATCCACGATGTAGCGTATAGCTAACATCAAACCACGATGGAGCACACAACAATCCATCAAGCCACGATATGGCATAAAGCCCATATCAATCAAGGTAACCACGCGAACCAAATCGCAAAGATCCACAACGCGACCTCAGTCAGCGCCAATCCACGATGTAGCACAAAGTCGACATCAACCACGTGCTCTAAGTACACCCGCATCTTCTTTCAAAACCCACCCATGCACATGTAACATAATATGATGCTTGAGATGATGCATGTACATGATATTCACAATCATAGGCATGCTCACATGGTTAAAATCAATTATCACATATTAGCCAATTTGCTACTAACCTGTCGTCATCATACCCCTTTAGGGTATCCATTACACATATGGCAATCGCATTCATTAGTAAACATATAACACAAAGGATATCATACAAATCCGGAAACAATGGTCTAACCACACACCTTATTACTTGGAGTTCTAGACTCTCGATCCTCGACGCTATCGTTTAGTGAGACTACGGCTATTTGCCTAACGTTTTTCGTTGTTGGCCCACACCGTGGTGGCCAATCTCGTCATGTGTGCAGAAACGGATCTCTTCTTGAACTTTGGGATGGGAGCTTTCCCTTGCCCACCTTGGATCGGCACTCGCATCCATCGACGATACTTAATCGTAACCACACGATTAATCACAAAGAATCAAAATCTACAAATATCGAATCTAGATCACCTATTAACATCCTTACCAAAATATCGAGATCCCGGCTTTCCTTTGCTTCGTCGATTTGCCCTATAACCAAAGTCGAGTGGGTCAACACCTAAGTACTCAAAATAAGGCCCATATTCGAATATTAATGAATCACTTACCCTTACCTTACAACCGACTTGGTTTCCTACCAAATCCCGAGTCAAGCGATGGTTCACCTTTGATAATAACATGTTTCCAAACAAAACCAAATCGGTTCTTACCTTGAAAGAGTCGACAGAACACAAGGATGGGATAGCAATAGGCATTCGGCTACCATTACTTACCTTGATGAGTCTAAACCCGAGATTCCCTTTTAAGCTCCTTGGTGCTGGCTACAACAACACAAAACAAAGCATCACCTTGGCCCTTAGAGACATTCGGCCATACCAAAACTAAGGCCAACCATTCGGTTTGGGCCACAAAAACAAGGAATTCATAAATTGATTACTAAGGGCGTAACATACTTACCACTCTTGCTTAAGATTCGCCAACCACACTAGGACACCAAGGAGATTTCTGGCCAAGCAACAAAGAAACACCTAACACTTTCGGCTTTAAAACAAGTCACGAGAACAAAAATAGGTGAATGCTATAGTGGTTCGGCTATGGCTTCCACAGAATAAAAGAAAAAGAGGAAGTGTTTTCCTTGACTTGGTTTCGGCAAGAGGCTAAGGGAAGAATTAGAAATAATTTGGCATAAAAGAAATGGGGCTAAAAATCGGTTAAGGGATGAGCACACCCCTATTTATAGCCTTCGGTCACTACTCCCACGTGAAGAATCCATCATTCGGCCATCAGCTACTAATTCAAATTAATTTGAATTAGTTCAATTCAAAAACAATTTGAATTGCTCCACTATTATCCCACCTATTAAAATAAAGATTAAAAAAACAACCACTAGATAAAATAAAACCTTATCCTCACCTACCTAAGACTCCATGTGCCGTCCCACCTTCAATTTGCTGCCCAAAAAGAATAAAAAAAACATTAAAACTCCAAATGCCACCCTCTAGGTTTGAACCCGGGACCAAACTGCTGCACACCTTTCCTCCAACGCCCAGGCCACTCGGCCACTTTGATTTTTATGCCATAAAGCCACACCACTTAATTTTTAAACCCTTCCTACTCCAGCCCATAACCGCATATAAAAATAAAACACGCCCAAAATGCTGCTGCAGGCCCTCGAACCAGCGCCCCCGCTCACTTCTAGCTCCTATGTGCCGCACGAGAACCACTTGGCCAAGTTGCTGCTTGTGTCAAAAACACGCCCCAGCTCCTTTTAAGGCTTCCTACCTTGCAACGGCAACATCCAAAAATTAAAATCGGTTTGTTGCCGCTTGGACTCGAACCAGTGCCCTCAATGGCGCAACTTCCACTTCTTTTAGCAACGCATTGAGCCACTTTGCCAATGCCTTTCTTGTGCCATAACCTTCCAAAAATTATTTTAAGACCTTCTTGCCCCATCTCCCCTTTATTCCCTAAAAATCAAAAATTTTCCAAAGCCTTTCCCTTTCATCCAAGCATTCTTAAAACTTTAAAACACATCCAAAAACACCCAAAAACCTTCCAACACTGGAATTATACCCAAATTGCATAGCCCCTAAATCAGGGTGTTACAAACAAAGTCCTACCCACCAGCCTCTACACACCAACTCCGTCCAACCCTACACACCATGTGGGGATAAAATCAGCCCACCCAGCCCTACACACCATGTTGTACCGAATGCGGCACATAA
Source organism: Gossypium sturtianum (assembly GCA_025698515.1). Lineage (NCBI taxonomy): Eukaryota > Viridiplantae > Streptophyta > Magnoliopsida > Malvales > Malvaceae > Gossypium > Gossypium sturtianum. The sequence continues at coordinate 18,636,380 of CM046944.1, read as the reverse complement.
TTAGAAATTTGCAGCTGAGCTGCTAGATAACAGGCTTAAGAGCCTTTCAGATACTTCCTCCAATCATAATCAACCCACCCCGATGCAATGCAACATATAAGACTGACATGCTACTATGCAATTTAAACTCATATATTTAGATCAGTATACATGCTTAGTACAGAAATCAGACAGACAGATCATTCATATCAGGGTCTAAGTATTGCTTATCGACCCTACGATAGGTCCACAGTCGACTTGAGCGACCCGTACAACCTTACAGAGTTTTTCAGAAAATGCCTATGTGGCCCGCCCGTGTGGGTCCACACGCCCGTGTGGCCCACACGGCCCAAATTGGCTTTGGCCGTATGGATCACACGGCTTGGCCTAGAACCCCACACGCCCGTGTGGTTCACCTGTGTAGGCCCACACGCCCGTGCGGCCCACACGGCCTAATTGGTCGGGCATGTGTCTCACACAAGGCCTCGCTCGGCCCTCAAACACTCGTGCGCAGTCGATTACATGGCTGTGTAGTGACTTACAGTCTTGCACACGGCCTACGACACGGGCGACCACACACCCGTGTGGCGTCGACAGTAAGGTTTTCAGCTTTTTACGAAACCTCATTTTCTGCGTTTTTGAGTACACACCTGGTTTGTTTTCGCTCTTTACGCAATCCCGAGGTCACCAGCACCTATAATTGAACCACGTTTTACTCATTAATCTCTTAAACAACCGAATCAAACTAAACCCGAAACGAAATGCTTATCCAACAAGCGACCAAACTTACCTTCGAGCAAAAAGCAGTGTTTGCTTGCAACACGAGAACCCGATTACAGCCTTCGAGCAGTACCTAGCGTGAGTAAAACGATCCTTCCGTTACTTGCTTAATCAAAATAATGCTAGCACTTAAAGAGAACCACTTATCGAACAAGGGCAGCGACAGTTGCAGAACAGAACTCGATTGAACGCGAAACAACAACAGAGAAAGAAAACAAAGAGAAAGGTGGGTTTTCGGCAGCCAAAAGTGAGGGGAAAAATCGACAAGAAAAGAGAAGAGGGAGAGAGAGAGAGAGCCAAATATTGCCTAATTGAAACACTGATCAGATTCTGATAACTCCCCCCTCCCCACTCCTTAATTCTCTCTTTCAAACACTCCACCATCAGTGGTAAACTAAAACTCAAACTCTTACACAACATTAACAGCAAAATAATTCCCTTGCTCACACAGAGATTCGAACACAAGACCTCCACCATAATAACACACCACTTAACCACCAGACCAGCAAGCCCATTCTGTTAATTACTTACATACTTTTACTTATAAGCCTACTAACCAGAGTTAGGGCTTCATTCATAAAATTACCAAAATTTACCCAAGTTGTGACTTGAACTTGGGACCTCCCACACACACCCAGAACACATACCCGCTGAAGCAGATAGACATTTGTGTCAAAAATTACAAAAGCCGAAATTTAAGAAAAACCGGGGCGTTACAATACTTAACTCAATTACATCCCATATACCAAATTCACTAACAACCAAACACATCCTAGGTACAAGCCATTACAAAAGGTAAACATCACCATATTTGGGGTCGGGATCGTTGTTGGATGCTGAGTCGACGATCAAAAGAGAAGTACCTAACCTGCGTACGAAAAACAACATTGTACGCTGAGTAAAACTCAGTGGTATTTCTATAATCCAAACAATTAAAGACGTAAGGATACAATAATGCATAATTTGAATTATACGAACATACTATTGTCTAAGCTTACCATTACCATATACCATCATTTCAAGTTCATGCATATTACCATATCATTTCATACTATACTCAATTTTCACATGCAATCATATTTGATTTGTTTAACAAATATCTCAATTCACATCACTCGCTATATAAATAGCTTTTCACATATCAATCCACATTTCATTTAAACAGTGGCATTATCCATTCCATATTCAATTTATGAGTACATAACTCATATATTTCATTTGTTCACAACATATTTCACATTTCATTTTCAATCCACTATCTCATTTCTATTTCACATACCATGCCATTTCAATATCAATTATAGAACTTTACTATTTATTTACCCTTATTAACACGATTCGGACTCGGACGGATACACGGATCAAACTAACACACCATTTTGGCATCCAGTGCCTCATCGGATAAATCCGAAGTAATAACTGCGCCCAGCGCTATATACATTGACAACCAGTGTCTCATCGGTTAAACCGAAGCAAATTGGCACCCAGTGCCTCATCGACTTGAAGTCGAAGAAATCCCTAAACTTTTCCTATCCTATGGCATGCCATTTATGTCCGGCTTAGCCCGAAATAGTTAATAGGGTTTCAATTCATTTACAAATACATCCAATATCCAAATCTCGTACATGCACCTTATCACATTTAAATATATATTCATTTCTAATTCATGTAATTAATACATTCATAATATATATAACAATTCAATCCATTTCAATTAATTATAATTTCAATTCACTACCAAAGTGCCAAAATACTCACCTTAACTACTTACCATATGCAATAAATCAATATACAACAATTAACAACTAGGTTCGGATTATAGAAACACAAACCGTGGATTCCGAGCTATTCGACATCTATTTTATCCTTCCCCTTTTTAGTCGAGCATTCCGGTACGACATTAACTATGGAATTTAAACAATTTAAATACATCAATACAACACAATTCAATTTCACATTGAATATTTAAACTTTTACTCAATGTTTGCTTAAATTTCAAATTAGTCCCTAAATCAAGACTAATTTTTATTCTTCATAATTAACTCTATATTTTCATACAAATTTCACTTTAAACTAAATTTAAGTCCCTATTTTCAATTAAACCCTTAAATTTTGAATTTTTCACAATTTAGTCCCTATACTCAAAATCAATATTTAACTTTACTATTTAGTTATTTTTCACTTTATACATTGAAATCTATCAATTTAATCCCTAGTATTTGAAATATTCAACAATATTAACATCCAAAATTCTAAGCAGTACTAAAAATTACAACACGGGTCAGCTAGCCTTAAGTACCGGGATTCTAAAAATATAAAAATTACAAGAAAAGAGACTAAATTGCACTAACCAATTGAGCTTAAACCCTTAGCCGTGCGTCTTCTCTTCTTTTCTTTTTTTTTTCTTTCTCTTTTATTTTCTATTTGAATTGCATAATGCGGTCCACTAAATAAAGCAAATGTATATTTGCTACTTTAGTCCCTCAATCATTTTTAATCTATAATTCAACTTTTACCTTCTATGTGATTTAGTCCTTATACAATAATAATTCTTAATTCATGCAAATTCACTTAACCGAAATCTAATTAACTACACAACTAACTTCGTGAGTCCGATTTACGGGAACGGGGTCCCGGGAATGTACTTTCTAACACCCCTGACTATAGGGTCGTTGCAGATATAATACATGAAAAAGATTATCACAGAAAGGTTATATCGAATTACGACTTCTTGTAACTTAGGTAGCAATGATGAAATGCTAGATGCCATTCATTGCTTGTAATATTAGAAATGTTCTAGTATTACTACTGTAACACCCCAAACCCGGCCTAGACGTTATGGCCGAATCCGGAGATGTCACAAAGTAGGGTTTTAAAAACAGAGTTATTTCGATAAATCATTCAAGTTTTATAACCTCTATTCGTTTGTAACAATTACCGAAAACGTTATTTAAATAATCCATTTACCAAAGCATATTTTACAGCGGAAGTCATAAAAATCGTTATATTTGAAAATCCCGTTCATATTTTTGGAAAACCTTTGTTTTAGTAAAAAACCATGTTTTTAGCTAAACGTCGCAAATATAGTGTTAAACCAAAAACCCAAATCCAAAATAAAACAAAACAGTCCAGAGATTCCAATTATTAAAAAACTCCCAGAAATAATCCTTAATTAAAAGTAAAAACCATAATCTTAAACAGTTTACGAACTCATGGTCACCATGAGGCTCCGTCACACCGATCCGCCTAAGTCCGTGGATTACCTGAACAGAACAATCAAACAGATTTGAGTTTTCATAAACTCAGTGTGTAACCCAACAGAAATAGACATGCAATACATACAGAATTCTCATATACAGTCAGATACAAATTTGGACTTATGTCCATTTCAGATACAGATAACAGAATCAGATAAATAGTACAGATATACAGCATCCTACCCCCATCCTCTACACACCATCTCCAACCATCCCATCACACCATGTGAGGTTAAAAACACCCACCAATCTCTACACACCATATAGTGTTGATGCGACACATTACAGATAATATGCAATCAAGCTGCTAGAATATAGGCGAAGTGTCGCCGTACAGTTCACTTCCTCCACATATACAAAACCCACCCCAATTACAGAAATAGAATACATAGACAAAAATAACAGATATAGTAATATCAAGAATAACATGCTTATATACAGATAGCATATATATACTTAAACAGAACAGTTATACATATCGGTATCCTACTGAGGGCAGACTACTAAAATATCAGATCACATAATTTAGATTTTGGTTAGCCCTTATCGACCCTATGGTAGGCCCACAGTCGATCAGAACGACTCGTGTGACCCTAGGGAAAATTTCAAAATTATAGGCCCACACGCCCAGATTGTCCTTGCCCGTGTGGCCCACAAGGCCTAGCCCAAAACCCACATGCCCCTGTGGCCCACACGCCTTGCCTAGCCTGTGTAGCCCACACGGCCACACCCACACCACTACATGGTCGTGTCTTGCGCACGGTCGCACCTTCGTCAGACATACAACCGTGTCTCGCACACGGCCAACCACACGGCCTGGCACACGCCCGTGTGGCATCGACAGAATGCTTTTTTGGCTTTCACAGAAACCCAATTTTCTGCGTTTTGGGAACACATCTATTCGATTTTGATGCGAAAACACTTCCGAGCCAACTGGCACTTAAAAACAGAATACCCCGCACCTTTTAGCAACCAATTTACAAGTCTAACACGATTAACCCAATTACGCAAAAATCAACTTATCGCTTACCAAAAATGACCACAACCTCGAATCAAGCCGTTGAAGTGAAAATTGATGCTTCGCCGCCTTCACCTATGCAACAGATTGTAGAAAATTAACCTCCCTAACCACACTACTATGTTAATTTAAAAAGAAAAGAAACAACCAAGACTAAACACAACCTTACCAAAACGAATGGAAACCACCGGGATTACAAAACAACGTTTGAAACAACCAGTTGACGAACGGAGTAAAGGAAAGAATCGAAAACAAAAAATCAAAGAGAGGAGGAAGAAAATAGAAAAGTTAACGTCAGAAACAGAGAACTTAGGAAGAGAAAGAAAGCAATCAAAATTTGAAAAAAAAGAAAAAATAACAAATATGACAATATCTCCCCTATTTTTCTCTCACTAACCCACTAACTCACAACTTCCTTAGACTTTTAGCTCTACCGAAACTCTATCAGACAATCAAGCAAAAATAAACATCCTCACTAATGCAAGAATTCGAACACAGGACCTCCAACATACTAACCCATTTACCACTCGAACCAGCAGGCTCATTCTAATATAGATTAACAGACAATTTTATATAAGCCCATTCAACAAGGATAAGGCTTGGATCTAAAATAAAAAATTTTGCAAATATGGGACTTGAACCCAAGACATCATACACACACCCGGAACACTTAACCATTAAAGCAAATACACATTTGTGTCAGATATTTACAGAAACAGAAATAAATTATTCAGGGCGTTACAACTACTAACGTTAGAAGAGCCTATAGGGTCACACCCTATAGTTGAAGCGAACAGAATCCAAATACATTTTGTATCGTATTTAGCTGTCACATGGATTAAATTAATTATTGAATTAGTTTAATTTGATACTTAAATATTGAATACATTATATGTACAAGCTTTTTGTACACATATAGAGAACATAGATAAAATTAATATATGAATTTGATTCATACAAAATATTAATTGAATATATTTTACTGAAATTATTAATATAAACAATTATAATAATTTCAGTCAATATATAAAAGGACATGATATTATTTAGGAAAGAATATAATTTTTATTCCAACTTTCCATTTGTTTCTATAAAAATAAGGGAATAATATTGTTTTTTCCTAATATGTGATATCAAAGAAAAATAAAAGGAATATGAATCTGTAACACCCCTAACTCGTATCCGACGCCGGATTAGGGTTAAAGGCGTTACCGGACAAATCAAAAACAATTTACAGAAATTCATACATTCATTCATTATTCTCGAGCATAGTGTCCCTTAATACGGTCATCGAGACCTTAAACATGCTTATAAACCGGATCGGGACTAAATCGGAACACTTACAAAATTTCATGGAAAATTAAAACTTTTCTAAAGTACAGGGGATACACGCCCGTGAGAGGAGACCGTGTGCCCTCCACGGCTGCTAGACACCCCCGTGTGTCCTCCCCGTGGTCGAATCTGACTTATCTTCCACGGGCACTAAGCACGCCCGTGTACTCGAGCCGTGGTCGATCCTGTCAAAAACCACACGGCCACTGGGCAGCAGGCACGCCCGTGTGCCACGACCGTGTGACATTAAGCTAGCTACTGACTTTACCCCCACGGTCACCAGGCACGCCCGTGTGTCCAGGCCGTGTGACATTATAGGCCATTTTCAAGGCCAATATGCCACCCATTTGGGTCTCACCTATAAGCAATAATTACCAACACTTATCATACATACATGGCAACCAAAAACATACTATATTGACCATTCAATTTACACATTCAATACCCATTTCATTCATGACAACTTTCAAGACCAAAACATATATATATATATCTAAAGCATTTTTCTTTCATTTACCTACCCAAAAACTTGACCATTTCATAAGCATCAATCCATACCAAAACCATCACACATACCACATTCATCAAGGCATAATATGACCCAACAATTAGCCACATCACATGACCAAGTCTATACATCAACTATATCAAAAACTAGCCTATACATGCCATATCTAGCTTATAAACATTTCCAAAATGTACCAAAAAGAGTTTAGTAGTGTGATGACGATCCGTGACGGTCCCGAGCCTTCAGTAGCTTTAACGTCCTATAAAACAGAGAAAACACACACACGGAGTAAGCTTTCCAAAAGCTTAGTAAGTCATATACAAATAAACTTAAAATGTATAACATTTAAGCATATAGATCATTGGCACAATTCATAATCATATTGTATTCACCATATGTTTATGTTAATCCATATTTTTGGCCATATTTGCCACATCCATCAATTCTAAAGTCACATATACACAAAGCTCTTCCATACTTACTAACACATTTCATAATACTATTTCAATGTACATAATCTTCATAGCAATATCACATCGGAACTTACCTTATATACACAATTAGTATATAAGCAACGTACCTGTATCGGATATTCATTCACTTAACTTATCAAAACTCGGATTTGCTATTCGTATCACAGATTTGCCCGTTGAACCGTAAGGAATCTAATAGAATACTCAGAAAGCTCGGAATGGTCGTACAATGCCAACGTCCCAGACGAGGTCTTACATGTAATCGGATATCGACGCCACTGTCCCAGACAGGGTCTTACACGAATAATTACGATGCCAATGTCCCAGACATGGTCTTACACATACAGATCATATCGATGCCAACGTCCCAGACGTGGTCTTACACGTAATACTCATGTCGATGACTACGTCCCAGATGAGGTCTTACACGAAATCTCAAATCAATGCCAACGTCCCAGACGTGGTCTTACATGATATAACAGAACAGAAACCTATGTCATGACATAGCTAAACCTATATATTTCTAGGTTCGTACGGGACTTCTCGGACTTAGTCACTACATCGAACTTATATCAGAATTCATATGCATAACCTCTCATAATCATCCATTATCAACATTAGTCATATGAACAATTATAATTTCATACAAGTACGTTTATTTGCATAATGACTTACCTCGGATTCGATTTATCGGGAATGGAAACGGCTACTCGATTACTTTCGCTTTCCCCCGATTTAAGTCAGTTTTCCTCGGTTCTTGATCTAAAAAAATTCAGAATTAACTCTTTTATTCACTAATTCATTCAATTCTATCCAAAGACACACAATTAGGGTAATTTGCAAATTAGCCCTCATAATTGCACAATTTATCAATCTAGTCCATTTTTCACAAAACATCAAATTCACATAATTTGTTCACACCCATGCATAGCCGAATCTCCCTAGGGACTATATAAGTCCAAATATTTCATCAAATTCACAAATTAGTCCTCTAAAATAATATTTTCACAATTTAGCCCTATTTAGCTAAATTCATCAAAACTTCAAGAATAAAACATGTTCATCTAGCTCAAATCTTTCATTTATCAACTAAACTCATTTCAAAACTCAACATATCAAGAATGGCATCTCACACAAACATCATCAATACTTAAAATTAGTACATGGGTTTGATAGCTCTCGAAGCAACGATTACAAAAACGGATCGAAATCTAACCTTGAATTTAAGCTTGAATGTGCCGAAAATACAAAGCTTCAAAGCTTTCTTTTTTATTTCCAAAATTCGGTGGAAAATGCATGAATGAATGCTTATTTTCATGCCAATTTTTATTAATAAACAATTTCCCATTTTAGCCATATAAAACAAAATTTTATAACATAAATAACAAGGTCATTTTTGACCATATCCACCCACTAACTAAATAGTGGTTCAATTGCCATTTAAGCCCATAACTTTAAAAAGCCACAACACATTAGTACTTAAACAAATAACATACAACTTTCACATTTAATGCAAATCAATCATTTGCTCAAATTAAACACACAGACGAACAAATTAGCTTATGAAACTTTAACACATGCTTAATCACTCATCGATGTCACAGAAATTAATAATAAAATATTATACGGACTCGGATTTATGGTCTCAAAACCACTATTCTGACTAGGGTATAAACCGAACTATTACAGAATCCTTAATGTCTTAGGGTTACCAAAAAAATACAAATACACATCTCAAAAGGTCTAGCAGCCACCTTTGAATTCTCTTTGAAATTGTTCAAAGAGTTTTCCTGTTCGTGGTTGACTGGGTGGACTACATAGAGGCTGAGACACTTTTGTTGCGGCTTGGATTAACATCGCACAAAGGATTTTAACCAACAATGTTACACACCATTTTTTCAATTTGAAATGGTATATTTTCAGCCCTATTTCAACCCGATTCGTTCCTCGTACATAGCTCTATGGTTGATGATCGCTAGAATAATTTTTTCGTTGCGCCATGTGGCGTACCGACGATCTAATAGTGCCATAAACAGTAGTCACAATTGGTTGAGTCCACTCATCTTCAATAGCTTCCCAAGCTATTTCATTAACAAGCATGATGAAAGCCCTCATACGTGCCTTCTAATATGCATAGTTTTCTGAACCAAATAACAATGGAGGTCAAGTAATCAAACTACCTTTCTTTATGGATTCCATGGTTACAAGCCGAACTAGTGATCACCTTCAACCAACTCTTAAAGCCTATTGTGATACCAATTGAAAAATACTTTAGTTTTCTATTTGTCCCATTTCAATGTCCCAACTAATGTTCCAACACAGATTGGAATAAGTACATTAATAGCAAATTTCAAATAGAGTAAAGTAAAGAGTAAATAGCACACGAGGATTGTTAACGTAGTTCAGATTCACTAATCATATTATGCAGAGCCTTGCTTAGTGATGATTTTATTCAACAATAGATCCATAACAATAGATCCATAATTTTATTCAATAATGTACCCTTTTGAAATGGATAATTGCAACCCCAACAAATAACCCCAATGTTACAATCACTCACCCCAAATAACCTCATTTACAACAAGGTTTACTCTCCAAAAAATACTTAAAATAAGAGTGCAATCAATACACAGCTAATACAATATGAAAGAAATAAATATAACTCATAAACAAAGCACTCCAAGGATGCCTCCAATGAACGCTACCTATTTATAGGCTAAGATTGACAGCTTCTCTAAGTAACTTGAGAAGATAAATCTTCATTAAAATAAAGAAATTATCCACACAAAATCTCGTCTTTTAAATTTTTAAAAATGCTTCCTCTCCAAGTAAACCTGATCAGCTTTATCATCAAGGAAAATAAATTGATTTAAACCTTAATTGATAAGGATAAGGTTTGTTTTAAATTAATCTCTTTCTCTTTTCTCATTCTGCCAAAGGAAAATAAACCCACCAAAAATAATAAAATTAATCAAAGCAAAAACCAAAGATCTTTTGTTAATACGAAGTCAACTAAAATTATACAAGTATAAAATGCCACCAAACTTACTGAGCTTTAACTGTCCTAACATATTTTCCCAACTGTTGTCCTAACTTGTTATCCCAAGTGTTGTTTGAGTAAGGAATGAAACATGTTGCCTTAAGTATTTTTCTAACTTGTTGTCCCAAGTGTTGTTCGATTAAGGAATGAGACAATCACATCATAGACAATTAAAGTCACAACAATAAATATAATTTTTACATAATTTTTTAACATAATCTATTATTTAAATTAAGAAAATGAATTACTTGCGGAATATTTTTTAGATTATCTGGCAAATATTATAGTTTAACATAATCCATTTTTCTCACTTTGGTACCTAACCTTTTTTGGGTTCAGATTGGTACCTAAAGTTACATTTTGTTACCAATTCACTCCACTAATGTTAAAAAAAATAAGATCAAATGTGACCCAACTAGAATGTGCCACGTGGCACTTCAATCCAATTAGGAAGTGCCATGAGGCATCTCTATGAATTAACAATAAAAATATATTTAAAAAATTCAAAACATAAATAAAATTATAAAATAACTAAAAACTAATTTATAAAGTAAAAATATCAAAAACTATTAGATCAACTACCGATCAACAGTCGTTCTACACATGGTCAACCATTGGTCAATGTCAGTCAACAATTGAACAACACCGATCAACACTAGTCAACACCAATCAACGGTCGATCAGTGTCGTTCAATGGTTGTTCAACATCGATCAAAGTCAAAAGGTAATTTCTATTTATTATTTTTTATATTTTTTATATTTTTTATTTATTTTTTAAAAAAAATTAATCTATTTTTATTTTTATTTTTGTTATATATGTATGCCATATGGCACTTTTTAATTGGATTGAAGTGTCACGTGACACATTGTAATTGGGCCACATTTCAACCAACTTTTTTTAACAGTAATGGGTTTTTTTAGCAGTAGTGATGTTTTTCTAATGGTAGTTGAGTGAACGGATAACAGAATGTAACGTCAGGTACTAATTTGACCCCCAAAAAAATTTAAGTACCAAAGTGAGAAAATTTGTATACTATAGGGGCCAAATGATGCTTTAAGCCTAGTTTAAATATTATTTATCCCTACTATTATTTAAGTGTCTTACTGAATTGATGTTACAAGTCAATTCAACATTAAGATGCTATTTGATAAACTAAAAAATTAAGCTCTAAAAAATTAAGTATACTAAAAAAAATTAAATAATTAATAAATATTATTACAAATTAATATTGTCATTAATTGTTGGGATCAAGTGCCCTTAGTGTAGTGATATTGTCTATATACCTTATGTACTTGTAATGTTTCAAACAAATTGGTTTAATAAATTTCATCATTATCATTAATATCTATTGTATAATATCCTCAACAGTTTTTGCACACAAAGAAAAATGAAAGTAAATATTATCTCATTGGTTATCTAATGTTTAACTAATATTGAATTGCATTATGTCGTCAGATCATAATGCGAGAAGAAAACTTATATTAGTAGATAATCTAAACAATTTCGTAGTCTAATCGAAATTGAGAAAATCAATTGAAAGACTATTATATTGTCTATCAAGTCCAATTAAGGAGATATATTGTATTGGGTATTGAATTGCATGACTCCCAAAAGATAGAGATATAGATGTGACTAACTAGACTGACAATACATTAGACAAGTTGTAAGTAGAATAAATCATAGATCCGTTTCTGGATGTATTCACTTGTGATGTTCATAGTGTGGCTTACCTCAATCTTGAGTAAGTGACGGACTATGTGTGTGTGACTCATATACTTTGATGTATTAAAAACTTGAGTTCAATTAGTAATAGAGTCGACAGTTGGTACATTATGTATACGACTTCTACATGACATAGTTTCTCCTAAAATAGTGGAATTTATAGCCCAATAAGGGTAAATAATAGCCTCTTATGGTCATTACATGGTATATGGAAAAGTAACGTGGTCACAGGTAATTTGTCATAAAAAGAATGATTTGACTACTATTTGTTAGTAATTGACTTTTTCATAAAGAAAGATGTAATGGATACCATGAGATAAAATAAGATTATACTGGGAGAACGAATTATATCCCAAAGAGATTAAGGATGGTAATACACATATATAAGGTCATTGGACGAGCACCATAACGCCCCGAAAATCCCAATATGACACATTGCATAATTTTGAGATCGAATATTGAGAAATAATGAGAAAAAAATTCAATGAGCGACTCAGATAAGAAATTTTTATGAGAGGAATTTGATATTCGAAATGGAAATGTGTGAAAAGAGTTATAAAAGCAAGAATATGTCAAAAATGACCAAATTGTAAATTTTGAAAAGTATAGGTCTAATGTGCAAAATTATCAAAATATGGAAAATATTAATTATTATGTATTATTTGACATGAAATGGATTGAAATATGATTTGGTGTGATGAAAATCACTTTTGGGACTAAATTGGAAAATTTGAATAGTAGAGGGACTAAATTTAATTTTTACATTTTTTCAAGAAAAGAGCCAAAGTTTGATTTTCATTACTCATGTAGTTATAATAAAGATTTATGATGAATTATGAGCTTAAATTGGTCTAAGTATTGAATTTTGAGAAGAAATCTTTAAAAAGGGAAAAATGATAATTTTGTTGAAAAGGGTAATTTGGTTAGTTCTCGAGACTTCAACGATAGGAATAATATTTAAATATGATATTTGGTATCTAAAATTTATTCTAAGATCGTTTGAACCTCGTATTATGGAAATGGGCTTCAAATTGGTATAAAATGGACTTGAAACATGTAAACATGAGCCCAAAGCACATTTGTTGGTATTTTTAAGATGAGAAAGAAACTCATCAGCTCATTCTCTTCTTCTCTAATTACAAGAGTAGAAAAACATGGAAGCTTCCACTTCCTTCTTTCATTTTCTTGTTTATTTCATCAATCTCTCTAAAAAATTCCACTACCCACTTTAAGATATTAATAAAATCTTTATGGAAACTACCTCCTAAACTCATTACCATTATCAAATTCACTAATTTCAGCTTAGGGTTCATAGGGCTTTTGTGAGAGAAGATGAAGCTAGACTGAGAAAGCTTCAACAATGGTAAGAAATGGTTTATTACACCTCCGTTAGTTGATATTTGTTGAGAAATGATATGAAAAAGCTTAGAAAAAACTTATATTAATTATTGGTTATATTTTTTGTTTATGGAAAATGAGGAAATAGTGATTAGTGGGTGTTCAAACTTGATTTATGGTAGAATAAAGCTTGTGGAGACTTGATTTAGTGTTGGAAAGCATCCATTGAGGTAAGTATCATGGATACTCATCTTTCTCCTAAGCTAGTAAGCTTAAGGTTTATGTAATTAATGTTATAATTAAGTGTTTAATGATGTTAATATTAATGGGAAATTCCATGACATTAATATATGAAATAACACATTAAAATGTGAAGTTGTAATTATATAGCCATGAGGTGCTTTTGAATTAAAATTATGACATAAGAATTTTTTGGTGCCATGGAAGTATAGGAGGATATCTATGAACCATGTCACTATTATGGAAACATTAGATAAGGCCACTATGGCCAAAACCATGTCAAAGTGCAAATTCCTACTTCAAGTCGGCAAGTGTTTATACAAGCTTAAAACATCAAAACGGCTGAAAGATTATGAAAATCTTTTTTAGACACTTATTTTATGTTTAATTGAATTTATTGAAATTAAATTGAGTATAATATTGTGAATTTATATTTTTATGTTTGAAAATTGTGGTTTAGATAAGAAAGTAAATGTTGATACAAACTTAAAATATTGAAACGGCTGAAAGATTATGAAATTATTTTGTACACACTTATTTTATGTTTAATTGAATTTATTGAAATTAAATCAAGTATAATATTGTGAAATTATATTTATATGTTTGAAAAATGTGGTTTTAGACAAGTAAGTAAAGTTTAACTATGTTGAACGAAGTTAGAATCCTGATTATTGGCATGAAAACAACTTTAAGAAGAACCTTGTAAAATGTTTCCTTATGGAGATGAAAATGAAAGCTTTGAAATCTCGTGTAATGACAAAATGCCATGATTTACATTATCGTTATAAAATAGGGTGGTTTATGTCATGAATACTGATACTAAGTTATAATTTGATTAGATACATGAGTGATCAGTCGTAATTTGATACATCAAATTAGGCTCTCCATTACACTCAAGAGCTTATTCACAAAGAATTTAGATGTATTTTCTTTATTTTTTTTCAATTTTTAGCTTTTATTGTTAATAAATGGTTTTTGTTAGTTTTATGCCCTTTTAAGACCCAAATTGGCCAAATGATGCCATGAGGACCTAACGATATAATTGATTTAATGTAGGAAGTCGATAATGACTCTAACTTGAAGAAATCATCATTTAGAGGGGGTATCACGACACTGAGGCATGGAATTCGTGATACCCTTGACAGTGCTGAAGTGAAGAAAATTGAGATCAACTCTAGTGATATCGTGATACCAAGGATGGGTATTTCGAAACAAGATCCCTCAGACTATCAATTTTAATACTTTCTTGGGCATTGCGACACCAGAGCCTGGGTATCGTGATACCATGCATGACGAGGAGAAAATTAACTACAAGGGTAGTTTTTGTCCAACACCAATCATAATACAATGTCCAAGGGCATTTTGGTCCAAAATTTTGGGTTGTATTCAGAAGTTAAAAGCCACTTTTGGCAGAGAACTCAAGGGTTGTTCACTTTTCACTTTCTTATCAACTTTTTAGCTAAGTTGTTGTTGTCTTCTTCATTTTTAGGGCTTTAGTGTAACACCCTAAAACCCGGCCTAGAAGTTCATACCAAATCCCGGATGTCACATTGATCACTGAAGTGATCGTAGGTAAATTTTCTTTTTAAGTGATTTATAACGACGAATCAAACATTTAATCATTTAAAATATGGACAGTTAAAATACGTTAAGTCTAGTATATAATAAGCGGAATTAAAAAAATTTAAAACTTACCTCGAAATCTGTACCACGGTATTATAAAACCCTACATTTTCAAAACTCTGAATGATAAAATAGAAACTGAATATATAACATTTACTAAATTTTATACGAGACTGTTCGAGACCTCTGCATACCGAGCCCAGCGTTAGAATTCAAAAGAACACCTGAAAAGGAAACACTAAGAGGGGGTGAGCTACTCGAGCTCAGTGTGAGTTTGAAACAAAACAAGAGACAGGAATAGGATATTTATATAAGAAGCGCAACAGAATTTCAAACACACAATGAATCAGAAATCACACCGGAACTGGTGTCCAAACAGAGCTTAACAATAAGGGCACAATAGGTTCACACAGAAGTCTCAACACAAATGCTAATCAGACAAACAGATCACAGACAACTAGTCTTTCAATCAGAACTCACAGACAGATGCGGACGTATACAGTCTGATAAAAAACCCACCCATCCAGCCATCACACCTCTCCGTCCACCAATCACACCCCAAAAGAGCTGTTAAAGCTCATCCAACCAAACACACCAATTAGGACCAAGTAGGCCCATCCAACCCTACACACCATATAGAGTCATCCCGGGTTGCCCGGCAACAATGACTTAATAGAATGCAGTTGGACTACCAGATCAGATAAATATACGCAGCAAGGATGACGTATGTGCTATACAGTGCAATTCGGAAATCCGCAATAAAGACAAATTGTAGTTTGAATTGCCAGATCAGATATATATATACGTAGCATAACTAGCGTACATGCGATGCGATGCTATGCGCAGAAACCGCTATATGCGGTGAGTTTGCGCTTAAACCGCGGTCGAGATAAGGGTACGTAGCATAGCTAACATACATACGATACAAAGGCGATCGATGAAATCGCTATAGCAATAAATTGCGGCTTTAATCGCCGATCGATCGTAATCGCCTCCCTTCTCTTCACAATCCCATCCCAAAATATTTTATGCGGATGTATGTATGCATACAATCTCACTGAAACGAGACACAATATCAAATAATCAGACAAAACAATGTGTGTGCACACACACCCCATAGAACAGATTCAGATTCAAACACTTCACATGACAGTCACACAGATACACTCAGGCCGATGCCCAGATCAGAGTTCTTAACTACCCTTGTTTAAGCTTAGCCAAGGGTTGAAGCGCACAAACACATTTTCAGATCAGAAAAGCACACCGAACCAATATAAGTATCTTAGGACCACACGCCCGTGTACTCTGGCCGTGTGGGAAATGCCTAGGCTGTGTGGGAGGTCAATAGCCCGTGTGAAAGGGGCACACGCCCGTGTGAAGTGAGGCACACGGCCTTGTGACTGATGCACATGCCCATATGGACTGGGGACATGGCCGTGGGAACAGGCCGTGTAACTCTCTATCCATTTTTACTAAATTCGAGTACAGGGCTGACACGACCGTGTGAGGGTCTCACACGCCCGTGTGCCCACCAGACACGGTCGTGTGTCCAAAACACACGCCTGTGTGGAATCCCTAAATCCCTAAATTAGCCACACGGCCGTCTGGCCAGGCCATGTGGCACCAAATCACTCAAACCCTAATCCCCAAACTCACACACTCGTGTGCCCAAGGGACACGACCGTGTGAGAAACGATAAAATCCCCAAGTCAACCACACGACCGTGTGGCACCAAAATTTCGCCTGGAACCCTAATTCCCAAAAGCATACAGATGTACGAGTCGTCACACGCCCGTGTGGACGCCTGTGTGGTCACGAAACCACCCTAAAATAGCCCCAAAAAACGTGCTTTCAGCCACAAAGCACTTTTCGATCCTCGTTAGACCAAAATTATACAAAACCATATACGTTCCAGTCATAATATAACAATATCACATCCATAGTCGACTTTTCGCAAAGTCGAATTAGAATTTGTAAATAAAGTAGAAAAAGTTCGAAACCCACACCTGTCTCGTGATCTAAGACGTTCGGGTGCCGTCTTGATGACCAGGAAACGAAGCTCTTCAAATACCACAGACAAAGACCATTTTCACAGAAGAAGAAAAGAGTAAAAAGAAAAGCCAGAAGAGGGAGAGAAAGAGGAGAACGTGTAACCAAAGAAAAAAATTAAATTAATTAAATTAATTTTAATCCTAATGATAAAAAGGAATAAATAATTAAAACTTAAAAACTAGTTTGTTATTTAACAACATAAAAATATATCACAAAATACGCACACCCAAAGACTCGAACCTAAAACCCAGAGATACACCAATACTCACACAACCACCAGACCAGCAAGCACATTCTGTCACTTAAACACGAAAATAAACACTAAAGCGTAACCTTCTCACTGACCCTAACCACAAAACCTTAAAACTTTTAGCCCCAAAATTTAGGGCATTACAACTCACCCCTCCTTAAAGAAATTTCATCCCCTAGATTTCCAACTAACAGAACAGTGGTAAATCACAAACTACACCACAACGCTCCCGCTGCGCACTCTAGCCTAAGCAGAACCAAATCAGACCTAAGACCTCTCAAACACTCCCAGAACACTTAACCACTATAGCAGATACACAATTGTGTCCTATCCCACACAACTTCAATACTCTAATCTAAACATCAGAACATTCGCAATCATACCTGTATCAAAATCGTCGAGGATACTCCCTGACCCAATGTTCAGTGGACCCGCATCGAAGACACGCTCCCACCTTTTTCCAACAAATACCCGGATGACACTTCTTACAGTGCTCACAAGACGGAACGCTTGTACCACCACTAGCAACCTCTGCACTCAACCGCTATTGCCACTCAAATACGTTCTAACTCATTTCGCAGACTGAGGCTCTAACCTCGAAGGACTGTGATCTCTCTTCTTTCCACAATCCACACACCTACTTTATAATAACTCTTCGTGCCTGTCCAACCTAGCCTTGAGCACCAGCTCAAGCACTTCCCTTACTACTCGAGTTAGTACCTCAGTACCAAGCTCCGGGTTATCGCCACCCGAAGTTGGTGAAATCACACTGACCCCAGACTCCTGAACAGTCTCACGCCCTGGAGAAGTAGACGACTTCTCGCGATCTTTCTTGCCTGCAGAATCCATATCCGCCCTGTGGCTAACTTAAGATATCTACACTTCCAGAAAACAAACACAGGTTAAACATAGAAATCTATATTTCTAATCTTAAAGTTTTGGATTTATACCTAGACCAATATCGGAGTCTCAGACAGTTCATTCCGTAAAACTTTTTCTAAAACACAATTCGTTTCAGCTTACTGTGGTAATTTTTTTTTTCAAAACTCCTTTTGAAACAACCACGTGCGCACACGAATACATAAAAACCCGGCCTAGAAGTTTAGATCGAATGTCGAATGTCACATTGATCACCGAAGTGATCGTACGTAAATTTTCTTTTTACAAGTGATTTATAACGATAAACCAAAACATTTAATCAGTTAAAATATGGACAGTTAAAATACGTTAAGGCTAGTATATAATAAGCGAATTAAAAAAATTTAAAACTTATCTCAAAATCTATACCACGGTATTATAAAACCCTACATTTCAAAAACTCTGAATGATAAAATAGAAACTGAATATATAACGTTTACTAAATTTTCTCCGAGACTGTCCGAGACCTCCGCATACCGAGCCCAGCGTCAGAATTCAAAGGAACACCTGAAAAGGAAACAC
The DNA here is from genome assembly GCA_025698515.1 of Gossypium sturtianum. Classification (NCBI taxonomy): domain Eukaryota; kingdom Viridiplantae; phylum Streptophyta; class Magnoliopsida; order Malvales; family Malvaceae; genus Gossypium; species Gossypium sturtianum. Next base: position 18,617,327 of record CM046944.1, on the reverse strand, counting down.
TAAGAGGGGGTGAGCTACTCGAGCCTAGTGTGAGTTTGAAATAAAATAATAGATAGGAATAGGATATTTACATAAGAAGCGCAACATAATTTCAAACACACACAGAATCAGAAATCACACCGGAACTGGTGTCCAAACAGAGCTTAACAATCAGGGCACAATAGGTTCACACAGAAGTCTCAGCACAAATGCTAATCAGACAAACAGATCACAGACAACTAGTCTTTCAGTCAGAACTCACAGACAGATGCGGACGTATGCAATTTGATAAAAAAAACCCACCCATCCAGCCATCACACCTTTCTGTCCCCCAATCACACCCCAAAAGAGCTGTTAAAGCTCATCCAACCAAACACACCAATTAGGACCAAGTAGGCCCATCCAACCCTACACACTATATAGAGTCATCCCGGGTTGCCCGGTAACAATGACTTATCAGAATGCAGTTGGACTGCCAGATCAGATAAATATACGCAGCAAAGGTCGACGTATGTCTTTGTCTGATCTGCAATACAAAATCTACAAAGATGCATAAATTATAGTTTGAACCGCCAGATCAGATATATATATACGTAGCATAACTAGCGTACATGCGGTACAGTGCTATGCGGTAAACCGCTATACTGGTGAGTTTGCAGTTAAACTGCCAGATCAGATAAGGGTACGTAGCATAGCTGACGTACATACTGATACTGATCTGTAATACGATGAAATCGCTATACCATGAAATTGCAAATTTAATCGCTAGATCGAGATCGTAATCGCCTCCTTCTCTTCACAATCCCATCCCAAAATATTTTATGCAGATGTATGTATGCATACAATCTCACAGAACAGAGACACAATATCAGACAGTCAGACAAAACAGTTGTGCACACACACCCCACAGAACATATTCAGATTCAAACACTTCACGTGATACCACACGTATACACTCGGTAGATGCCGATCGAGTTCTTAACTACCCTTGTTTAAGCTTAGCCAAGGGTTGAAGCGTACGAACACATTTTCATATTAGAAAAGCACACTGAACCAATATAAGTGTCTTAGGACCACACGCCTGTGTGCTCTGGCCGTGTGGGAAATGCCTAGACTGTGTGGGAGGTCAAGAGCCCGTGTGAAAGGGGCACACGCCTATGTGAAGGGAGGCACACGGCCGTGTGACTGAAGGATACGCCCGTGTGGACTGGGGACATGGCCGTGGGAACAGGTCGTGTAACTCTCTGTCCATTTGTACTAAATTCGAGTACAGAGCTGACACGACCGTATGAGGGTCTCACATGCCTATGTGCCCACCAAACACGGCCGTGTGTCTAGAACACACGCCCGTGTAGAATCCCTAAATCCCAAAATTAGCCACACGGCCATGTGGCCAGGCCGTGTAGCACCAAATCAGTAAAACCCTAATCCTCAAACCCACACACCCGTGTGCCCAAAGGACACGACCGTGTGAGAAATGATAAAATCCCCAGGTCGGCCACACGGCCGTGTGGCACCAAAATTTCACCCGAAACCCTAATTCCCAAAAGCACACGACCGTGTGAGTCATCACACGCCGGTGTGGACGCCTATGTGGTCACAAAACCACCCTAAAATAGCCCTAAAAAATGTACTTTCAACCACAAAGCACTTTCCGATCCTCGCTAGACCAAAATTATACAAAACCATACACATTCCAGGCATAATATAACAATATCACATCCATAGTTAACTTTTAGCAAAGTCGAATTAGAATTTGTAAATAAAGTAGAAAAAGTTCGAAACCCACACCTATCTCGTGATCTAAGACATTCATGTGCTGTCTCGATAACCAGGAAACGAATCTCTTCAAATACCGCAGATAAAGATCGTTTTCGCAGAAGAAGAAAAGAGCAAAAAGAAAAGCTAGAAGAGGGAGAGAAAGAGGAGAACGTGTAACCAAAGAAAAAATAAAATAAAATAAATTAATTATAATCCTAATGATAAAAAGGAATTAATAATTAGAACTTAAAAACCAGTTTGCTATTTAACAACATAAAAAATATATCACAAAATACGCACACCCAGAGACTCAAACCTAAAACCCAGAGATACACCAATACTCACACAACCACCAGACCAGCAGGCCCATTCTTTCACTTAAACACTAAAATAAACACTAAAGCGTAACCTTCTCACTGACCCTAACCACAAAACCCCAAAACTTTTAGCCCCAAAATTCAGGGCGTTACATTTAGTTTTAAAACTTTTATGGTGTTAGCTGTTAGTTAGTTATTTATTACTGTAGCTAGGTGTTATTTACACTTTAGTACTCAAACTTTACCTTATATTTTCATTTTCATCCTAAGTTCTTAATGAACCTTAGCTTCATTTTATTTTCAAGCTTAAAAAATATGATCTTTGAGAGTATTTGTGACCTCCATTGTTGCCAACATTAAAAAATATATGAATTGATCGTTTATTAGGTTGTTGTTTTTATGAAAATGATGTTAGGTAACTAAGTTTAGGGTGGTTGGTTGATGGAAATGTTGTTTGGTTAGTTTTTGGTACAAAGACTAAATTGTAAAAACTACACTAAATTGAATAATATTCAAAACTTAGAATTGGCGCCTCTAAGGAAACATATAAATAAGTGAGACCAAGAGGGGATCCTATTGAGCACCAATTTGTTTAGCTCGAGTTATTTTGGTAGGGTCGAGAGATAAACCGAACTAAATCGTCTAATTTGGTATAATGGTGACCAGGAGGTAAAATTGAGCCAATTGGAAGTTTAAACATTTTAGATCCCTAATCTAAAGACTAATAAACAACATGTAATTCAATCGACCACTTGTGTTTCTTGAATTGTTAATTGTGTAATTTTGCTTGTTTTACAATTTGGTCTTTATTAGTGTTAAGACGTTACTTAGCTTAATTAACCCTGATCATGAATTATCGTAATATAGAACTTAATGAGTAGTTAGCTAGATTTCTTTGTTGCATGCTTGTCAATTAGGAATTACTTTGTCCTTGAACTCTCTTGGGTTCGATCCTTGGAATACTCGAGTGTTCCATTGTAACACTAAAAATATTACAACTCGACCTATCACACTTGCAGTATACCGCCCTATCATTGATTGTTTTTGTGTTGATTCTCAACCTTGGTGCATGCACAATGGGGCGCAGTCAATGTGTTTATTGATATTTTGAAAATCTTGTAACAAGGTATTGGTATCTTAGATAAATAGTTAGAATACGGTTGACATACCAATAGGGACTCTTGATTTGTACTTCGGTACTCTTGTTACTTGCATTTCGGTGGTCCTTCTCCTAGTACTTTAGTTGATCCTGTTTTGGTCTTCGAACACCTACGCTTCGGCGTTCCTATTATTATAGTTCCGGGTAACTCGTCCTAGTATCCCTATTTATTTTTCTAGGCTTACTAAAGGCTGAATTTAAACAGATTTCATCATTGTATGAATGAATTTTTGAAATTGTCAAAAGTTATTTTTTTACTTATGACCTTTATGGAACTAAACTAATTTCTGCTTTTCGAAATGTTGAATAGATGCTATTAACACTACTTTTAAATGCTTTATAAACCATTGTACAAAGTCCAAATTTTCGTTTAAAAAGGTATTAACTTTAAAGAAATTAAATGGAAAAGTAAACATTCAAGAAAGTGGTGTAACAAAACATCTAAACAAATTATTGTTTAATTAAAACCCTTAATGTGTTATTGAGGTGAGTTAATAATTGTGTAAGTCCTTAGGGATGAAATTGAAAAAGGTGAGATTCATAAATGAATCAAATGTCAGAATTGGAAACACATGCATAATGGGAATCGTTAATAAATCATCAAACTATAAGTTGAGCTTAACTTGCAAACTCACATGAGAGGTCTAAAATAGTAACAATGTGGCTTAAATAAACTTGAAATGATGATTCATCTAAAGGACTCAAGGTTAATAAATACTCAGGATAAAGTTTGATTATCCTTGTTACTTACTAAGCTTTATAGCTCACGTATTAGTTGTTTAAAACATGTAGGTACAGACTTGTCGAGAAGTTTCTATGATAGCTAGGGAGCATCGCATCATCCAATGATCCTATAAAGTTGTTTTTCAAATGTTAAAGTGTAATTTGTATTCTATTAGTGGCATGTATACTAAATCTCGTGATGAATATGAATATTGTAATGTGAATAGCATGTACTTAGAGCATCAACTTGTATAAATATGCTTATTTCATATGTCAAATAATACTTGAAACTTGAGTTATGGTGTAGTGGCTGAAGACTTAAGAAATTAGTTAAAGTTCAAGAATATGCAAAAATTGTAAATAGTTTCAATACCGCCTGAGAGACAACTTGTGTCGCCTAGGCGATAACTTAATGAAATTAGTATTATCTACATTAACACTTGAGTGGTGGCTTGAGCCGTTTGAGCAGCTCTTTAGCGAAGAAAAAATAAATCTAGTACTGCCTAGGCGAGAGCTTGGCAACTTAACGTGCCGTTACTCTTTTTTGTTTTACTTAATTTCTTATAAATTCCTTAAGAATTTGAGTAACCTTTGACAAAGTAACATTCCCATATTTTACAAATTACCTAGTTCTTTTGTTTTAATTGGCACTATAAGATTTTTTTAACTTTGTTTTGGAAGCATAAAATTCATTTTGAATAGAATTTAAATATTTTTCTATAATTTTATAAAAGAATGTTTTATAACTTTATTTTCTTAAATAAAGTATTGGTTTTGCTCCGAAAATGCCATGTTAGTGTCTCACGTTTGTATCAACCATCGGGACGGGTAATGGGTGTTACAAGCACTTAATATAGTACCTTTCGTAATGGTATATAATAAGGAAAGCTCAGTCATGGAACTTTAGTGGAATAACTCCATAACTAAATCATGTTGTAATTAATAGACGAAGAGTCGGAACTTAATTAAAAATTATTTGAGCCCTAATAATGTATGTCAAATCGGTCCCTCCGCTAGCTCGTTATAATCTTGATGGTTTGCAATAGAATCGATGATATGAAAATGTGAAACGACGAACTAGAGAAATAGATCACATGCATCACTATCTACAATGAATGCATTTTCTCGCTATGAAAAAAAAGACGATTTGGAAATTAAAGTAATTTATTTTAATTATTATTTAATTATTTTAATTAAATAATTGAAGTTCAAAGTGTAAATTAAATTAATTATGCCATCATGGTTTAATGAGAGCAAAAATTAAATTAATTTACTCATAGATTCTAATACGGTAAAGTCGTCATGATTTTAATGAGATTAGAATTGAGTTGAAAATAATTTAATTAATTAAATGAATAAATAATATTTTGGGCATATAAAATATATTTATTGGGTTGGATAAATTATATGAGTTGGTTTAAATACCAAATAACACAAATAATTGACCCAATATATGACAAGGCCCAACTAAGCTCGACTTAGTAGTAGGGGAGGCAAACCCTAGTCCCAGAGAGGGGTGTCACCGCCCCTTCATGTACTCTCCTAGTAGGAGTCGATTTTTCTATTTAAATATTTTTATTCGGTCACACCTTGTTCTATTGAGACTCTTGTTATTTTCTCTAGATTAAGGACTAAGTAAAAAAAATACACTGCACTTGCATTGATATTCTATCAAAATATAGTCAAGTTGTTTTCTCAAAAATATTCTATATTTTGATAGAGTTCGTCTTTGATTTTTAGCTCTTGAAAGTTTTACAAATGTTTTTGAGCTCACACTCCAACAAACAAATGTTGAGATTAGCAGAGAAGATTGAGTGGTAGCTAAGAACGACTAAGTTTGCGTAATCCAAAAACACAAGTATAATTCACGTAATAGGTTTATTGTTATAAATATCACAACTAGTCGATTTCAAGTTTCAAAGGAAAGTTTTAAACTTCTGCTATGCATCTTGACACTGTTTTCAAAATGAATTTTCAATACTAATACTTGTATAAAATATATAAAGACAATTTAAATTCAAAATAAATATACAAGATTTGAACCTAAAATATCAAATATTTTAAAACTTCAAGTTTACCATTTCAACTAAAACCTCACTAATATTTTACATAAATTTTATTTTCATGCGATAATTTAATTCAAATAATAAATTTCAAATTCTAAAATTTAAAATTTTAATAAGATTGTTGAAGTTGAATGAGAATTTTCCTTCTCCCAAAACTGCAAAAAGAAAAGAAAAAAATTGTAATTATATATATATATTACTATAGCAATCCGATGTTTCAATATAAGAAAACATTCCTATGTGGCATATTTAATAATTTGTTATTATATAAAATTGTCACGTGGAATTATTAATTAATTCAAATATAATTAAAGATTTAGAATCATTTAATTTTAAAAATACAAAATCTCCATCATGTATTAATTATCTAATACACCTTTCTTTTAATAATGCTATGATTTATTTCTTTTTCTACTAAAAAAATATTATGGAAATTATATTTTAAAACGTATGAAAAAAAGAAAATTGATTTCCCATCCTACATTATAATTTAAAAAGACATTTTAATTATGGCCTACATTATATTTTAAAAGTTGAAGATTGATATTAATTAAAAAATAATAATACCTAATATAAATCAAAAGATGCAAAATAATTATTTAAAAGCATGCCTACTATAATATTATTTAAGAAAGAAACACTCATACTTCATTTTTATTTTCAAATTTAAATATAACCTTAATATAACAATTCATATTATTTTTAAAATTCAATCTCTAATATACATATTTAACCAAACTGTATACTTTTCAAAGTTTGAGTATAGGTAACGATATCTTGGTCAGGTACCAATACCTTAATAGCTTCGATTTTTCAAAAATCAGTTTAAAATCCATAGGTATCGATACCAAATTAGGTATCGATACGGTTTTGGCATTCTGTCAATTTCAAAATTGAAAACAAACCAACTTTTATCAGTACCTTCAAAAAGTATTGTTCCTTGAGAAAGATAAGTATCAATACTTATATGGGTATTGATACCAATTTGACATTCTGTTTGTTTAGAATATTGTTCATTTGGTAAACTACCGATACTTTTATACATGGTATCGATACTTATCACTAGAAAGTCAAAAATCACATTTTGGTACCTTATCATGCTCAAACCAAAACCAAGTCAAATGATGTTTTAGACACTTCCAAACCTGAATAACACTAATTCAAAATATGCCAATATTACCACAAAATATCCACGCTTCAAGCCACAATTCTAACATGAAAATTTCACCTATTATAATTGGCATCAAAACACATTACTTACCTAAACACTTAACACCTATTCAACCTTGCCATTCATCATATTAAACCATGACATTTCCATGCCAATTCAAACACACCAATCTCATCTCATTAGCTCAAAAATTCCATATTCAAAATTAACCATTCACATACTTGGAATATAACTTATCACCATGCCATTATGCACATTTATACATCTAGCTTATGAACCTTCAAGCCACATAGCATTAATATTCAAAATCATGAATATTCAAGGTAAGCACATATTCATTAAGACTTCTTAGATACATGCTATGTAATCGAGTCTAGAACGATTAAAAGACTATCGAATCGAACACTTGATATTGTAAGCTCCAAAGTGATTCGATCTCCTCGTTCAGCAAAAGATAACTACAAATAGAGAAAACACAACAGAGTAAACATTATGTATGCTTAGTAAGTTCATAGGAGTAAAAACAGTAAACTCACTTCAATTCACAACTAACATAAGAAATTAGCTACATGAATATAATTTCCTGTTACCATATTTCACAATAACAAGGTGAGTATGTCAAATAACCAAGTCTAAACATTTCAATCAGTACAGATTAGTCACATTCAGTGCCATTCAATCAAACTCGTCAATTGCACTCCATTACATCATTTCTATATCATATAAACATTTTCAAAAACAATACATATCATTATTCAGTCGTTCCCTTTTTCATTATTCGATTAGCCCGATGAACTATAATAAACATATACGGATACACGGGTAACCACCAAAACACACCAGATTGCTCGTTCGAGCAATAACTCCAAAACACACCTAAGCACCGAAGTGCTAAGCTAGTAGGCATCATCTATCATAAGACAATACATCCCTCCAAAACACACTAGGGTCTCCGTAGAGAAAATCACTAGTAGTGGTCTCCGTAGAGACAAGACTCGGTAATCTGCAACAAATGTTGGATTTCGATTTAAATATTGAATTCTCCATACATCAGTATCATCTCATATCATATCATGTATAGCACACAAATAACCCTATTGGCATGCCAATTGTACCCTATCCTTTCTTACGTTCATCCGGGCACATTTAACGCAATAATTCATTTCTTTACAATTAAGTCCATTTCTCACCTTTTGTACTATGTTGCATACAATTCAAAAGATATTCAAAGTATATAAATTCATAATTCAAACACATACGTTGCATTTATATATACAACTATACCCTATGAACTTATCTAACAAAAACAATTGTTGAGGACTAATCCGTAATTTTCCCTTTTCCTCGATTATCTACCGGTTAATTCAAATCTTGATCTACTTGGTAATTCATTTCAATTTATCAGTTTAAAATGTCTTATAACAGTTTATTTCATGCACATAACAGTCCAATTTCATTTTACAAAAATTCCTTGAATTTTTACATTTTATTCAATTTAGTCCTTAAAATCGAAACAATCATAACTTTCATAATTAAGCCCCATTTTTCAATTCAATTTCAATCACATCCCTCTAAATCCCTATAATATCTATAATTACATAAATTTCATGTTAATAAATATTTTCATTTTAGTCCTTATGTTCAAAACTGATAATTTTTACTTCACAAATTAGTCCTTTTACAAATCTAAGCTTAAAAGCTAACCATTTAACATCAAAAGCTTCAAAATTCATCAATGGAAACATTCCAAAACTTTAATAGTTTTACGATTTAATACCCGAACTAGCTAAATCAAGCTCCCGAGATATCAAAAATATAAAAATTACAAAAAGCGGACTTAGAATGATTTGCCATGCAAGGCCGATTGTATTGAAGCATTCAACAATGGCTTCTCTATTCTCTTTGAAGTATATTCGGTCAAGAAAAGAAAAACTAAAGAAGATGACACTTTTTCTATTGTTTAAACACATTATTAACCTCATTTTTAACATTATTTTACATATTTTTAAATTAAAAATATGCCTTAATCTTACGCTATAATGACAAATGGCTTAATTTCCATTTAAATCCTTGGTTCAATTACCATTTATGCCCTTTAATCAATAAAATTTTATATCAATTAACTTTTATGGCTTTTATGATTTAGTCATTGTACCTTAGTCACTAACTGTTCAATAAAATTATCCGGCCAAATTTCAATATAACTCTATAATAGACTCATAAATATTAATAAATAATATTTATTGATTTAATCATCGAAAAATGAATTTCCGGCACCACTAAAAACTGGTTGTTACACCTACAATAATATGCAATTATAATTTTAATAAATTATTCTTTCAATATGTAATATACCAAAAAAATAATATGAATATTTGATATGGTAAATTAATATTTAGGTAATTAAGTTTTTTTATATGAAAAATATGTTTGTATAATAATATTATATTTAAAGTTGGAATCATCCAACATTTATATCAATTGATTATGAGTGTTTATGAGTGTTTCTTTTTTAAATTAATATTATATTAGGCATGATTTATTAGCAAGAAATCAGAATAAAAATAATTATACCTTATCAATTGATTTTATTGGCTAAATTAGATAAGGTTTCTCATAATATCATAATTCCTAATTGTAAATTAGAGATTATAGTTTAGTCAAATATTACAAAATTTTCATAAATAAAATTTCCAAACCATAGCCATACATGGGCATTGTTAAGTAAAAAACATATATTGTTTTCCTCAATTAAAGATAACGTTGTCATTGTTTCCAAGGACAAGAAATAAGAAGTAATTATTTTTAGTTTAAATATATATTTTTAAGATGATTGTTTTTCACATCAATTTTATTTTATTCATTACATTCATAGTATTTAATTTAATGCAGGAAAAATGTAGAGAACAGTGAAACCTAAAGTCAATATTATAATTAAATTTAATTATTTTAGTCGATAATATTAATACTTATCCCATGCATAATTCGACCACACACTATAGCTTGAGAAATTGTGCTGTAAGTTTTTAACTTTCTCGCCAATTTGTTTTAAATGCCAATTACCATTAATATTAATACTAATGTTCCGTTTGTTTGCCAGTAAAATGTTTTCCGGAAAATGATTTATTGAAAATATTTTCTGATGTTTGGATGAATCTGTGTAAAATATTTTCACATTGTTTGTGATTTCCAAAAATATTTTCCGGAAAAGTTGTTTTTACATATATTAATAAATTTATATACATATTAATAAATTTTTATATTTTAAATTATTTTTACATATATTGCAATGATTTATTTATAAATAAATAAATCAAATTAAATATATAATAATACTCAATTATTAAGCTAGAATATTAACGTCATAAATTGAAAACAACCAAAGTCAAATAAATTATTTGTAATTGTGTTATAAAAAATAAAAAACAATGATTGAATAATTATAAATTAGCTTTCAAACCACAATTAATACTAGAAATTAATAATATTATCCAAATGCATAATTAGTAGTACACCACATGATAACAACAACATTGTCCAAGTGCATAACTAATATTACACCACATTAAAACTATCAATATCTTCAACCTTGAGAAAATTTTTGAAGCAAAATTATACTTAACATATATATACTTAAATTATAGTTTTATACATCAAATTATCTGTGTGAGCATATTAGGAGCTTCAAAACATACAACAATATTTTCATTTCAACAGCTTCTTCGAGTTCTTTGACCAACCATTAGTATTAGCTTATCATAAGAAACCAACATGACATTAGGCTTGAAATACAGAACAGTGCATTATCACTAAAATGCTCAAGAGTCTCCTTATCATTGCCTCTTATATACAAACCAAAGAAAGCATGGATCCAGCTCATGCACACCAAAAGACAAGATGGTAAACAAAAGACACAGATCTAAGGATACAAATATACTCATCCATTATATCATGGTTCTTATGGATAGAACAACATAGACTAGTAATAAATTGCATATATTATGGAATGTCAAATTGCATCAGATGAGTTAAATATAACCATGGATACTTATAATGGCATATTTCTAAGACATCAAAAAGTACACTTCAAAAAATGTTTATTTGTGTTAGTAAGGAAATTGTTATTACAAGCAGTATAACTTGCCCAAGGGAGGTAGATGGTTATTACAAGACATCAAAAAGTACACTTCAAAAAATGTTTATAAATTGTTATTACAAGCAGTACACTTCAGAAATTGTTATTTCTAATTGTTGTTTTTCATTTAAGCTAACATCAGAAACATTGGTTTGGGAGGTAGATGCTGCCTTCTTGGCTTTCTCGGCTGCTTTTTTCTTACAGAATTCCTCCAGCTGCAAGAAAGGAGGAATCAATTGTAATAGTACTTGGTAAACATACTCTAAATAATTATTTGTTCATTTGCAAAAACCCATTTATGTAATAAAATCTAACTGAAAACTTTTATCATAAACATAAATCCAGAGTAAAAATTATACAAAATCCAGTCAACCAAATGGACGGTTTAGGAGGATATTAACTTTTCAAACTATGTAAAAGGCACAGCATTCAAAGACAAAACATAGAAATCTAGAATCAGAGTTCTTTTTGTTTACCAGCCCTAGTTAGTAGAACATGAATGACTACTGATAAAAATCAGAAGAAGAGTTCTAAACAACCAGAACAGATTCAACACATCACAAAATAGAAGTAGAAATAAGACACTTCACTCAGGCACAAACGCATATAGGCAACCTTAAACCGCAATGCTATCGTTATGCAACTTAAATACACTATTCATCTGAAATCACTATTATTAGAGTGTCAAATGCAGTGAAGTTTCTTCATCTTTTCCAGCTTGAATACAAACAAAAGCACGTAATGATAAAAGTGAACTCTCAAATCCAATTTAAGAAGAAAAACCAAAAAACATTGGTCATATTTTTTGCTCGAATAGCATCACCTTAGGCAGTTGCAAAGATTTAAGGCATAAAAGCATTGAAATTCCCAAAAGGTGTAATCTAACAAAATAATTGATTCCATATACCATCAATTCCAGACATGATCTACCAAAGAATTGCAAGACAATGCAAATATACTACAGATCATATATGAAAATACCAAAATAGACCGCCAATTCTAGTCCTATTCCGAAATCGATATCCAAAATAGCTGACTATATAGTAACCAAACCATTTACCAGATCGAAAATCATATCTCAAAACAGAAAGAAACCATCAAATCAACCGATAAAGGGAAAAAATTAAGAACAAAAAGATGTACCCGGCGCTTCCCAGCTTCTAGATGCTCTTGTTTCCGTGAAGAAGGCAAGGCCTGAGCTACCCTTTCTCTCTCTTTTTTTTTTTTAATTTAACGATGAGAACCCAAAATCAGCATATGAACAAGGAAAACTTTGAAAAATCGAATGTATTTTACAGAATTATCAATAATTTACTCCATTTCAAAGAAATCAAATGCGGGAAAATTGAATCCGAACCTGTAAATATCAAAACTGAGCTCTCTGTAGAAGATGTCCGGGAACTCTTCTATCGAGGTCCCAATAGCGTAACCCATATTCACGTAATAATCCTGCTTCTCCTCTTCCTCTTTGCTGGGCTTCGATCCTCGCTTCACCGGAGCCGAAAATTGTACATACAACCTCAAGAAGATAGATAGATAGATAACAAAAATCAGAATGATCGAAGAGATAAAAATGGGTAGACTAGAGAGAATATAAAGGAGGGTACCTGGCAATGGCACTGATTTGCAACCCAAGGGGAAGGGGAAGGGGAAGGGGAAGAGGAAAAGGGAGAAGAAGACGTCATTTTCCTATGTTTTGGAAAATGTCTTACCGAAAAAAAAAGTGTAAGACATTTTCCCAAAAGAAAGCGTCATTTTCCCGTGTTTTGGAAAAGCTTTTACGGTGGGAATTTGTTTTCCACCAAACAAACGGTGGAAAATGATAAAAATATTTTCCAGAAAACAAAATACAAGCAAACAAACAGAGCCTAAACCTGTGTCAATCAACTTGTGTTGTTTTTTGATATATTAAATTAAAAATGTACGAGTGAATATAAAGTTGCCTAGAATTTGTTTTTAAATAGACTCTTAAATATTAAATATTCAATAATTGAATTAAACGAACTTATATGGGTTTATATTAATTCACGTTTATTATCAATAATAATTTTTAATTTATATATTTATCATAATACAATTTTAAAAATTAAATATTTATATTAGCTTTGAAATGCTATAAATTTAATTGATAATATAATCAAATCCACACATCATTAAAAATTTACCTCATTTGTATAAAAATTATTTTAATAAATTATTAGTTTTTTAGTAAAAATAAATTATTAATTTTAATATGTATTGGTAACGTATTATAATTCCATTTATTTAAATCAATGTTGACAAAAACTTAAAATTTTAATTATTGGCACTCTGAAAAATCAACTTATTGTAACTGTTAAGTATGACTCCTATTTCAGTCAAATTTGAAAAGTAATCTTCTAGTTAAACCCTATTTATTTGTTTCAATCAAACACTTATTAGTTTAGATTATTTTTTTATTATTTGACCTATGAATTTAGCATATAAATAGGCTATTTTACAACCTTAGAAAAAACACCCATTAGATATTAGAACTATAACACATTTTTTACATTTTGAGGGTTCTTTGTTTTCGAGTTTTCGGGGTTTAGTTTTTATCTCCATCTTTTGTACTATTCGTTCTTTTGTCATCATAGTAAAATTATCTTTGCCCGTGGTTTTTTATCCTCTTTGGAGGGGTTTTTCCACGTTAAATTTGTGTGTTCAATTTCTCAATTTATTCTGCTATTTTTTTTTACTTGTTGCTTAATCGGGTCGATCCTAACAAGTGGTATTAGAGCTTGTTCAATTTTTATAGATCAGTCCATTCAGATATGGATGCAACAAGGTTTGAAATTGAGAAGTTCGATGGTGAGACAAATTTCAATCTGTGGCAAGTTCGGATGATGGCAATTCTAGTTCAAACCGGCTTGAAAAAGGTTGTTACCGGGAAAAAGCCTGAGAATCTAAATCAAACAGATTGGGAAGAGCTTGATGAAAAGGCCTTGTCTGCAATCCAGTTATGCCTCGCAAATACGGTATTGTAGGAGGTATTGATTGAGAAAACCTCATCCGCATTGTGGAAAAGGTTAGAAACTCTTTATGCGACTAAGTCTCTGGCTAACCGTTTAGTGTTGAAACAACGTCTATTTACGTTTCGCATGAACGAATGTGAGCTTCTTAGAGATCACATCAGTTAATTTATTACTCTTTTAAATTATTTAAAGAATGTTGAGGTTCATATTGACGATGAAGATCAGGCTATGCTATTATTGTGCTCTTTACCCCCTTCATACAAGTCTTTCAGGGAGACCCTGATTTATGGCAGAGACAAACTCTCGTTCGAAGATGTGAAGAATCATTTGTTGAGTAGAGACAAACTCGACAATGAGTCTGGTTTGGATAGAAAGGCAAACAAGCGAGCTTCCATTTTGGTAGCATCAAAGAAACGAGACAAAAGGTGTCGCTATTGTAAAAATTTAGGTCATGTCAAAGCAGATTGTTATAAACTGCGAAATAAAAGAGCTACTGAGAGTAACGAGGAAGAAGTAGCTGGTGCTAATTTGACGATGAAAGCGGTGATGATTTCTTGTTAGTGTCAACGAGCGATAACTCTAAGCCCACGTCTGAGTGGATCCTAGATTCGGGATGTTCTTTCCATACGTGTCCCAATAAAGAATGGTTCTCCACATACAGTTCGGTTGAAGGTGGAGTTGTGCGCATGGGAAACGATTCATCTAGTAAGGTAATTGGTATTGGTATTGTTAAAATTAGGATACACGATGGGACGATTAGGACACTCTCAGATGTCAGGTATGTACCTAATTTACGAAAGAATCTCATCTCATTGAGAATTTTAGACATGAAAGGATGCAGAATCAACATCGAGTCGAGCGGCATTAAAGTATCTCGTGGAGCTCTCATTTTGTTAAAAGGTAAAAGAATTGGCAGTCTTTATATTTTGGAAGGTTCTACAGTGACCGGTGAAATCGAACGTCCCTCGTTCGTTACAGAGCTGATGTCAACTCGTTTGGAGTGGAGGCAACTTGGTCATAGGAGGGAAAAAGGTATAACCGTTTCGTTGAAGAGAGGTTCTCTTTTGGATGCAGGTTTTGAAAAGTTAGGGCACTGTGTTAGTGAAAATAAACTCGGGTTAGTTTTGATTTGGCAGTGTACAAGTCGAAGGCTAGAAGTCTTCCAGTTTCTAAACACAGATTCGACTCAGTTAATTCCCTGCATGATTCAATATAGGCTCGTGGTGGGCTTTGGCAAAGATGGCGTTATGGAAATATGAGCCAAGGTGGAGATTTGTTAAGTATGACTCCTATTTCAGTCAAATTTGAGAAATAATCTTTTAGTTAAACTCTGTTTATTTGTTTCAATTAAACACTAATTCGTTTAGATTATTTTATTATTATTTGACCTATGAATTTAGCCTATAAATAGGCTCTTTTACAACCTTAAAAAAGCACCCATTAGATATTAGAACTATAACACATTTAGAGAAGAATTTTATGTTTACGTTTTGAGGGTTCTTTGTTTTCGGGTTTTTGGGGTTTAGTTTTTATCTCCATCTTTTGTACTCTTCGTTCTTTTGCTATTATAGTAAAATTATCTTTGCTCGTGGTTTTTTATCCTCTTTGGAAGGGTTTTCCTCGTTAAATTTGTGTGTTCAATTTCTCAATTTATTCCGCTATTTTTTTTACTTGTTGCTTAATCGGGTCGATCCTAACAGTAACTATATGGAAACTATAACTTAACTTATAATATGTCAAATTATTTATTACTAAATTTATAATTAACATTCAACAATTTTGCAAAATAAAAGTAGAAATATATGAAAATAAATGAAACCTTACCATAAACACTTCAAAGTATTTGTTTTATTTTTCTTTTTTCTTTTTATGTTTAAAAAACTGCCAAAAAAAGTTAAATATTTTTACTCACATAGACACTTTACATATTTATATAAACACTTTAATAAATTCGAAAGTTAAAAACATTATCAATATTTTGAATTTTTTAATTAATATTTTTAAAATGTTAAATTAAATTATTTTTAAATAAAATTTGTACATTAATTTTTTTTAACAGAATTTAGAAAAAAATAAATATTTTAACAACATATTTAAAACAACTTTAAAACTTTTTTGAAATTATTAGAAATTTTACTTAAATGTTTAAAATTAGATTAAAAACATGCTACAATTTTTTAATTAAAAATTTATAGATTTTTAAAACTATTAACATGATATTTTCATATTATTTAAAACTATTTATAAATATTTTTTTACAAAACTAATTTAAATTTAAAAATTTATATAAAATGTATTTAAAATATTATAAAAATAATTATATTTGGAAAAAAATTTAAGTTGTTTATATATTATTTATATAAAAATTTTAATTTAAAAAAATTAAACTAATATCTAATTAAAACATCATTATAAAAAAATATAAAATGAGTAAATCTTATTTTCTTTGATATATAATCAGTCCGATGGGTATCCAAATTTGTAAGTAGTCAATCTATGAAGTTGACACGTGGGAGCTTTTGGTTTCAACACGTAACGTCAGTCTGGTCCGAACCCGGTTCTTAATGAAGTCCATGAGGAAGGGTTAGGTTGGTCATTGGCGCCGGGTGCGTGCGGGCACTAATATTGGCATAGTCTAATAGACGAAACTGTAGACACCGAGAGACTCGAGAGACGTAAGTTAAACTTGGAGAAGAGACGAAATTGTAGTTGACCCTTTAACCATTTATTTCTTATAAACCGAATCACTCCTTCGGAGATTTTGATAATTCCCCCATCTCCCTAGATCTCCTACATTTCGGAGGTTGTAAGACTTTGAAGACTCTGCTATGTACGTACGCCTCCTCTTTCTTTTTCGATTTAATAATTTTTTTCTTTGTTTGCTTTTGGATCAGATGGCGGATGCGCAATCCAGATACGTTAAGCTGACAAAAGATCAGGTGCCTTTAGAGGATATCCAACCTGGTGAACTTAATCAGCCCATTGATGTTCCTCAGGTCTCTCTCTCTCTCAAAACGATTTTATTCTTTTTTCTTTTTTTTTTTGAATTGTATTGAGAGAACCTTGTTGCTTAGAATTTTGAAATTACTTTACCATGTCACTTTCTTTAATTATTTACTGAATGCTCACTTTGGTGATATGAGAGATGGTATAGCTATTTTTTTAGGTTGATAATTATAGTCTGGAAACCTGTTTGAAAATCGGGGTAAAGATTTGTTTGAAATCCACCAAATTTGCGCATGACCTATCAACCGTTGGAAGCGTTGTTTTGGGGACACTCAGATCTGTTTGGAAGACGGATTCTAAAATGTTTGTCAAACGTTTTAATGGTTTTTCTTGGTGTGCATAGGAAACATAATTTAGTCAGTAGATCTTTTACAAACTTATCTGGCTGATTGCTGAATTTAGGACCAGATCTTCCACTAATTGAGTGATTTAGGATTAAAGCTTTTATTTGTGTCTAAGAAGTGCTAAACTTTTTTCTACTTGTAATAATTAAGGGTTTTCTTTATTTATTTTTTCTATTTTTTATGAGCTTCACTCGCCAATTAGATAGTAATGGAGTAATTATCCCTTAGATCTTGTTCCTCAAGAAAATTATGAACTTGTAAGGGTTGATAATAGTTATTAATTTATATAACATAGTATGATACAGCTTAGGACCCTCCCAAAAAAAAAAAAAGAAGCTTTTTTTTCTTGTTGGGAGATGCACATTGGGATATTCTCTTATCTTTTGGATTGTTTCTTAGTTGCATGTCCGAAAGTGCAATGAATGTGGACAGCCTTTACCTGAAAATTTTGAACCTCCTGCTGTTGAACCTTGGACAACTGGAATTTTTGGCTGTGCTGAAGATACAGAAAGTTGTAAGTTCATATGTCTTTACTTTGTCAAACAATGACTTTGCCCTTGTTATTTGTTGAGAAACTCTAATTAATTGTGTAAGAATGTTTACATACTTGAATCAATAAACAAATTTTTATGTATGTTAACAGACTCATTTTCCAATTGCTTGATGATTGTAAGCATGTTTTATACGAGTGTAACAGAGGGAGAAAACTTTTATAAGGAAGCTGCTGTAATAAAATAGTTTAGCATAGGACACTTCTATGCTATTATCCTTCATTAAAGCTATTGTGATTTACATTAGCATATTGATTTGTGCTGCAGGCTGGACGGGACTATTTTGTCCATGTGTTCTATTTGGGCGTAATATTGAGAGCTTGAGAGATGATACGCCTTGGACTACACCATGCATTTGTCATGCTATTTGTGTTGAAGGTGGCATTGCATTGGCAGTTGCAACAGCTTTTGTCCATGGTATTGAGCCGAAGACAACATTTCTCATTTACGAGGGTTTGTTGTTTGCTTGGTGGATGTGTGGAATATATACTGGCCTTTCTCGGCAATCCTTACAGAAAAAGTATCATCTCAAGGTAGTATCTAATCTTTCGTTGCCCATATGCACTTATTATTAATGCAAAACAAGCACAACCTTCTAAATATAGACTATCCAGTTTAAGTAGTTCCAAAGTGGCACAGTATTTTATCAAATAAGCATGTGTACTATCATAAAATAGAGTATTACTTGGTCCAACTAAACTAACATGGTTTTTATGATCAGCGAATTAGCTTATATCCATAGAAGTAAATTAGAAAAAGAAAAAAAGTTTGTCTTAGAGTTCTATCTAACAATTTGAACGTCTTGAAACCTTTTGTTTCTGAATATTATCAATTGTAATTTAGTATTGATTAGTAATTATCCTTTGTCTCTTAGCAAGATTACTAATGCACTAGCCTGTTGTGTCTTTTGGCACGGACTGTGGAGAATGATGTTGGTTCATATTCAAATTAATTTGATATCCATGCCTGAGTTTTAGTTGCTGACATTTGAATTTTCAGTATGTCTATTAATTTGTACCGGTATCCAGTAGTAAGTTTGCCCAAAAACAGCGGGAGTAAGAGCTTCTACTTTTAACATTTTCTGACTTGTATTTGTTAATTGCAGAATTCACCCTGTGATCCTTGCATGGTGCATTGCTGCATGCACTGGTGTGCTTTATGCCAGGAGCATAGAGAGATGAAGGGACGGCTATCAGATGACTTTGTCATGCCAATGACTGTTGTCAACCCTCCTCCTGTTCAAGAGATGACCGCCAATAATGAAAACCAGGATTCCACACCACCACCCTCTGGGACTAGCACAAACTTGGAGATGCAAGCTCTCTAAGTTCCGGCATTCGTAGTAAAAAATGGCACATATTGTTGAATGATTTTTGTGTTGGAGGGATTTTATTTAAATATTCATGCCTTGTTTCTCTGTAGAATTGGTTAGTCTTCACAAGAACTTTTCCATACTCTTCTCATGGTACATCTATTGACACTGAGAGATAATTCCCTAATCAGCGAGGCTTTTGATTTGCTATATATATACACAGATGCTGTTACTTCATTTTTAATTGTTTCATTGTACATAATCCTTCATGATTTTTTGTCAATTGCTATCACCCCATTGAAGTGGTACCTGGAGATTTGCAGTTTAAGCCATGTCCATGCAAAACCAGCATCAACATTTCAACCAACCATAACATGTAGCAGTAAGATTTTAGAGATTTTATATTAAGTGCTAAAGTTTATGATTTTTTTAAGTTGTATTTACTGATGATTAAAGATGCATAAACCAGGCATAGCAATTCGTGTATATTGAATTTCGCTTTCCATTTTGTATTAATTTGTGCATATATAAATAGAACAGAATGTATTATGTCGGGTAAGTGTCAAAATTTTAGCCACGGTAGGATACATATATTAGGCATGTTTTAATAATGTTGATTGTCAGTTTCATACAATTCCTTCTCCATATTAAAAAGCTTAGCCATTGACTTTAATGTCTGTCATCTGGCACGTCTCTGTCTGCCGATTGGCATGGTTTGATTTTATTTTTCGTCCTTGATTTTTATGCTGCCTTGTTACTGGTATTTGCTTATTCTGTCACGTGAAAGATCTTTGTCTTTGCTGTGGAAAGTGATGGAACGTGGTATAGCGGATTTGAGTTTGGAGGATGGTGAAGAAGAGGCTTTTTCTATTCCGGGTGAGGTAGAAGAACAAAGCTCTGCGTATAGCTTTCTTATTGGTGGGATGTTTTCTCACTGCTAGTGTGGTTCATTTTCCAGCCATGAGAAATACGATGGCGAATATCTGGCACTCATTGGAGGGTGTGCAAATATCGGATTTGGGAGAAAAACGTTTTCTATTCAAGATCTTTAATGAGTTAGATATTTCCCGGGTTATTACAAGCGTTCTTTGGACTTTCAATAATCATCTATTGATTTTCCAGAGGATTCAGGAAAATGAAGATCCGATGTCTATTCCATTGGTGTACTCAGATTGGTGGGTTTAGGTTCATGACTTGCCACCAGGGTTTTTCAGAGATTCAATGGTGGTGCAATTTGGAAATTTCATTGGCAGATATCTTGAATATGATATGAAGCAGTTATCCAATGGCTACAAGAATTATCTGTGCATTCGTGTCCAGATTGATGTTCGAAAACCTCTGAAAATAAGAAAGAAAATTATGATTTCTGATTCAAAGTTCACTTATGCAAAGTTCAAGTATGAAAAATTAACTTTGTTTTGTTTCTTATGTGGCTGCCTTGGTCATGGTGATAATTTTTGCCCGATAAGATTACAATATGGGATGCAGGATATGGAGATAGGCTAGGATTTGACATTGAGGGCTCAGGCGAGGAAGGCAACCATTGCTAATAGTATCTGGCTGAAGGTGGAGGGAAAGAATAATTTTTTTGGAAAGTCACGGTTCGGGCAGCAATTTGGCCAAAATTCAAGGCAAAATCAAGGGCGGGGATCATGGGCAAATATTAATCCTATCATTGGAATTAATTTGAATGGTTCCAAATTTCCAGATGTTTTGAATGGTGTACAGTAGAGGAAGGAATCATGCCATAATGATGGAAAGGATTTGGTGTCTAGTAAAAGTCAATTGTTAGGGACTAGCCTAAATGGTGATGAATAAAGAAAAGTTCCAGGTGGGGTGGGCCCTACTAACGGATTGGATTTGTCAAATATGGAATGTGAATTAAAAGATTATCCAATCATCAATGAGGAAGGCAAAAAACAACAGAGGTTTAATTCTTTGACCTCTAATGTTTCTACTGTTCAGGATTCGGTGGAGGTTATTGGTGGGCATTCAGCTCATCTTCAACAGTTATCGGCGGCTGCCAATGGGTATGCCGACCGAAAGAAATGAAAATATTTTGTTGGAATGTTCGTGGATTGGGGAGTCTGCGAGCAAGACTTCAGCATATACTGAAAATATATCATCCCCAAATTGTCTTCTTTATGGAGACAAAATTGAATGGTAATAGAATGGAGATTGTTAGGAGGAGGTGTGGTTTTTTTAATGGTGTTGACGTTCCTGCTGAAGGTACACGAGGGGGTTTAAATATAGGGTGGAATGGGGGACATTTAGTCACTTTGAAAAGTTTTTCAAAGAATCATATTGATGTTGAAATTCAAGAAGAGGAAGGAAATCCACGATGGAGGTTTACGGGTTTTTATGGGGCACCGGATGTAAGGAATAAACTAGAGACGTGGGATTTACTTCGACGCTTGGGGAGAAATAATTCGCTACCATGGCTGGTTGGTGGTGACTTCAATGATATTCTCTTTGCACATAAAAAACATGGAGGGTTGCTAAGGGATGAGGCTAGAATGAAGGCTTTTCGTCGAACGTTGGAGGAATGTCAATTGGAGGACATTGGTTTTTCTGGAGCGTGGTTTACTTGGGAGAGGGGTCGAGTAATGGAAAGAAATATTAGTGAAAGAATTAACAGAGGGGTTGTTACTGATGCTTGGTTACAACTTTTCCCAACTTATTTTTTGCGGCATCTTTCGCATTCTTTCTCGAACCATTGTCCTTTGCTTATTGAGATGGTGGTTGAAGGGATGGGCAGAAGACTTGGAAGGTTTCGTTTTGAAGCTTGGTGGGTTTTAGAGGAGTCGTGTGAGGAAGAGATTAAGAAATTGTGGGAAGAAAGCTCGGGTTCCTTTCTAAATCGCATGTCAACTCTTGCTAATGGGTTGAAAAATTGGGCGGGTAAGATTAAGTACAAAAGAGGACGAGACGTGAAATGATTAACTAGGAGACTTGAAGAATTGAATAGTGATGAGAGATCTGAGGAGATTTTGGCCGAGCTTGTTGAGGTCAAATTACACTGGAACATGGAGATAGATAAATGGGAGAGATATTGGGAACAATGAGCAAGAGCGAATTGGCTGAAAATAGGCGATAAGAATACATCGTTCTTCCATAAGTATGCTTCTCAGAGACGGCGTATTAATCGAATTCGAGGATTACAAAGAAATGATGGTTCTCTAGCTACAGATAGATGTGTACATGGACCGGGCCGGGCCGGGCTCGGGCCGGGCCCAACTAAAAATCTAGGCTCGTTTTGTAGGCCCGGGCCCGGCCTGGCTCGAAATATGGGCCTGAAAAATTTCCAAGCCCGGCCCGACATGGAATTGGTAAACCCGAGCTCGGCCCGACCCGACTCGTATTATTTTTTTATTTTATTAAATTAAAAATAATGAATCAAATACATTTAAAGAAAATAGATGCTTATTTTCTACTTTGAATCTTATAATGATACTATTCTACCATTTAATTTTCTACTTTGTGAAAATAGATGCTTAACTTGTTTAGCTTAATTTATTAATAATTTTTAAGGAAAAATATTGTGAGGTCTTAATAGGTCAAAGTAGACAATATCCTACAAATTGTAACAGACTTTACATTTGATATCCAAGTCAATAAGGACAATTTGTTGGTTGCAAGAGGTCTTTTGCAAAGATACCATAAAAAACCACTAATAATTGAATTCTAATATTCAAAGTAAATAAATTCATTTTCAAAATTGTAGACAGCACATACACATAGTGATGGGCATACAATGTGGAATTTTGCTAAAAATTTCTTTTTTCTCCTGCAATATAATAAAATGCTCTAGTAAATAAATTATTGAATTCATAATTTTTTAAAAAAAAAATTGTGTTTTTTAATTCAATTGAATCCGTTTAAAACAATTCACTCAAAAATCGATTCAAAATCAATTCAATTTTGTGTCCAAATCAATATACCGATCAAGTAATTAATATAAAATCTTTATTTATTTAAAAATATCAATTTAACATTAGGATTGTAGTACCAAAACAAAATCCCATCCCCATCCTCAATACCACTTGGACCAGTTAGGTTGTTATCATTTTCAAATATCTCATCACAAATCATAGTTAATTCAAGATAATAATAATAATAATAATCAAACTCGAAAAGCTTAATAATAAACAATAAGTTTAGAAACTTTAAGGTTTAAGCTCAAAATACTATAACGAGTTAATCTTGAGTTAATTATTTAATTTCGTAACTGTAATGATTAATTTCGATCGTAATTGTTGATATAATTATAAAATAATTAATATATATACTTGAAAAAAAAAACAACGAAAAAAGAATGATGATGGGATAGAAAACTAAGTTATAACACAAAATGGAGCCTCTGACTTGATTTAAAGCAACAAGCTTGAACTCCACTAATTTAGGAAAGGACCTCAAACTCTGGTTTAGAGACCACACAATCTTTGTCAAAAATAAGAAAGCAAAAAGGGTAGGCATTGCATTTAAACCAAATTTCCGGACCACACAATCTTTGACCTACAATTTGTTTACCTTTAAATTGAAACAAGTTGTTTGAACTAAAATAATAACTAAATTAATAATAAAACAAAAGTTCTACAATATCGAAATAATATTAAATACGACAACAGAATAATAAAATACCATAAAAGAACAATAAAACAACATCAAAATAGCCCCAAACAAAGATCAAACAAAGATCAAACAAAGAACAAAAACAACAACAATAGCATCAAAACAAATTTCAAAACAAACATCAAACATCAACAAACAAAGAACTAATAAAGAACTAACAAAGAACAAAACGATTGCCAAAAATAGCATAAAAATAGCACTAAATAGCGTAAAATAGAGGTGTTCATGGTCAAGTGGCGACCGACTACCCAAGGCCCGACCAAAATTTGGGAGGGTTTGGGCAAAAATATAAGCCCGAAAAATGGGCTTGGACAAAAATAAGGCCCGTTTAAAAAATGGGCCGGGCCTCGAGTAAGGTATTTTTGCTCGGGCTCAGCCGCGACCGCCCGAATTCACTAAATGAAAAAAAAATCTGCTATTTTTTTTTTATTTTTGAATGTTATTTTCTTATTGTTTTCTCCCTATTTTGCTACCATATTACTATTATGTTGCTACTATTTTGTTGTTATTGATTGAATATTGTATAAAAACTTATTTCATTATTAATTTTGTTATTATTTTAAAGGCATTTGTTAATTTTATTATTATTTTAGAGGTATTTGCTTGTTAAGTTATATCTATCTTAGTGTTATTTAAGTCTACATATTTTTTTAAAATTTATTTTCAATTTGTTGGGAAATATTTATTTTGATTTTTTTAGTATTTTTGATGTATTATATATATTTAAAAATTATATAAAATAATATAAAAATTTAATACGGTCGGGTTGGGCCGGGCCCGGGTTTTAGCATTTTTATATGGGTCGGGCTTGGGAAAAAATTTAGGCCCATTTTTTTGGGCCTGGCCCGACCCAAGCCCGATGAATGGGCCTAATTTTTTAGTTGAACCCGGCCTGAACCCGGCCCGACCCGGCCCATGAACACCTCTAGCAGAAAAACAACATCAGCAATAATCCCAAAACAGCACAAAAAGCCTGCAAAATATAATCAACCAACCAAAATATCTATACATTAACCAATTAACATATTTAATTTTTTAAGAAACTATAAATTGTAAGCTAAATTAAATTGCCAATAGTTAGAAAAGAAGGTAACCTAAAAAGCAATCGAAGAAATATCGTCCTCATCGTCCTCATCGTCCTCATCGTCATTCTTGTCACCAACTTCTAACATGAAATAAGAATAAATAATTAGATTATCAAATTGATAAAAAATAATATAAAATTACAACAATAAAACGAGAATAATAATTACCCGTTGAAAATCCCTTAGCTCGCATCCAATCATCAAGGCAAACAACGGCTTGAACCATTTTTGGCTTAAGTGAACTCCTCAAAGGTGTGATAACTTTTTTACCCATGATAAAAGCCGATTCGGAAGCTACAGTCGATATTGGAATTGCCAAAAGATCACGAGCCAATAATGAAAGCTCATTATATCGAACTAAACTTTTGCTCCAATAATCCAAAACATCTATTTGACTATTCAACTCAAGCTCCGGTTCTTCCAAATAAATGTCCAACTGTGACTTTTCACTCTTAGTGCTAGATTCATTTAAATACCGTTTATAATCATCACTCTCATCAAAATCTCCCCCAAAATCAAAACTATTAACATTGTGTTGATGCAAACTAGAATCAACGGGATCTTTATCTGAGACATTAGAATTCTCAGCCAAATAGGAAGACGTGGATTTGGATTTCTTAACATACTCGTCAAGTAAGAGTCTAAGATTGCTAAGAATGGTTTCAACAAAATCTGAAGCATGAATACCATAGATTGAAGTAAAGCAAAATTGCACATAATTCAACTTGTAACGAGGATCTAAAATTGCAAAAGACATGACAATATCAACGAATACTCAAATTTCAATATTTATTAAATTTCTCTTGCATTTGCTTAACCGTTGGAGTTAAAAAAGAATGAGGACCTTTAATTGTATCAAGCAAGACCTTGTGAACCTTCCAAACCCCTCTGAAATAAAGATTGGCCATCGGATAATTAGAACCAGAAAAAATACAAGTCACATCATAAAAGACTTTCAAAAATTTGCAAAGAATAGCAACATTTCTCCACTCCTCGTCAAAAAGTGCAAATATTTGATAGTCTTTATCCCGTTGGCCCCAATAATCTAGCACATCTCTATAGTAGAGAGAAGATTCAAGCATCAAATAAGTAGAATTCCATCTCACACACACATCTTGACGCAACTTTTTGGTCACATTCAAATGAAAACTTTTGTCGGCCACATCATAAAATCTTTTCCTACGAATTCCTGATTTTTTTATGTACTTAATTCCATTTCGAATCTTACCAACAACATCATCAGCAAGTTCCAAACCAGCTTTAACTATAAGATTCAAAATATGTGCACAACATCTAACTTGAAAAAAGGCACCATCACACAAAATAGCTCGGTTCGCACGAAAACGATTTTTAAGACAAGAAACCAACACATCATTATAAGAAGCATTATCCAAAGTGATGCTAAAAATTTTCTTGTCTATACCCCATTGAGATAAA
Organism: Gossypium sturtianum; assembly: GCA_025698515.1. Taxonomy (NCBI): domain Eukaryota; kingdom Viridiplantae; phylum Streptophyta; class Magnoliopsida; order Malvales; family Malvaceae; genus Gossypium; species Gossypium sturtianum. The sequence goes on along the minus strand of CM046944.1, from coordinate 18,590,656 downwards.
CATAAAACAAGTTCATCCGCTATGCTCAAACCATCATACGGAGGAAATAAAGCTCTAAACCTTATGATTCTCTTTTGTAGCTTCCAATCTTTGTCAATCCAATGAGCAGTAATGCAAATATATTCATCATTAGTATGCTCTGAGTTCCAATTATCGGAAGTTAGACAAATTAAACCAGTGCTTTAGCCAACTCTTCTTTAACATGATCTCTCTCTTTTGCATAATACATTAGGACATCCCTAGCAAATTGTAACTCTACTTATATTCTTAAAATTAGGACTAGCAATTCTCATCATGTATCTAAATCCCGGCTCTTCAACCATCCTAAATAAATGCTTGCCACACACAAGAAAAGTAGAAACAAATTTCGACAACACTCATCAAACATCAAACTTATAGTTTTTATAGATGGACCACCTCCTAATGATGGTTGATTGGCTATGGTGTATTGAGTGATGTCCTTATTAAATCTTTTCAAACATTGATTTAGATGACGTCTTAAATGAGAGGTTCCACTAGAAGATTTAGCAGACAAGATACTCTTACAATGATTACATTGTGCCTTCAATTCATTTTTGTTCTCGCATTCAAGCTTTGTCATTTCATCCCACACCTTTGAAGTGGTAGACTTTTGACGTTTGGCAGCACTTTCGTACTCATTAAACCCATCGTCCACAGGTATAGGAGTGTTCGAACTAGCCATGGTCATAAAAACTTAAGTCCTGGAATCCAAATAAACCAAATTAGCCCAAATTAGCCCAAATTATTCATAGTCATAAAAACAACCAATGGATGTAAACATTTCAAAGTTGACCTAAGGCGGCACATTTTCTTGAGTTTAAAGCCAATTTTGTCAAATTAATTGCGGCCTCAAGCAATACGTTCATGTATTATCCTTGAAAAAATAATATACAAATCATGCACAAAATTATATCGACTTCTTTATAATAATTTTAAACTCAATTAGCAACCAATCACTCATCCATATAAGTCAAGTCTGCATATACAAAGCACATGACCAATATAAATCGAACATCCATTATTAATCATATTACAAAAATAATCCATGCTATAAAAATTGAACCATATCAATATCATTATCTTTTGTCAAATCAAAATTTCAATTCAACTAATATGTATTCAAATCTTATAATATATTATAAAATATAATTATCTTTTGGTGTAAGATCCAAAGCGTCGGTATCCAAATTGAGTGTTTACTTATTCAACTGATGACGAGATCAAAATTTGAGAGGGAGAGATGGAATTTAATCTCTCCAATTAAATAAAAGCTTTAGCCTTTTAACATAATTTATCATTGTAGATTAGATCTTATTCAATTTCAATGCAAACATAAGATGAAAAGCACTAAAATTTGCCCTGCATAGCATCAAACATGGTAGCCATCCTTGGTAATTATAAGAGAACAACTTTCAAAGGGAAAATCAAACTAATCATTATCAAAAGCTCATAGTTTTCCACAAAGAAAAACTAACTACTCTTATAAGTTACTTTCAATCACATGGCCAAAGCAAGCAAGTATACACAAATATTTAATACCATTAAACTTACTGTATCAAGGTGATAAGAGGGTGGAGTTTACAATATGTCATACATTCAATTTAAAATACTCTTACAAGTTGGAATATTTGTATAAAGATGGAAGCATGGTAATGAAATTGACAGTTCCTTTCCTAATGGACATTATATATGCATTTTTTTAATGTTATGTTGAAATGTTTCAATTCTCTTTACAAAATATAATCATGTGCATTACTAATTCATGCACAATCCACTACAATATCTCTAATCGTTTTCGAACATCAAAGACATTTCATAGCATACCTAATCCGCATGCTCAAAAACCAATCCAAACCAAATATGCCAGCCATTTTAACTCATCACAAGACTATGCGCATAAGACCATATTAATTTAAACCATAAAGTTCTCAACTTATAATATTCACACATTTGCATTACTTAATCAAACAAAAACCAACATGATTTTTACCACTTATAAAACATATACTAATCATGCTTTAGAAATTAAACATATCAATAATATTTATTTAATCATTTTACCGAACTCATTAACATAAAACATATCATATCGCATATACTTTATATTTCTATTAGCCGAACATATTAACTAAAAAACATGTCATTTGAAATCTTAAAATAATCATGTTTCATGTTTCATTTTCATGTACTGAACTTACATCAACCAAATATAACAGCTCATCACTGTCATTTTCCAAACTAATACATAAACAAATTAGTGTAAAAAATGTAAACCAATGAATTTTTAAAATATTTATATAAAAAAGAATTTGAATATTTTTGAATTTAATTTAATAAAGAGAGAAAATCTAAATTCTAAAAGGAGGGACAGAAGCCAACTCTTAAAATATGTCTTCATTTCGAGAGATAAAGGGGGGGAATGGCAGATTCTAGCAATTCGTTTTCCATTGATATGGAATCGATCTCTCTTGGCGGCAAGGTAACCTGCATTTTCCATTTATCTTCTTGTTTGGTTACCGGGAAAATGCGAGAATCGAGGAGGAAAAGAAATGGGAAAAAAATGCTTTCCTTGTTAAAGCTATACAATGCACCCATCTGTCTTATGCTTAGATAGGCTGGATTTTTTTTGTTTATTTCTAATACAACTTAAAGCATATATTGAAATTATTCTTTTGCAAAGATCTCAAAAACCAAAAGAAAAAGAAAAACAGAACTCAACCAAGAAATGAAGATTGAAGAAGAAGCTTACAACTTGGGGGAGCTCCGAGACCACAAAATTGAAGATGCTCTCTCAATGTGCTGTCGAGAATGTTTGGAAGGAAGAGGGAGGAAGATGAAGAGGAAGTTAGGTTAGGGATTTTGATTTTTAGAAATGGAAAAAAGGGGAGGAACCGAGGAAGCCTAGAAGAGATTAATAGAAAGGCACATGAAAAAATAAAATAAAAATAATACTAAAGTTAAAATTTTATTAATAAAAAAATAAAAATAAAATTAAAATATTTCGGGCCGGGCCCGGGCCAAAAAAATCATACCCGAGGCCCGACCCGTTTTTTAAACAGGCCTCATTTTTTACCCAAGCCCATTTTTCGGGCCTATATTTTTACCCAAACCCTCCTATTTTTCGGGAGGGCCTTTGGGCCGGGCCGAGTAGCCCGGCCCATGTACACCTCTAGCTACGGATGGTATGGAGATTGGGAATATCGCTCGTGAATATTTTTCGGACTTATTTGCTTCTAGAGGAATTAGAAATTTGGAGCACATACTCTTGGGGGTACCTTCTTGTATTTCTGACAATATGAATCAAAGCTTGATGGCTACTTACACAGAGGAAGAAATTGTTAAGGCACTGAAAGGAATGGGGCCTACAAAAGCTTTAGGTTCAGATGGTTTTTCGGCAATATTTTACCAAAAACATTGGCATATTATTGGTATCTATTAGCGCTTTTTGTTTGGATATTCTGAATCATGGTAAATCTCTAGAAGAAATTAACAGAACTCAATTGGTGTTAATTCCAAAAACTGCAAATCCTCTTAATCTGAAATTTTTTTGTCCTATTAGCATGTGTACGGTTATCTATAAGATTATTGCCAAGATTGTTGCCAATCGATTACAAAAGGTTTTGGATGATTGTATCGATAACTCTCAGAGTGCCTTTGTACTGGGTAGACTCATTACTGACAATGTGTTGCTGGCGTATGAGGTACTTCATTCTTTTAAGAATAAAAGATCAGGGTAAAAAGGATTTATGGCTCTAAAGCTTGATATGAGCAAGGCCTATGATAGAGTGGAGTGACATTTCTTCAAAGGTATGATGTCAAAATTGGGTTTCGCAGATCCGTTTATTGATTTTATTCTCCACTGTATTAATTCAGTTCAATATTCAATTTTACTTAATAGTGACGAAGGCTCAAGTTTCAAGTCATCGAGAGGACTGCGTCAAGGGGATCCCTTAAGCCCTTACTTATTTCTATTCTGCGGAAAAGGGCTATCTGCGTTGATGAGATTGGCAAGTCAAGAAAGAAAAATTTTTGGTGCAAAGGTATGTAGATCTTCTCCACCTATCACCCACCTCATGTTTGCAGATGATTGTATACTGTTTGGAGAGGTTTCGAATAGGGGGATTAATGTGTTTGAAGATATCCTAAGTGAATATGAGTCTTGCTCGGGGCAATGTGTAAAATTTGAAAAATCCACAGCTTTTTTCAGTTTGAATGTGAATGACCAGGATAAGAACTTGGTTTTTCAGGTTCTTAATGTTCGCTGTTTGACTGATCCAGAGAAATACTTAGGATTACCAAATATGGTGGGTCGAAAAAAAAATGGCTTTCCAAAGTTTAAAAGACAGATTGAAACAGAAGATTAACAGCTGGAGTATAAGGCATATCTCACAAGGAGGAGAGAGGTATTTATCAAGGCTGTTTTGCAAGCAATTCCTACATACACGATGTCTTATTTTCTCTTGCCAAAATCTTTTTGTATGGAAATGGAAAACTTAATAGGGTCCTTTTGGTGGAAAAAAGCCAAGGAAAGAAAGGTATACATTAGTGTGATTGGAAGTCTTTATGTGTGCTTAAGGAAGAGGGTGGAATGGGTTTTCGTAATTTAAATCTTTTTAATATTGCTTTATTGGCAAAACAGAGTTTGCGTTTGTTACGTAATCCTAATTCTTTATTAGCGCATACTTTGAAGGCCAAATATTATAAAGATACCGATTTTTTAAATTCCAGATTGGGAAATTTACCTTCTTTTACCTGGCAGAGCTTATGGGCTGCAAAAGGGCTCCTTTTGAAGGGTTTGGGATAGAGGATTGGTGATGGGAGGCAAGTCTCTATCTGGGGATATGCTTGGGTTCCTGGAAATGACGATTTCAGAATTCAGAATATGAATGCTAATTCGAGTCTTGTAAAAGTTGCTGATTTGATTGATGCTAATACAAGAAAATGGAAAGCTGGGCTGATTTGTAATACATTTACGGAGAATGATGCAGAGAGGATTTTATGCATTCCTTTGTCCATGATTTCGCATGAGGACCATATCATCTGGCGTGGTGAGCCGACGGGGGAGTATTCGGTTCGTAGTAGGCACAAATATCTTTTACATGACGGGCAAAACCAAGAACAGTCTAATTACAAACAATTTTACAAGAAATTATGGAATTTAGATCTACCCCCTAAACTTAAAATTACAAACTGGAGGTTTTCGTGTAACTATTTGCCTACTTATAGTAATCTTCACTTTCGAAGAATGATGGGTTCCGCCACTTGCCGAAGATGTCAAACTGGAGCGGAAATGAGGGAGCACTTGTTTAGAGAGTGTCCTACAGCAAATGAGACATGGGAGAAGTTAAATATCACTTGGCCTATTTCAGATGCAAATACTGATTTCAAAGAATGGTTTAAAAACATTTTTGAGTCAAATTCCACGGCTAAGTGCAGGATGATAGCGTGTGCAATGTGGGCGATTTGGACATCCAGAAACAGATTCATAAATGAAGGCGAAATGAAATTGGGTTTTCAAATTACAGATTTTGTGATCAACTATCTAAATGAACTGGATGGGTTGAATACACACTTACTAGTAAGAAGGATTCATACGAATAGATGGGTTGCTCCGATAGGGCTGAGGGTAAAAATAAATTTCAATGCAGCTTTCAACAGACAAAGGAACGAGTCATGTTCTGGGTTAGTGGTTCGAAATGAAAAAGCAAAAGTTATTTGTTCAAGAACAGTCATGCATGCGAATATACCGTCTGTTTTTGCAGTTGAAGCGATGGCGTGTCTTCAGGCACTCAATCTCAGGTTGAGGGAAGTTGAAATTGAAGGTGATTCTCGTTTAGTGATTCGTAAACTGCTAGTGGAGAAAGAAGACAGATTTGAGATTGAAGCGCTCATAAAAGACTCTAAGCAACTGAGTTTAGGTTTTGGGTATTGTGTATTTCGATTTATCCATAGGGAATCCAATAAGGTTGCTCATCTCATAGCTACAGAGGGAATCAAAAAGAGGAAGACAACTGATCTGATGCATATGGTTTCTTCTGGGGCAGAGGAAGCGGTGGCCGATGATCGATGATGGACGGAATCCATGATGGAGATGAGCGGTCGGAGAGTTGAAGGAGAGAATGGAAATGGATTTGCATAGTCTGTCAGTCGATGTATTCAAGAAGGGTTTTGTGGAAAGGGACTGTTTCTGATGGAAATTGATGGAGGATAATTATGAAGCATGTGCAGTTTCCGATGCGTTTTGTTGCTTTTCAGGAGGGGGTTAATTAAGTGGAGAACAGCTGGGACGTAGAAGTCTCTAGAGCTTCCCCGTTGCTGCAATTTGGATATTTTTTTGGGGCTGTTTTATTTTGGTTTCGTATTTTGTTTTGACTGCTTTGGGTTTGTTTTTGGACTTTTCTGTTTTGACGTTTTGTTTTATTTTCTAATTGTTTTTATTAGGTTTGTTTTGGGCTTGTTTTATGAATAAAAATCCGGACATTATTTTCAAAAAAAAAAAATTGTTGATTGTCTAAATCTGTCATGTCTTGTGTGTTTGCGTCTTCTTGAAACGGATCTAGATTGTTGGAAGACTGAGTGTTGGGTTATGAACTTTCATTGGATATGCAAGGAAAGGATGGACTAAGGGTGGAGTTGGCACTTCAATTGTTAAGAGATGACAATGGAGTGGGATGAGACGGATGGTATTAAATCAATTTAGGTTTTATATATATATATTAAATAATAAAAAATTAAAATGAATATCATAAAAAAATTAAATTATGAATTTGGGTTTGAAATATTAACGGGTATTGTGTTTTAAATTTTAATAGGTCTAGGCTTTTAAGAGTACTAAGTTTTAATGGATATTTGAGTTTGGGTATGTAAGGTTATAAACTTTTGGCCTTATGAGTTAAGGTTTGTTTAATTTAAAATGTCAAAATTGAAAACCGACTGAATAAATCAATAAGTTGATTAAACCAAGAAACAGAATAAACCAAAAGAAATCGATTTTTTGAGTTGGATTGTAAATGAGCTTGGGAAGTAAAACCTAAAAAGTAGGGTGAGTATTGAGGCCTTGTAGTTGGGGCGTGAGAGAAGTGATAAGGGGGGCCCATGGCATCCTCCTCCGCGATATATATATATTTTTAAAACAATTCTGACATCTGTATTTCCCGCTCTTTCTTCAGTTTCTCAAAATTTCAGAATTTAAAATGACCTCAAAGCCTTCCCATTTCTTACTTTTCTGCTAAACCTTCATTTTTAACTCACTCGCTTTTTTCATCTGAAGACCTCCGAAGGGCAACCCAGGTAAAGCTAATTGCAATATCTCTACTTATTTTCTTCACAATCCCATGCGATTTCTCTCCATTTTCTCTTGTCCTTTCAAATTATAGGATTTTCCTTCTCCGAGTCCCGCAATTGAGGCGCAATGTACATCAAGGAAATATGTTTGGAAGGGTTCAAATCCTACGCCACGAGGACCGTCGTCCCTGGTTTCGATCCCTTCTTCAATGCCATTACGGGTTTAAACGGGTCGGGGAAATCCAACATTTTGGACTCGATTTGCTTTGTCTTAGGTATCACCAATTTGCAGCAAGTTCGAGCTGCCAATCTTCAAGAGCTCGTTTACAAGCAAGGCCAAGCTGGAATTACTAAGGCAACCGTCTCCATTATCTTCGACAACTCCGATAGATCTCGGAGTCCACTTGGTTATGCGGATCACTCTGAGATTACAGTAACTCGACAAGTAGGTCACGAATAAATCCCCCCCCCCCCCCCCCCACTTTATTTCAGTTATAATTTTATTTCAATTTGAATTATTCTTGCAAGATTTCCCGTTTCTTTAGTTTTAATTTATATGATTTCATGGAACTCTTATCTTTTTTTTTTTTTAAATTGAAAATGTATTTGAAACCTCTGCAGATTGTTGTTGGTGGGAGGAACAAATATTTGATCAATGGAAAACTTGCGCAGCCAAGCCAAGTACAGAACCTTTTCCATTCGGTTCAACTTAATGTTAATAATCCGCATTTTCTGATAATGCAAGGTCGCATCACCAAGGTTTTAAATATGAAACCTCCTGAGATTTTATCGATGCTTGAAGAGGCTGCTGGGACAAGAATGTATGAAACAAAGAAAGAGTTCGCATTGAAAACACTCGAGAAGAAACAGAGTAAGGTAGATGAGATAAATAAGCTTCTTGATCAAGAAATACTGCCTGCTTTGGAGAAGTTAAGAAAAGAACGGATGCAGTATATGCAATGGGCTAATGGGAATGCGGAGCTGGATCGACTTAAAAGGTTTTGTGTTGCTTATGAGTATGTTCAAGCAGAGACGATTAGAGATAGTGCGGTTGGTGAAGTGGAAAGAGTAAAGGCAAAGATAACTGAAATCGATAATGATGCAGAAAGAACAAAGGTGGAAATTCAGGATATGGAGACAAATATATCGAAGTTGACTGCTCAAAAGGAAGCTACTATGGGTGGAGAAGTTAAAACCTTGTCTGATGAAGTAGATTCACTATCTAAATCTCTAGTGCAGGAAGTGTCTGTGCTGGAGAGTAAAGAGGATACTCTCAAGGGTGAGAAAGAGAATGCTGAAAAGGTTATAGATTTCTGGCCCCTAGCTCTGCTGTTTCTTTGGCATCGGCTCAAGCATTATAATTATCTAACATAGAGAAAATCTGTTTTATTTTCTCTTGAATTTGTTTCGTTTTTATCTGCTTTCTAGTGTTTTGTTCCTATTTTCACATAAAAGATTGATTTTAACATTTGGTGTTCCCAGATTATTCACAACATTGAAGATTTAAAGCAGTCTATTGAAGGTAAAGCCATTGCACTGCAAAAGTCTGAACAAGGAGCAGCTGATCTGAACAAGAGATTTGAGGATCTTTCTAAGAGTTTGGAAGATCTTGAAAAGGAACACCAGGTAAACACTTGCTATGTCATTGTTTTTCTAATTATAATTTTATAAGCATTTTATTTCTTGCATTCATTTGTAAACCAAATGTTTTGAGGAAGTTCGTGTAATGAACATGGCAGGCTGTCCTAGCTGGCAAGAGCAGTGGAAATGAAGAGAAATGTCTAGAGGATCAACTAGGAGATGCCAAAGTTGCTGTTGGGACTGCTGAAACAGAATTGAAGCAGCTGAAAACAAAAATTAGCCATTGTGAAAAGGAGCTAGGAGAGAAAACACGCCAATTAAAGTCAAAGCGTGCAGAAGCAGTTGATGTGGAGAATGAGCTTAATTCTAGGAGAAAAGGTTTGGAAAAAGTCGAAATTGAGTTGGAAAATCTTCCATACAAAGAAGGCCAGATGGAAGCATTGCAAAAGGTTCCACTCCTCTCCCTTATTGGCGAACTGTCTGAATTTTCTTTTGGCTAAATCTATTTTAATGGACATACTTTTCTAGGACCGTGCATCTGAGTTGGAGCTCATCCAGAAGCTGAAAGATGAAGTGCGGGATCATTCAGCGCAGTTAGCAAATGTTCAGTTCAATTATCGTGATCCTGTGAAAAATTTTGACCGGACAAAGGTGAAAGGAGTGGTTGCAAAACTAATAAAAGTGAAGGATAGCTCAGCAATGACAGCCTTAGAGGTTGACAGCATGTGAATGATATTTTTTTTTTGTTGATTACCATTGAATTTTATGGTAACCCTTCAAATCAACTTGTAGGTTACTGCAGGTGGAAAGTTATTTAATGTGGTCGTTGACAGTGAAAATACAGGAAAGCAACTGCTTCAGAATGGTGAACTACGAAGAAGAGTAACAATTATACCTTTAAACAAAATCCAACCTAATAATGTTCACCCTAGGGTTCAGCAGTCTGCTACTAGATTGGTTAGTCATCGCCGTTCTTTTAAATCTATTACTATATTTTCAAATCTGTCCCTTTCTATGTTTTGATTTCACATTATATAATATATTTGTAGGTTGGCAAGGAGAATGCAAAGCTGGCACTTTCTTTGGTTGGCTTTGATAAGGAATTGGAGGTATGCTTTGAAGAGGCTCTACCCTTATGCTGCATGATGCCTATTGACAATTTCTAGATGAGCTGAGCTATATACTTTGAACCTCTATACGCAGTCAAAGAAAATTGTTGGTAAATTTTTTTTGTTCAATGTTGTCTTGTTCTGAAAGTTTTGAATGATATTGCAGAGTGCTATGGAATATGTATTTGGTGGCACTTTTGTTTGTAGAACCACTGAAGCTGCAAAGGAGGTATGTCTATATGAATGTGTCCAACTATTTGTTCTTTGAACAATGTAAAACACTTCACTTCTTTTATTCTTTTTTGGCCGTAACTTACGTTGAAAGTTTGCCTTCATCCTCCGTCGCCTCTGAACTGCATGTACTGTGAATTCAGTTATGGTTTTTCTTTTCAACTCAACAAATCTTTTGTAGGTTGCTTTTAATCGGGAAATTCGTACTCCTAGTGTCACCCTTGAAGGTGATATATTTCAACCTAGTGGTCTTTTAACTGGTGGAAGCCGCAGGTAAATCAGTAGGCTACAAGCATTCCAAGATTTTTTGGTTCTCGTAGAACGCATATGATTTATTCTTTCTATCTCTCCATCTTCTTCTTTTTGAAACTAATCGTTTCATTTTGCTTTTGGAGTGGGTTGGCGGGGAGCAATTAAATTGATAAATGAATAATTTCTCCTTTTAACTTCTTTGTTGAACACTTCTTTTTCCAAATAGTTTGTATATATGTATTAATTAAAAATTGATATAATTTTCCACAGGGGTGGTGGTGATCTGCTAAGGCGACTTCATGATTTGGCAGAGGCTGAATCAAAACTTGCAGTGCACCAGAAGAAGTTATCAGAAGTTGAAGCAAAGGTAATACTTTAGCAGCTTTTTCTCTTTCCCAAATATGATTGTGAGGGCTAGATAAAAAAATTGCTAATTGAATGAATAACGCAATAAATCAACTTTCCATTGTATTCGATTTTGTATTACCTTCAGTTTCTGATCTTGTAGATTGCAGACCTTCTGCCTCTTCAGAAAAAGTTCACGGACCTTAAAGCACAGTTAGAACTTAAAATGCATGACCTTTCCTTGTTTCAAAACAGGGCAGAGAAAAATGAGCATCATAAGGTTTTGCACTTCTCTTTTTTGTTCTTTAACCAATCAGTTAAACTCATTTAATTCAACATTCTGATGCTTTTGGGAGTGATTGGTTTAATTTCTACTTATTTTTGGTTGCAAGTAGCTTGCAGAAATGGTAAAGAGCATCGAGCAAGAACTTGAACTAGCAAGATCAACTGTTAAAGAAAAGCAGATTTTGTATGAAAAACTTGTTAGTACAGTTTCAGAACTTGAAAAATCAGTTAGGGATAATGATAATAATAGAGAGGGCAGACTTAAAGACTTGGAGAGGAAGATTAAGGCCACAAAAGCTAAAATGCAGTCAGCTTCAAAGGATCTCAAGGTAAAATCTTAATACTGTTCTTTTTGTTGTTCCCGTAACCATTTCGAGGAAACAAAGGTTCAAATTATTTTGAACTTTTTATTCGATGCTGTTATATTTTAGCTTCATATCTGAGGTAGAAAGAGGTTATGGTAAATTTGTGTAGATATTTTTGGACTTCAGTAATGTGGTTACAGTTATTGACACTACCAATCTTTCTTTTCTCCATTTCCATGATCATTCACTTCGAGTACCCAAAATCCTTTTTTCTTTTAGAGGGGGTGGAAGGCCTCTTACTGTCCGTTTTTGTAATTGATAAATGTTCGTCCTCCCTAGAGCTTCAAGTTTTTTGGTTTACTTTTCTGTCCAGATAATGTTGGCTCATTCATCTATGAAACTTGCTTTGTGTATTTTTAGGGGCATATAAATGAAAAAGAGAAACTTGTCATGGAACGGGAGGCATTCGTACAAGAACAATCATCTTTAGAGAATCAATTGACTTCTTTGAGAGCGCAAATTAACAATTTCAATGTGGAAATGCAGGAACAAGTAGCCAAGGTATTTGCTGATTTTGTTTTCAGTCTTGTTTAATTCTATGGTATAAAATTCATTTCCTCTTACTGTGGTGCAGGTTGATTCCCTAAAAAAAAATCATGACCAGTTGCAATCTAAGTTGGATTCTGCTCGTTTAAAGATGAAGGAGTGTGATTCTGAAATTAGCAGCATTCTTAAGCAGCAGCAAAAACTTCAGCATAAGCTTAGCAACGTGAAGCTTGAGAGGAAAAAGTTGGAAAATGAGGTAATTTTATTTAGTCAGCCATGTAGGTGTCCTGACACTTGAGGCATTGAAATATAACTTTGCTTTTTTCGTTTAGGTAAAGCAAATGGAGATGGAGCAGAAAGATTGCTCCACGAAAGTAGACAAACTGATTGAGAAGCATGCCTGGATTGCTACTGAAAGGCAACTTTTTGGCAGAAGTGGGACAGATTATGATTTTGCATCCCGTGATCCTCATAAAGCAAGGGAAGAACTTGACAAGCTTCAAACTGAACAATCAAGGTATGCAGAATTAGACCAATTCTGTTTGCAAATATTTCATGTTCATTTAGTCGAGAACAGTTTAATACTTATCATCTTCTGCTATTATGAGAATGGATTGCTCACTTGGTTTGATTGGATTATCATTTTGTGCTCCCCCTTCATGAAGCCTTGAAAAAAGAGTGAATAAGAAAGTGATGGCGATGTTTGAGAAAGCTGAAGATGAGTATAATGATTTGATGTCGAAGAAAAACACTGTGGAGGTTGGCTGCTCTCAATCTCTATTAACGGTTTTTTTTAGCATTTCACTCTTCCTTATCCTATTGTTTCTCTGCCTAGAATGACAAATCTAAAATTAAGAAGACAATTGAAGAGCTAGATGAGAAGAAGAAAGAAACACTAAAGGTCACTTGGGTCAAAGTTAACCAGTAAGCATTGCTCTCTGATATGTTCGGTTTCTTTCTGCTTTTATTTGGTGTCGGAATCTCGTTTTTCAGATGTTTTGTTGATCTCTATGATGGTTCTTTTGATTTTGGGGTTTCTAAAAGATTTATCTTGCTTCGTCCTTTGTAATGCACTTTTCTTCAGTGATTTTGGGTCCATCTTTTCTACCCTGTTGCCGGGAACTATGGCAAAGCTTGAACCACCAGAAGGCTGCAGCTTCTTAGATGGTCTTGAGGTCCGTGTTGCATTTGGTGGTGTTTGGAAACAGTCCTTGTCTGAGTTGAGTGGAGGTCAACGGTCTCTACTTGCACTTTCACTAATCTTGGCTCTGCTGCTGTTTAAACCGGCTCCACTTTATATACTTGACGAAGTATGCTTTTTTTATTTTTCTTCCGATTTGACTTTACTGCCCACACAACCATCTGCATTCATCCCAAATTAAGTGACTTCATTTTTTTATGAAAGCGGATCCATTGAAGTACTTCAATTTGATTGCTTCTGAGTTCTGATATGGTTTAGAAGTCATACTTTTTCTACTCCTTTTAGTTGGTCTTATTGAGATTTCCTAGTGGCATCTTCATATTGACCCTCTGCCAGACCCATACAAGGTTTCTGGTTATTATGCTATGCTTTAGATTATTACAAATAGCACAGTAACGGCATGAAACAAGAAAATACGCAATTGTAGCCTGATATTTGAAAGATTGTTTAGACAAGCTGGACTTTGAAGTAATTTCTGAATCTTTTATTTGATCAATGGATTTTAATTTTGCATCTAAAAACGCTTGAATATGCAAACTTGCACAACCATAAACTGTTTATACTCCGGAAATTGTATTTTTCTTGTTTTGCCTTTTCATATCGTACCTTTTGTTTTGTTTTCAGTAAATTATTGTTCATTAAATGACACTCAAAGTGATTAACCTCTTTATGGGAATGGTTGGAACAGGTTGATGCTGCACTAGATCTAAGCCACACTCAGAATATAGGGAGAATGATTAAGGCTCACTTTCCGCACTCCCAGGTTTGATGAGTCTTTGTTATTCCCCTCCCTTCCTGGAAATTCTAGTTTCTAGAATTATAAAACTCTAAAAGAAAATTCTACAATTATAAATTGCGCACTCATTTGATGCCTTAAAATATATCTGCAGTTGGCTCTGTTGGTAACGAACACTGAATAGTGAAACTAAAACATGGATGAAAGTATGTTTTATGATCATTAACTCTCTCAGTAAGGCAATCATTTTTTGCATTGACTGATTGTAACTCTGATTTCCCGATGCTAAGGTTGCCTTGGCTACAGAGACTATAATAAATCTAGGAGTCGACAGTCATTAGTTTTTTGTTTGTTTATGAAACTATATCAACATGGATGTCCGATGAAAAATGCGTGGTGGTTTTTATTAGGGAGTAGCGGATACATAATCGTGTTAAGTTATAGGTAATGACAATGGGTTTTGGATGCATGCTATGCTGGCCAACTTTGCATTGGATTATAGAGGTGTAAAAAATGTATAAACCCTAAACAAATTCTTATGTATTGTGGGCCTAATTAGTTATTGATCTTGCAGTTTATTGTTGTTTCACTGAAAGAGGGCATGTTTAATAATGCCAACGTTCTTTTCCGAACAAAATTCGTGGATGGTGTTTCCACAGTCCAGAGGACCGTTGCATCTAAGTCTAGCAGGTGATCGTCCAGTCCACCCACAAATAGAAAAACAAGTGAAACCTCTTTCCAGTGAATTTCAACAACTGAGAAGGCCGGAAGCCTGCTACATGATGTACGTATGATTGTATAAATTATGGAGTTTGTGTGCCAGTGGAGGTCTAGAAATCCTTGACCATGGTAACTTCTCATATTTAAGATGCGTACTTGGTAGTGTATGTTCCAAGTTTTATACACCAATGTTTCTTTATTCATATTGAGTATGCAAGTCGCAGAACTGGATCTATTTGAACTGAGCTCTTCAGTAAGTGTTCTACTTACATATATGCATTGCGGACATTCTTGCTTATAGATTTAACTGTGAAAATGAAATGGTAGTTATATCAATTGTAAGTAGTACTGATATTGAAACAGTACTTGCTTTTTTGAGAGATCGGGCTTTTTGACGTGGAAGCTTGGGATTTAACTTTAAGAGTCCAAACATTTAACTTGAAGTTTATGGCTCTTTCTTGCAACTCAAGTAACTTCTGGCAATAGTAATTTTCAGATCAGAGTTCTTGGATTCAAATTTGAAAATTTTCTAGCCACAATTAGATGATAAATTTAGAATTTAAGAATCAAACAAGATAAGAAGGTAGAAGTATCCTTAAAAACTAAGCAAGCTACAAGGCTTTCTTGGGCACCAAGTTGGCTTGCGGGATTTTTGAGGAAACTTGAAAATTTCAACTAATTAAATGATTATTGACCCAATAAACTCCAAAATCGAAGAACAAAAGATCATAGATGGACTGGTGAAAAGAAGATAAAAGATGGATGGATAGCTTAGTCTTTTTTGGTGAATTGCACTAACAAAGAACTATATTGGTCTTAAATCAATCCTCTCAATTGATTTGAATTAGACAAGCTAAAGTTAATATGAATCTCTTCCACAATCTTGAAGAAGAAAGAAAAAAGAAACTAATCTTGAAACAAAAATATCCCTTTAAAGTATTTTATTAATAAAAAATCAAGCTCTGTCAAAAAATAAAATAAAATAAAAAATCAAGAAATTTACATTATTAGGTGACTAGCCATGCTTGCCTATTTATAGGCATGTTTAAGCCCTATTTGAACCTTAAGTAATTACTAAATTGTCTAAGGCCCATTCAATTATCTTGTAAAACAAAACTTAAACCTCTTTAGGGTCAGTCAAACTCTAACTATTGAAGCTAAAGTAAAAATTCATAATAATTAATTGTTGAGGTTGGTTAAAAATAATTATAATCTGTCGTCTGGCACATTTTTGTTTCTCTCTGTTTGTCCATTGTGATACGTTTCTTTAGGTTTCCTTTCGGTTGTGGTTTTGATTCTAGTTATCTTTAACACACGTATAAAGTTTTTTGGAGTAAGACTGTGGGGATAAATCAATGGAAAATGATTTAGCGAGGTTAAAGATTGAGAAAGATGAGGAGGTATGGCAATTTAATGAACATTGTCTGGTTGGCTGCTTTCTTACGACAAGTGTGGTGCACTTACCGGCAATGCGAAACAATATGTGGCATCCACTTGGGGGAGTTCTAATTTCAGATGTGGGGGAGAAGATATATTCGTTTAAGTTCTATCAAAAACTGGATATTGATAGAGTTATAAATGGGGCACCCTGGACTTTTAATAATCATCTGTTGCTCTTTCACCAGTTAGGGAAGAACGAGAATCCGCTAGAAGTCTATTTGGTTTTATCTTATTTTTTGGTTCAAATCCATGACCTCCTACATGGTTTCTTCTCAAAAGGAATAGCAAAATAGTTTGGGGATTTTCTGGGGAAGTTTATGGAGTATGACACAAAGCAGATCAATGGTGGTTTTAGAAATTATATGAGGATTAAGGTTTTAATCGATGTGAGGATGCCCCTCAAACAACATAAGAGAATAATGGTCTCTTCCTCGAAGCAGGTTTATGTGAAGTTTAAATATGAGAAGTTAACATTGTTTTGCTTTTTATGTGGATGTTTGGGCCATAGTGACAACTTTTGTCCGATTAGGCTAAGAGAAGGGGGGAACGAGTTGGAGATGGAATGGGATCTTTCATTGCGGGCAAACCCTAAAAGAGCTACTGCTGTAACAAGTGTATGGTTGAGGGAGGACGATAATGAAGATTTTTTAGGGTTTTAGAGGTATGGACAACGGTTTGGGAAAGAAGGTGGAGAAGGAAGACGAGTGGAATTCATGTAAAGTTCACAGGGTATCTTGGGCTTCAAATTGGAAGGAACTAACAATAGCATGAATTATCCATAATCGAAGGTGATAGTCAGATTTAGGAGGGATTTGATAGAATATGATGGGAAGGATAACCTTATAGAAGAATGTGAAGGGAAGAAGAGGCCAAGAGATGGACGACATATCTTAAATGAGGTTG
The DNA here is from genome assembly GCA_025698515.1 of Gossypium sturtianum. NCBI lineage: Eukaryota > Viridiplantae > Streptophyta > Magnoliopsida > Malvales > Malvaceae > Gossypium > Gossypium sturtianum. Next base: position 18,573,697 of record CM046944.1, on the reverse strand, counting down.
ATTTGGCCGAAACAATTGGTCGCAATGAGCAGCAGGATAGTAGTAATTATCATAAGATATCAACAGCCACCAGTGGGCAGACTGATCGGACGTAATGAAAATCTTAAGCTAGAATGCTCATAGATTGGGGAGTTCGTGGGCAAAGAGAAGACTTCAGTAGGGGTGAGCATTCGATCGAATCGAATCGAATCGAATAAAAAAATTTTGAGTTAATCGAGTTGACGAATCATATTTTATCATCCTAATTTGATTTGAAATTTTCTCGAATTGAGTCGAGTGAGATGGAATTCGAATCGAATCGAATTGAATATATTTGTTCGAGTTAAATTTTAAAAAATAATTTTGGGTCCTTGTAACCATTGTCACCCATCGTAATAAAATTTGTCCACCTTAACCAAATTTTTTATTAACTTTCATCACCAAATAATTTATTTATTAATCTTTTATTTACGGGTTAGCTTCTTTGCTTGCTTAGTTGTTTTAATTATCTTCAGATTCTTGTCACTATGTATTTTGGAATTAAAAAATATATTAAATGTAAAAATGTGATTTTTTAATAAAAGTTATTTTAAAGATAAAATGTGAAATTGATACCAATATAAAATTTTAACACGAATATTTTATGGCATTATTAATAATTCAATTTTAATATAAATATTCAATATGACTAAACAATTCAATAATATAAATAATATAAAATGTGAAATTTAATTTAATAATATAAATAGTAGATATAAATAAAATTATTACTGTAAGGCCCAATTTTGGGAGCTCGGGGCCCAATCCAGGAAAATAAAAGTCCCAATTACAAAAACAATCCAAAAATCAGAGCCCGCAAGGCCCAAAATCAAAAGATACAAATCAAAAACCCTAAATCAGGGGCTAAGAGCCCTTGCGCCGCACGTTGTTCGCCAGCAACTCCAGTGCCGCATCGTGCTTCACCAGGACACCAAGCCACCACGCCACGTCCGCATCATACTTTGGCACGTCTCTGCAAAATAGAAAGACTGTTGTAAATTAAAAGGCTATAAAAGCCAAAATAAATATGGTAAAAGGGAAGTTTTTTTTTACACGATTGATACAAAGAACACAAGCACGTTTCGCAGAAATACACAGACTAATCTGAAGCAAACATTGAATCCGAAGGTTTATTTTTTTTCCCTCTTTATTTTTTCCGATTTCATTATCTTCGTATCTTGACGTTTTCTATTTTCATTACCTTCCATTTTTCCAAACTATAACATATATAGATCAGATTTTATAAAAATAAAGTGGGAAACGTACCATGATTCCTCCGGCCGCCATTTTTGGTGTGCAAGGGGGGGCTTGCGGTGAAGAAGGGCTTGCCTTGGCGGAGGGAGCATGAAATGCATTTGGGAATTTTGGGGGTTTGATTGGAAAATGAATCTGCAAAAGAATGAAATAAAGGGGGAGGGTTCTGTTTGTTTTTTTTTGAATGTTGAAACAGATGAGAAAATGAAAGAACTTTCTTTCTTTCTGAAATCAAATGGGGGTTGCAAAGCAAAAGGGGTTTTAAACCCTACATTAAAATGATGCCGTATATTCATGGGGGCCCACGCGCATTCACCCAAAATGGATAATTTTCACGATAGGTCCTCCCTGTTGTGCCCCTGTTTCGATTGTATCCCTTTGCTTTTTTTTTATTTTTCTAAATGTGCCCCAATAATTTTACTTTCCTCTCATTTTAATCCTTGATAAAACGCAGCAGAGGATGGGCGAGGGTATTTCCCCTTTTTACCCCCGCATGTTTTCATTGCATTACGATTGGGCCCATTTACCTTCTTTATTTTTTGGCCAAATTCTCTATTTTAGATCAATTTAATCCTTTTTCGATTATTTTGCTATTTTATCATTGAATAAATTATTTTTTTAAATATTTTATTATTTAGTTCTAGTATCTTTACTATTATTATATATCATTTTGCTTACCCTTTTTATACCTATATTTGTCAATAGTATATTATTATTAATATCATTAAAATCATTTTCATTATATTCTATTATATGTACTACATCTATTGTTCTTTTTCTTTTTCCCCCTCTCTATTATTTTTATATATATTATTATTACTACCCTATATCTATAGTATTATTATTATTTTTATTATTACCATAATCACATCTCTTATAGTTCTTACCTTTATTATTATTATTTTTGTTTTAACATTGCTTGTTGCTATTTTCTATTTTTTTTTTATTCTCTTTTATTTCATTTTGTTGTATCATTTTGTTACTATTGTTTTTACTTTTGTTATTATTTATTACTATCATTATTTTACTATACGTATTATTATTATTTTCATAATTATAGGTATTATTATTTTTATCCTTATTTTTATTAACCACATTGTTATTATTGTTTTCATTATTATTATTATTTTTATACGTCTTATTACTATTACTAGTGTCATCATTATCATTCTATTATTTATCTTATTTTCTTTTACCACATGTTTTCAAACTCATAAAAATGTTTTCTTAAAAATAAAGGCAATATTCGGTGGTTGGAAATTCGAGGAATCGTGCCCTAACGTGCTGAGTTGTGGTTTCTGTTTGGCTAAATCATTAGATATCCTTTAAAAGTGTGTCCGTGTTTTAAAATTAAAAGCAAGGCAATATTTCATGTTTGGAAATTTGAAGGATCGTGCCCTAATGTGCTGGGTTTCGGTTCTTTCATTTGGCCAAATGACGAAGTACCCTTTTTAAAATGACAATGCATGAATCTTGGAGATCATGAAACGATCTTGGTTTCGAAGGTCTGAAATATCGTATCCTAACGTGCTGGACATGATATTTCACCCTTCTAAAATAAGAGAATTTCGATATCCAAATTCGAATTACCCGAACATTTTCCAAATGATCCATGTTTTAAAATCTTTTCTAATTTTTGATATTAAGGACATTAATCAATTAATACGGTACCAATTTTGGACGTTTCGAGGGTACTAATCCTTCCTCGTGCGTAACCGACTCCCGAACCCGTTTTCTTAAAATTCGTAGCCCAAAATGTTTTCAAAAGTGGCCCAATCACACTTCAAAAAAAGGGATTGGTGGCGACTCCGTTTTCCTTCTAAAGTCGGCCCATTTTTTAAACAAAAAAATGGTTTCGACAGCTTGGCGACTCCGCTGGGGACCTATAAGAGAGTCAAGCCGTGTAATTAATTGATTAATGTCCCTTATTTGAAAATTAAAATTTGATTTTAACTTCTTTTATTTTCCACCGCATATGTTTTATGTTTTACGTGCCTGGGATATATTTGCATCATATTGCATGACCATAATGGTCGCACCTTTAAGTGAGAGTGAGAAGCTACTCCTTCGTGAGGTTTTCACCTCCGTGCAGGATAGCAGATCGCTTTCGGGATACGTCCGTACCTATGTCTTCGTGAGGTTTTCACCTCCGTGCAGCCATAGGGAAATGTATTCCTTGAACTGAACTCGGTCCGTATGAACCTATAATGGGTGAGGATCGAGGAATCTGCTGGTTCAGGTACCCTTGCTTTAGAGCCAAACCGCATATAGAGAGCCTTATGGACTTACCTTAGATAGAGCCATTTCAAACCTTAGCAATCTTCCCAGATAGGTGCTGTATTATTTCTCGCATGCCTTGAATTTTATTGTTGCTACATGAATTTTATTGTTGCTACATGACACTAACTTGCTGCATTTTATTGTAATTGCATATCATTTCATTTTTTAAGAGGTGTCGACTTACATTCGGTTTCCAATTTAGGAAGGCTTATTATGGAGAACGAATTCCCTGATAAAGTAGAGGATAATGTGGCCGTCCGAATATGGTCAGAGCGAACGCAGCTTGAAAAGGGGGACAGCCTAGCTAAGGGACATACATCGGAGTTATGTAACTACACTCGCATTAGTGTGACGCAAAATGATCTTCGGGAGTTAAATGAAATATGGGATCAGTGGGATCAGGAGACGAGACAGTTGTTTTATGAGAATTATGGGGATTTGTCTCACTTATTTGGAATCAATGTAGATGAGCATTTATTTCGGGCCTTCACTCAGTATTGGAATTCCGCCTATAGCTGTTTTACCTTTGGGGGGATAGATTTGGTACCTACTATAGAAGAATATACGGCTTTACTTCGTTGCCCGAAGGTCGAAGTTGATAAGGTCTATATTAAAGCTACTTGTGGCCCAACCTTTTAAAGAGGATGATGAATGTTACCGGATGAGTGAGCAAAGGGGTTGCAAATGAGGATCAAGCAAAAAGGTGAATACAAGTGCATCCCATGGAAGATTCTGAAGGATTTGATTCTAGTACATCCTGACACGAAGAGGAAAGTTGACGTTTTCGCTCTAAGCATCTATGGCTTAATAGTTTTCCCTAGGGCATTGGGATATGTAGATGAGGCAGTCTCAGATCTTTTTGACCGACTGGATAGAGGGGTCACACCTGTTCCTGCGATCTTGGCTGAGTCCTTTAGATCTCTGAATGCATGCAGGAGAGCTGGGGAAGGCAGATTCATAGGGTGTGCACAGTTATTGTTAGCTTGGTTTCATAGCCATTTTTGGAGAGTGGATAAAGTCTCTTGTCGGTTTTTTTTAAAGAATTACTCACCGCTAAAGGAGTTAGCAGCCACACCCAGAAGGGACGACATATCAAAAGAGAATTGGGTCGCACTTCTTAGAAATCTCAAGGAGGAGGATGTTGAATGGAGAGCACCTGGGTTGGTTCTGGACGAAATTCTCTACCGGTGCGGAAGTTATGATTGGGTCCCTTTGCCAGGAATTTGGGGAGCCGTGGGGTATGCTCCTTTGCTTGTGTTGAGGTAGTATAGATCAAGACAGTTCATACCGGCAACGTTTGGGCTAGCTCAGTTTGAGTTTTCATATAGGGACGATCATTATAAGAAGAAGGTTCGAGAGATTTCTGATGCTTGGAAACAGACTCGCCGAACGAAAAGAGTTACTGTAGGTCCGATGGCAACCCTCGAGTATAAGGCATGGCGGAATAAGAGAATCGATGATAATGTCCCCAGACCGATACAGGATGGTGCTCGACCAATAGAGGAATATCTGCAAGTAGTTCCTTCTGAGTTGGAAATCATAAAACAAGACTTCAAAAGTAAAACCGCAGAGTTAGAGAAAAAAGTAGAACAACTGGAAGAGGACAAAATGAATTTGAGGTTAGATATTGATATCCAAAAATCAGAGGCTGAGAAGCTGAGAAAAGGAAAAAGGAAGGCCGAAGAGGATCTGGATAGCTTGAAGACCGACTACAAAAAGTTGCATTTATCCATGAAGACTGCTAGGTTGGGTAAAACCACGGAACAATGGCGTCAAGAAATCCACGAGGAGATGGCCAAGGTTGATCAGTGGAGGAAGAGATTCCATGAGGCTCAAGCACAAAAAGAGGCCCTGAAAAAGACCGTGGGTGAGAGCCAAAGCGAAAATAAGATACTAAGAGCTCGAATAGCAGAATTAGAGAAGGCATTGTGTCAAAGTCACAACTCTACGGCGAATTTGGAATCAAGCCTAAGCCGGATTGAAGAATTGAAAGGAAAGGTGGTGGAAATCGAAATGGCGCTGCAAAATAGTGAGCTTCGGATCCAACTATTGGAAACAAACAACGAGCAATGGAAGGAACGGCTTCAACAATCTCAAAACCAAGTCGAGAAAGAGACTACCTTATGGGTGAAGTCGTGGTTCAGATATTTAGAAGTGGCCGATCATCTACAGACTTTAGCGATTCAGGCTGATGTGTTAAGTGTAGTATATGAACAAAAGTCAGATAGGGGTAGAGAGTTAGCTAGCCTTCTTGAGAAAGTTAAGGCTTTGGGCATAAGGGCTAGGTCGTATATGTGACTCTGTTTTATGTAAAGGATTTTGTTTTTTTTTCAATAAGTATTCTAAAAAGAAATTGAACCAAAATCGACTCCTCTTATTTCTGTTGCATTCATTTGCATTGTATTTCATGCATTTGCATTACATCACATTATATGCGTCAAACATCATAAGACAACCCTATTAACCAGATATCATATTATAGTTATCCTGGAACACCGCTATTACACTCGGAAAAAGACAAGAGCAATGGATCAAAGGATGGAAAGGTTAGAGCAGATGCAGAAAGAGATGCAAGACCAACTACAGGCTCATATGCAAGAGCAGTTAGCCAAGATCCAACAGGATATGAGGGATCAAATGCTGGAATCCCAGAAAAGTATGATGAGCCAGCTAACACAGTTGTTAACTGGAGGGCTTGGAAAAGGAAAAAAATTCTATAGTCGATATTGGAGATGATAATGAAGATTCTGCTTGTCCTCCAGGCTTGGCCCCGGCAAGTTCCCAAGTGCACCCACCAAGAGTGCAGGTCAATATCAAGCCCCAATACCGATCTGATACCCCAGTACCGGTAAACTTCCTGGCAGGCTCGAGCTCTAACCCAGAAGTCAATTTGGCAAAGTCGATGGTCCCTGATTTCGATGATGTAGCTGAAGAAGGAAAAACGAGGGCAGAACTCCCAAAGGAGTTTGAGGATCGATGCAAATGGTTAGAGGAGAAGTTCAAAGCATTGGAAAGTCTTTGATTACGGTCGCGAGTGGATGCCAAGAAGTCGAGTCTAGTCCCGACGGTATTTCCTCCGAAGTTCAAGATGCCGAGTTTGAAAAGTACAACGGGACCAAATTTGCCGAGGCCCATATTACGATGTTCATCGTAGATTAACGGGATATGTCAACAATGACCGCTTATTGATCCACCGCTTTCAGATACCGACCGAGTCATGCAAAATGGTACAATCACCGAGTTGTACCCAAATCAAATCGTGGAGAGATTTAGCACAAAGCTTTCATGAAACATTACGGCCATGTGACCGATGTAGCACTGACGTGATCACGCTACAAAATATGGAGAAAAAGTCGGTAAAAGTTTTAGGAAGTACGCACAAAGATGGAGGAGGTCGCTACACGTGTCCAAATGCACTGCTCTCGAGAAAGAAATGACTATGCTCTTCATCAATACCTCAAAGGCACCTTTTATTAACCACATGTTAGGGAGCGCGACTAAGAGTTCCACCGACATGGTGATGTCAAAGTAGATGATAGAGAACGCGATCAGTGTGGAAAGATAGAGGCGTAAGAGAGCACGAGAAGAGCGGCTCAAGAAAAGGGAAAGTGAAATAGGAAATATAAGCTCAAGTTATCCTAAACCTATTACTATTACCCAACCGAGAGCGCGGTAGGCGTGGGCCAAGAGCCCCAACCAAGACAAGAGCCCAACACGAGGCGTAAGACCGGTGGCTCCAATTTACTCCTATACCTGACGTATAAGGAGTTGTATAAGACTTTATTCGATGCGCATGTCGTATCCCCGCTTTTACTTGAAGCCGCGCAACCTCCATATCCCAAGTGGTATGACACAAACGCTCAAAGTGTGAGTACCATGCGGATGTAGTAGGTCACTCAATAGAGAACTCACTTCATTCAAAAGACTAGTTGAGAGACTTATCAAGGCGGGGTGGTAGACTTCAATGACCCACCTGTGGAGGATATCCGTTACCCAATCATACAAATAAAGGGGTAAATGCGATAGTCGAAGACAGGGAAGGAGAACCAAGCAGAAGTGGCTGAGATTAGAACCCCATTGAGAGAAGTTTGGAAAGCAATGCAGAAAATGAGATTAGTTCTGTAGGAGCATGTGAACAGATCTCGAGATGCAAGGAACTACTGTGAGTTCCATGACAAGGAAGGCCATGAGATTCAAAGAAGGCAACAAATTCGTAACCTTTGTACAAGGGTTAATGGATAATAAAGAGCTGGAGTTCTTTGACTTTTCCAAAGAGGTGGATGTATGTGCCACAGAGGGGGGGTCTGCAGAAAGGATCCCTAAAGTCCAGCACCCAATAGTGATTATCACACGGCCAGGAGTCGACGAGGCCGGAGTGAAAATAAGCGCCAAGGTTGAAATTAAAAACTCGCGACTTCTTATAAGGAAACACCGAGGGTGGTAATCAGAAAACCCGTAGCTTCTCATTATAAGGATACACCGAGGATTGTAATTCAGAAACCCGGGTCTTTTCCTTATAAAGATGACAAGAGAGTACCTTGGAATTACAATTGCACCGTGATGGCCTCCCGAGAAAGAGAATTCGCCAAAGACACCCGACCTGTCGAGTCCTCTATGATGAGAAGGGGGGCGAGAAGACAGGACCACTGGTTAATGAACCAGTAACAGAGGATGAGGCCGAGGAGTTTTTGAAGTTCCTGAAGCACAGTGAGTACAGTGTTGTGGAACAGTTACACAAACAGCCAGCGCGCACATCAGTACTGGCCTTACTGCTAAACTCAGAAGGACACCGTAGTGCACTAATGAAAGCATTGGACCAGATTTATGTGGCTGATGACATTTCGGTAAATAAGTTGGATCTTCTTGTAAATAACATAAGCGCTGATAATTTCATCTCGTTCAGTGATGATGAAATACCGCCGGGGGGCATGGGATCTACCAAGGCTTTGCACATTACTACCCGATGCAAAGGATATACACTGCCAGGGGTATTAATTGACAACGGATTGGCACTGAACGTTTTGCCCCTATCTATACTGGACAGGTTACCTGTAGATAGCTCTCACATGAAAACATGCCAAAATATAGTGAGAGCCTTTGATGGCACTGAGAGAAAAGTGATGGGAAGGATCGAGATACCCCTCCTAATTGGGCCAAACACGTACGAGGTAGATTTCCTCGTGATGGACATCAAGCCTTCTTATAATTGCTTGTTGGGGAGGCCGTGGATCCACTCAGCGGGAGCTGTACCATCGTCATTGCACCAAAAGTTAAAGTTGGTGACAGAGGGCCGGTTGATAACTATAAACACAGAGGAGGATATCATCGCATCTGTTACTAGTAATGCACCGTACATAGAGAATGATGCGGAGGCTATAGAGTGCTCCTTCAGGTCATTAGAGTTTATAAATGCGACTTTCATCGCTGAAGGTGGCAAGGTCCCGGTGCAAAAATCTCTGGCTACAAGGATGGGCCTACACCGACGTGTGGTAGGAAAAGGAGCATTGCCTGGAAAGGGACTCGAAAAATACCTTTAAGGCCCGGTTAGAGTGCCAGGATTGGTTGACAAACATGATCGCTTTAGTCTGGGGTATAGGCCAGATTCTAGACAGAGAAAGGAGGAGCTGAAAAAGAAACAGGAGAGACGGGGCGATTGAATGGTGTTTGAGATCACATGGGGTTCGATGACTTTTCCCCATATATCTAATACATTCGTGTCTGGAGGAATTATTCATTCAGGGTTAGAGATTGTGAATAGAGAAACGGCCGAAGACATGATAAGAACTTTGAACATCAATGCCGTGGTGAAGGGAGTTCGAGGAGAGGAAACTTATGTATTCGCCTTACGAGCCCGGAAGTGTTCTCGACAACCGGATCATGGAAGAAATTCCTGTAGTTTTTAGGACTAAAATAGAGTAATGTTCAAAACACACTTATTGTTTCAAGCCTAGGGACAATAAGAATCTTTCGTGAAATAGGCATGTTCACGCATCGTTATTTTTAATAAAAAGTGCATTTTTTCCTTTCATTACGTGCAGTTATTCTTTTGTTTCTCTTCTTCCCATTCATAATCATAACGTATAAATAAGTCAGTCTTAAATTCATTTTCATTGAATACTCTTTCATGCCTACCATAGGTCTCCAGATGTCGATGTCATGAACGACGCTATTACGGATTTAAAATTTCCTGATGACCAAGACATGTGCCCAGGAGAACCTCAGGACTTTGCAGGTGACGGATATTGTAGTATATCCCCGGATATGTTAAGGATGGTAGAGCAGGAAGAAAAGCTGATTCTGCCTCACAAAGTGACAATTGAGAATGTGACTCTGGAGGAAGGGAAAGAGGTGAAATTTGGGACCCTCATCACCAGGGAAACAAGGCAGGACCTCATCAGACTTCTGTTAGAGTTCAAAGATGTCTTTGCATGGTCGTATCAAGACATGCCTGGGTTGAGCCCTGATATTACGGTACATCGTATCCCAATAAAAGAAGACCGCAAGCCGGTTCAACGTAAGCTCAGAAGGATGAGACCCGATGTTACTGGTGAAAATCGAGAGGAGGTCAAGCGCGCTTGACGCTGGTTCTTACGAGTTGTGAATTACTCGAATGGGTAGCCAACGTTGTCCCCGCTTCTAAGAAAGATAGGAAAGTACGAATGTGCATCGACTACAGAGACCTAAACAAGGCCACCCAAAAGACAACTTCCCAAAGGCCTCACATTAACACTTTGGTGGATAACACTACAGTTTCTCATTCTTCTCGTTCATGGATGGTTTCTCGTGATACAATCAAATAAAGATGCATCCCGAGGACATGGTAAAGACTACCTTCATAACCTTATGGGGAGCTTTTTGTTACCAAGTGATGCCATTTGGGTTAAAGAATGCGGGGCAACATATCAAAAGGCTATGGTAACCTTGTTTCACGACATGATGCACAAGGAAATTGAGGTCTACGTCGATGATATGATTGCAAAGTCTCGAACGGAAGGGGAGCATGTGTAAGTGTTGAGGAAACTATTCTTGAGGTTGAGGAAATTTCACCAAACTCAATCCACTAAGTGTACTTTCTGGCTCGATCGTGGAAGCTACTTGGTTTCGTGGTCGCGAAAAAGGAATCGAAGTAGATCCGGATAAAGTCAAGGCCGTGCAAAAGTTGCCTCCGCCGCACACTCAAAAGGAAGTCCGAGGCTTTCTAGGAAGACTAAATTACATCGCTCGTTTCATCTCACAATTGACTGAGAAGTGCGATCTCATATTTCGTCTTCTCAAGAAACACAATCCAGGCATTTGGGACGATGAATGCCAGAAGGCATTTGACAAAATTAAATAGTACTTGTCTAATACTCCAGTGCTAATACCGCCCAGTCCTGACAGACCATTGATTCTATATCTGACGGTATTCGATAATTCAATGGGATGTGTGCTAGGCCAACACGACGAGACAGGGAAGAAAGAGAGGGCGATATACTACCTCAGCAAGAAATTCACCGAGTGTGAAATGAGATACTCGCCCATTGAGAAATTGTGTTGTGCATTAATCTGGACAACTCGGAGGTTGAGGCAGTACATGTTGTATCACACAACCTGGTTAATCTCAAAATTGGACCCTCTCAAGTACATGATGGAGTCGACCGTTTTGAAAGGAAGAATGGCCCGATGGCAAATTTTGCTCTCCGAGTTTGACATAGTTTACGTGAACCAGAAGGCTGTAAAGGGTAGTGCAATAGCAGATTTTCTAGCCAGCAGGGCGCTAGACGACTACGAACCCCTGAATTTAGATTTTCCCAATGAGGATCTGATGTTTGTGGCGACAATTGAAGAAAATATCTTAGAAGATCGTCTCTGGAAACTAAACTTCGACGGAGCATCAAATACCGTTGGTAATGTAGTTGGAGCAATCTCGATATCCCGAATGGAGACCATTATCCATTCACTTGCAAGTTGGATTTTGATCAGATGAAACAATATGGCGAATCACGAAGCATGTATCCCGGGAGTTCAAGCGACCATAGACCGCAAAGTCAAGTCGCTAGAAGTATATGGAGATTCCGCGATGGTAATCTATCACCAAAGGAGAATGGGAAACAAGAGATCCCAAATTGATCACCATCAAAGTTAGTTCGGAACTAATTGAGGCGCTTTGATGATATCACATTCTTTTACCTCCGCGTGATGAAAACCGGATGGTCGATGCCTTGGCCACCCTAGCTTCTATGATCAGAGTAAATAAGCAAGAGGATATGAAGCCCATCCAAATGAGTATTTCTGAGACTCCGGCTCACTGCTGTAATATCAGTGAAGAAGAGGAGAGAGATGATCATCCTTGGTATCAGGATATTCTGCGATATGTAATGAGTCGTGAATATCCTGATCAAACAACAGAAAATGACAGGAGAACATTGAGAAGACTGGCCAATGACTACGTCTTAGACGGGGAGATCCTGTATAAAAAGAGGAGAGATCAGGTGTTGTTAAGATGTGTCGATGCTGTTGAGGCTAGGAAAATCCTAGAAGAAGTCCATGAAGGTGTCTGCGGGACGCATGCCAACGGGTTTACAATGGCCAGACAAATCATGAGATTTGGGTATTACTGGTCCACGATGGAAGGAGATTGTATTCGTTACGCCAAGAAATGCCACAAGTGCCAGATTTATGGAGATAAGATACATGTGCCTCATTCTCCTCTTCATGTTATGACTTCCCCATGGCCTTTCTCAATGTGGGGCATGGACGTCATTGGGCCAATCTCACCGAAGGCTTCTAATGGACATCGATCCATTTTCGTGGTCATTGATTACTTCACCAAATGGGTAGAGGCGCTTCATATGCTAATGTCACGAAGACGGCGCTAGTAAGTTTTGAAGAAAGAGATTATATGTCGCTACGGTATGCCGAAAGGATCGTGGTCCGACAATGTACTAAACTTGAACAACGATCACGATAGCGAAGTCCGCAATCGATTCAACATTAAGCACCATAACTCGCCGCCATATCGCTTTGAAAATGAATGGAGCGATGAGGCGCTAATAAAAATATCAAGAAAATTGTGGGAAAATGGCCGAGACCTACAAGGATTAGCATGAAAAGTTACCACTTGCTCTTTACGCCTATCGAACATCGGTTAGAACCTCTACCGCGCAACTCCTTTCTCATTGGTTTATGGGATGGAGCGGTCTTGCCTATTGAAGTTGAAATCCCTTCACTCCGTGTTTTGGCAGAGTGAAGTTGGACAAAGCGAGAATGGGTTCAATCTCGATATGATCAATCGAACCTAATTGAGGAAAAGAGGCTAAGAGCCATTCGCCATGGTCAATTATACCGTGCGGATGATGCGGGCTTACAATAAGAAAGTCCACCCCAGAGTATTCCACGAAGGAGATTTGGTGTTGGAACAGATCCTCCCTATGCAAAAGGACTTCAGGGGAAAGTGGATGCCTAATTGGGAAGGACCCTACATTGTAAAGAAGGCATTTTCTGGAGGAGCTTTGATACTAGCCGAGATGGACGGCAAGAGTCTGCCAAATCCAATTAATGCAGACTCAGTCAAGAAGTACTTCGCATGAAAATGGGCCAAGGCGAAAACCCGCAAAGGGCGTCTTGAGTTCAAAAAAAAAAAAAGGAGAGGCCAAGGCGAAAACCCGTAAAGGGCGCTTTGAGACCAAAGTGGCTTTGGGTCGAAAACCCGAAAAGGGCGGCTCAAATTATGATCAACTCGAGATGGGGTATACAGTGGTTTCGCTGCATCAAAATTAACAGTGAGGAGGTATGTTACATTTTAGGGCATCGATAGAGTACCACGGTTCTCCTAGACACATGTGGAGCTCAGAATGGTCTTCAAGAAGTACGTACAGAGAAATCCGGGCTATGATATCTGGGGCATTAATTCCACTCTTACTCATTTTGTACCTTAGCAGAATTTACTGCCTTTGTTCAATTCATTCTTCACGGGTTTTGTCCCGAATAAATTCCAGTTTCATTCATCTCTACAATCTTTTTCCAAGCACTTCATATTGAATTAATGATTACTGAACTAATAATGCTTTCACAAAGGAAGTTTTAAGTATTACTCTGAAAGTCTCTAAATAATACAAAAATCTGAAACATGACAGTTATTTAGAACTAACCAGGCTTAAAGGGTTCGGAGTACTTGAGGTAAGGATCTAGGCAGTGACGATATCTTCAGATTTTGTGTTAGAAGTATCAGCAGAACAAGAAGCCATACAATGGGAATATTGCCCTAACAAGCAGCGAGCAATGATAACCCCGAAAAAATTGGATCATACTCATGACATTTTGCATGCATCCATTCATTCGTAATACATATGGTTAGGGGCATTTTCATGACATTCTAATCATTTGACATAAGCATAGACCCCATGAAATCAATTCTACAGGTAGGTCCCCCAGAGGACAATGTAGTAAAGTTGAGGAGTTACGTAAGATTACGATCTTATCTCTCACGGAAAGGGAGTAGAGTAGATCGAAAGATCAAGCCTTATCTCTACTGAAAGGTGAGTGAAGCGGGCTAAAGATAGTAGATCCTATCTCCACCGAAAGCGAGAGTGGAGCGGATCGAAGACAACAGATCTTATCTCCACCGAAAGGCGAGAGGGGGGCGATCGAAGGTAATGAGCCTTATCTCCACCGAAAGGGAGTGGAGCAGGCCAAGATACAGATCTTATCTCTATCGAGGCGAGTAGAGCGGATCGAAATCAGCAGATCTTATCTCCACCGAGGTGAGTGGAGCAGATCGAAGTGCATAGCCTTATCTCCACCGAAAGGAGTGGAGCAGTGAAAGACAACAGATCTTATCTCTACCGAAAGCAGAGTAGAGCGGTTGAAAATAGTAGATCCTATCTCCACCGAAAGGAGTGGAGGAGCGGATCGAAGACAACAGATCTTATCTCCACCGAAAGGGAGTGGGGGGCGGATCGAAGGTAATGAGCCTTATCTCCACCGAGCGAAGGAGTGGAGCGGGCCAAAGATACTGAGATCTTATCTCTCACGAAAGGGAGTAGAGCGGATCGAAATCAGCAGATCTTATCTCCATCGAAAGGCGGAGTAGAGCGGATCGAAGTGCATAGCCTTATCTCCACCGAGCGGGAGTGGAGCGGTGCCGAAGACAACAGATCTTATCTCTACTGAGCAGGAGTAGAGCAAGTTGAAAATAGCAGATCATATCTCCACTGAGCAGGAGTGGAGCGGATCGAAGACTACGAATCTTATCTCTATGTATTGGCAATGGAGTAGATTTAGACCACTAGCCTTATCTCGACTGAACAGGAGTGGAGCAGGCTAAAACACGTAGATCTTATCTCCACTGAGCAGGAGTGGAGCAGATCGAAGATAGAAGATCCTATCTCCACTGAGCAGGAGTGGAGCGGATCGAAGACAACAGATCTTATCTCCAATGAGTAGGAGTAGAGCGGGTCGAAGATGGCAGATCATATCTCCATTGAGCAGGAGTGGAGCAGATCAAAGATTGCAGATCTTATCCCCACTAAGTAGGAGTGGAGCAGGTCAAAGATGGTGAATCTTATCTCCATGGAGCAGATTTAAGCCACTAGCCTTATCCCGACTGAGCAGGAGTGGAGCAGGCTGAAAGCAAGCAGGTCTTATCTCCACTGAGCAGTAGTGGAGCAGGTTGAAACGAAATTCACATACCCATGAAGATGCAATGGGTCAAAGCAAGGCTGCATCAAGTCGAGACTCAAAGAATACAGACAAAATTGGTCCTTTTAGAGTCTTTGCTCTATTCTCGTTACACGATAATGAGCAAAGAGGGGCAGCTGTAAGGCCCAATTTTGGGAGCTCGGGGCCCAATCCAAGAAAATAAAAGTCCCAATTACAAAAACAATCCAAAAATCAGAGCCCGCAAGGCCCAAAATCAAAAGATACAAATCAAAAACCCTAAATCAGGGGCTAAGAGCCCTTGCGCCATACGTTGTTCGCCAAAGAACTCCAAAGGCCGCATCGTGCTTCACCAGGACACCAAGCCACCACGCCACGTCCGCATCATACTTTGGCACGTCTCTGCAAAATAGAAAGACTGTTGTAAATTAAAAGGCTATAAAAGCCAAAATAAATATGGTAAAAAGGAAGTTTTTTTTTTACACGATTGATACAAAGAACACAAGCACGTTTCGCAGAAATACACAGACTAATCTGAAGCAAACATTGAATCCGAAGGTTTATTTTTTTTCCCTCTTTATTTTTTCCGATTTCATTATCTTCGTATCTTGACGTTTTCTATTTTCATTACCTTCCATTTTTCCAAACTATAACATATATAGATCAGATTTTATAAAAATAAAGTGGGAAACATACCTTGATTCCTCCGGCCGCCATTTTTGGTGTGCACGGGGGGGGGAGGGGTTGCGGTGAAGAAGGGCTTGCCTTATGAGGGAGCATGAAATGCATTTGGGAATTTTGGGGTTTGATTGGAAAATGAATCAAAAGAATGAAATAAAGGGGGAGGGTTCTGCTTTGTTTTTTTTGAATGTTGAAACAGATGAGAAAATGAAAGAACTTTCTTTCTTTCTCAAATCAAATGGGGTTGCAAAGCAAAAGGGGTTTTAAACCCTACATTAAAATGATGTCAGATATTCATGGGGGCCTACGCGCATTCACCCAAAATGGATAATTTTCACGATAGGTCCTCCTCACTGTGCCCCCTGCTTCGATTGTATCCCTTTGCTTTTTTTTATTTTTCTAAATGTGCCCCAATAATTTTACTTTCCTCTCATTTTAATCCTTGATAAAACGCAGCGTAGGATGGGCGAGGGGTATTTCCCCTTTTTACCCCCGCATGTTTTCAGTGCATTACGATTGGGCCCATTTACCTTCTTTATTTTTGGCCAAATTCTCTATTTTAGATCAATTTAATCCTTTTTCGATTATTTTGCTATTTTATCATTGAATAAATTATTTTTTTAAATATTTTATTATTTAGTTCTAGTATCTTTACTATTATTATATATCATTTTGCTTACCCTTTTTATACCTATATTTGTCAATAGTATATTATTATTAATATCATTAAAATCATTTTCATTATATTCTATTATATGTACTACATCTATTGTTCTTTTTCTTTTTCCCCCTCTCTATTATTTTTATATATATTATTATTACTACCCTATATCTATAGTATTATTATTATTTTTATTATTACCATAATCACATCTCTTATAGTTCTTACCTTTATTATTATTATTTTTGTTTTAACATTGCTTGTTGCTATTTTCTATTTTTTTTTATTCTCTTTTATTTCATTTTGTTGTATCATTTTGTTACTATTGTTTTTACTTTTGTTATTATTTATTACTATCATTATTTTACTATACGTACTATTATTTTCATAATTATAGGTATTATTATTTTTATCCTTATTTTTATTAACCACGTTGTTATTATTGTTTTCATTATTATTATTATTTTTATACGTCTTATTACTATTACTAGTGTCATCATTATCATTCTATTATTTATCTTATTTTCTTTTACCACATGTTTTCAAACTCATAAAAATGTTTTCTTAAAAATAAAGGCAATATTCGGTGGTTGAAAATTCGAGGAATCGTGCCCTAACGTGCTGGGTTGTGGTTTCTGTTTGGCTAAATCATTAGATATCCTTTAAAAGTGTGTCCGTGTTTTAAAATTAAAAGCAAGGCAATATTTCATGTTTGAAAATTTAAAGGATCGTGCCCTAACGTGCTGGGTTTCGGTTCTTTCATTTGGCCAAATGACGAAGTACCCTTTTTAAAATGACAATGCATGAATCTTGGAGATCACGAAACGATCTTGGTTTCGAAGGTCTGAAATATCGTATCCTAACGTGCTGGACGTGATATTTCACCCTTCTAAAACAAGAGAATTTCGATATCCAAATTCGAATTACCCGAACATTTTCCAAATGATCCATGTTTTAAAATCTTTTCTAATTTTTGATATTAAGGACATTAATCAATTAATACGGTACCAATTTTGGACGTTTCGAGGGTGCTAATCCTTCCTCGTGCGTAACCGACTCCCGAACCCGTTTTCTTAAAATTCGTAGCCCAAAATGTTTTCAAAAGTGGCCCAATCACACTTCAAAAAAAGGGATTGGTGGCGACTCCGTTTTCCTTCTAAAGTCGGCCCGTTTTTCAAACAAAAAAATGGTTTCGACAATTACTATTTATGTTTAGTGATTTTTTTTTGGATAATTTTAATTTTTTATTTGAGAGTAAAGGGTGAGAAGTAAAAGTTTAGGGGAAAAATAAAAAGTTTTGGAGAATAAAAGTTTGAGGGAAAGTAAATAGGGGAAGTAAAATTTTGAAGGGAAAATATTAAAAAAAAAATTGGAGGGGAGATGGGTTTGGGGTAGATGGGAGGTGAGATGAGAAGGGAGTAAAAGTTTTAGGGGAAAAGTGGGAGGGAGTAAAAATTTTGGGTGAAAATAAAAAGTTTTGAGGGTTTTTGAGAGTAAAATTTTGAGAAAAAGTAAATGAGAGAGTAAAATTTTGGTGAGAAATGGATTTTGGGTAGATTGGGGGGTTGGGATGGAATGGGAGTAAAAGTTTTGGGGGGAAAGTGGGAAGGAGTAAAAGTTTTGAGGGAAAAGTAAAAAGGTTTGGGAGTTTGGGGTTAAAATGTAAAATATTATAGTTTGATATTCGAATTATTCGAGTTATTCGAATTCGAAAACTCAACTCGATTCGAACTCGAAATTCGAAAAAAAAATCAAGTTAACTCGAATAACTCGATTCGTTTAACTCGAAATTTGAATTTTTTTTTGATTTTTTCGAGTCGAATCGAGTTTTGCTCACCCCTAGACTTCAACATGTGCTGAAATCATATCATTCCCAAATAGTCTTCTTTATGGAGACAAAGTTGGATTAGAATCGTATGGAGAGAGTAAGGAGGAGGAGTGGGTTTCATCATGGTATCGATGTCTCAGCTAAAGGAACAAGACATGGGCTTAGTATAGGATGGATCCAGGGAAAAATGGTTAATTTGAGGAATTTCTCAAAAAAATATATTGATGTAGAAATCATAGAAGAGAAGAACTTGAGATGGAGATTTACGAGTTTTTATGGATCCCTTGATTTACGGTATAAGGAGGAGACATGAAATCTTCTAAAATGGCTAGGGTAAGATCAAACTCTACCCTGGGTAGTTTGTGGATATTTTAATGAAATTCTGTACTCTTTTGAGAAGAGAGGAAGGATAATGAGGAAGGAAGGGAGAATTGAAACTTTTAGACAAGTTTTATTGGCATGCGAGTTAGAAGATTTGGGGTACACATGATCTTGGTTTACATAGGAGAGAGGAAAATTGGAGCATAATAATATAAGAGAAAGGTTAGATCGATGGGTTCAAACTCAGCATGATGGTTAACATTCCCTCAGTTTTCACTTACTCACTTTCCTCACTCGATTTCTAATAATTGCCCGTTATTATTAAACTTAAAAAATGATGAAAGGAGTACGAAAAAGTACATGTATAGATTTGAGGCATGGTGGACATTGGAGGACTCATTTGAAGTGAAAATGAAAAGGTTATGGTCTTTAAGCAAAGGTGAGATTCATATTTGGCTCCAATTCATGATGAAAGGGTTGCAAAGATGGGTGACATATATAAAAAGGAGTTGAAATGGAGTGATACAATAGTTGTACAGGAAAATAGACCAACTAAATAGTATGGAAAGGGATGAGAAGGCTCTAGATGCATTAGTTGGAACAAAGCTTAATTTAAATATAGAGATTGACAATGAGGAACTATATTGGGAGCACGGGGCAAGGGTGAATTGGTTGAAAAATGGTGACCGCAATACGACTTTCTTCCACAGACCGACAACTCAAAGGAGGAGAATGAATCAGGTTAGGGGATTATAGGGTCAGGATGGTCAGATTGTGTCAGATAGATCAAGAATGACGGACATTGCGGAGGATTATTTTCTCAAGCTATTCACGTCACAAGGTATGGGAAATACAAATCATATTCTGTCAAAGGTGGAAAGACGCATTATGGACAATATGAATAGTACTGTCATGGCCGAGTATAAGATTGACGAAGTTTATACGGCCCTGAAAGATATGACCCCAATGAAGGTACTTGGTCTTTATGGTTTTTCGGCATTGTTCTTCTAGAAATATTGGCATATTGTTAGGTGAGAGGTAGGTGATCATTGCCTTAGCATTCTCAATGAAGGTACTTTTGTGGAACCATTCAATGATACTCATATTGTACTTATACCAAAGATTGCGTATTCGAATAGTCTTGCACATTTTCAACCTATTAGCTTATGTAATGTGATTTATAAAATAATATCGAAAATAATAGCTAATTGACTTCAGAAGGTCTTTGATGTTTGTATTGACGAAGCACAGATCGCTTTTGTTCCTAGGAGGATGATTACAGATAACATTTTACTTGCTTATGAAGTTTTGCATTCATTTAAGAAGAAGAGAACGGGGAGAATAGAGAGTTTTTTTTCTCTAAAGTTAGATATGAGTAAAGCTTATAATATAGTTGAATGTGAGTTCTTCAGAAAGAAGATGTCGAGAATGAGTTTTGCGGATTCATGGATCTCTATTATAATGAAGTGTATTAAGTGTCATATGCAGTGGAAATTAATGGAGAGGTAGGAGAGGTTTTCAAATCGGGAAGGGGGCTCAGGCAGGGAGATTCGCTAAGCCCATATCTATTCTTAATATGTAGTGAGGGTTTGTCTGCTTTACTGAGACTTGCAAAGGATAGTGGGTAAACGAATGGATCAAAAGTTTATAGGTGAAGCCCCATGTAACATGTAACACCCCTAACCCGTGTCCGTCGCCGGATTTGGGTTACGAGGCATTACCGGTCATATCACAGTTCATACAGATATTCATTACATTTCACAACTCAAAATTCAATCACATCAAGGCTCGTAACTTAATCAAATATCAAATTTAAAAAAAAATCAAAACATTCAAAACATTGAATAGTTAAAACATAATCCGGCATCTATCTAAACATATCATATAAAGAACGTGTAACAAAACAACTATTCCATTAATCGCATATCAAATTTATTGATATAATATATAAATACTCTTGCACATATACAAATTTGAACTTCAAACAAACCAAACTTTACTATTAAAATTTTTATTTATTCATTTATACAGCATTGGTAATATAAAACATAACCAAACATGCTTTATTTACTATAATATCATGCGCATATTTTCTAATGTCTAAACTATATCTACGCATAATTACCAAATCAATATTAACTTATTCCATTTATTAACCACACGGCATACTAGTCATACATACACATATACTCATCTAAACAAGTATCATTTCAATGACCAAATATATTTCTTCTCTTGACACAAGTTCATTGTGCAAATGACCATATTGATTTGAACCATTCGAGCACAAATTACACTAAAAGTACACCCAATTTGCATTCTTTAAATACATACACATAACCAATCACTAACTATATATTCGGCCATCTAAGATAACTTCAATACATAACATAAACCATATCACATATCCATTTGTATGAGTCTAATACTTTAGCCGAATATTCTTATACACATATTCCACCATTTCTAAACCATTTCACCAATGCAAACATACCATTTCAAATTGACTCAAAGTAACTATATCAAATTGTCAAATCCCCATAGTATAGCATAGTTCACACATAACGAATTCAACCAATTTCAAAATTTACCAATCGTAACTATTTAGCCAATCATTCAAGCATAATATAATATATATGCATACATTACCAATACAAACCTAATCAATATAACCTATACACATTCGGAATTATAATCATCCAACCCATACACATTCGGACATATAAATAGCTTCTAACCTTTATATACATAGCTCATTTTATAAGACCTCACCAAACTCACTTAAATACCAAATCCAAACATACCACACATTTTATATATATCAAAACATTTACCACAATATTAACTAACATAATAATCCATATACCGCATATAATTAAGCCATGGTCAAAATGATAAAACCAAACACATTAAACATTTAAACAAGAACTTATATAACCGAACCTAAACAAAGTCATCAAGCCATTTTCGCATGGCTTTATATATATATATATACATGTCCCAAAATCAAACATTCCATCTATGCTATACATGCCATATGCCCAAAATCAACTTAGTAGAATACCGAAAGAAACATTCGATAGTGTGTTAGACTTTGCTGACGATCCCCGAGCTCGTAACGTGACTCCAAAATCTATAAAACAGAGGTAAACAAGAACACACACAGAGTAATCTATTTAAGCTTAGTAAGTCTTAAGCAAAAATATATATATCAACAATTACATATTAACAATTTGTTAACAAGGCCGAATATGCATAATATCAAATACAAATTATCATTTACTACTAAATCACATTTGAACTTCACATACATATACCATATGGCCGAATCATTTATATGTTCAAATAGGTTAACACACAATTCTTATACACATAACCTTTTATCATTTCAAATAACCAACTTACCTTGTTTCCATATAAACAAATAACTAACACATACCGAACTCGCAATTCAATTTCACATTCGGTCCAGATTTACATTGCTCCGTTGAACCGCTCGAATTAAAAAGGATACGCGGGTAGTCGAAAGCTCGTACAATGCCAACGCCCCGCACGTGGTCTTACATGTAATCATATATCGATGCCATCGCCCCGCATGTGTCTTACACGAATCAAATACGATGCCAATGTCCCAGACATGGTCTTACACGTAAACACAAGTCGGTGCCAACTTCCCAGACGTGGTCTTACACGATAACACATATCGAAAATCCTATGTCATGACATATGTATCCTATCTATTTCTAGGGTTCGTACGGGGCTTTCGGACGTTGAATCTCGATCGAATCGAACTCGAAACATAGTTCCCTATCTCATATTCACATTCGGCCAAGGCTTATATATATTCAAACAATTCAATTTATCACATAACATTTATATATTCGTGAATATAACAACATTTAAATGCTTATAGACTTACCTCGGATATCGACGGACTGTATATTCGACTATTCGACTACTTTCGACTTCCCCCGATCTAATTCTGTTTTCTTCCGTTCTTGATCTAAATAAATTCAAATTTAACTAATTTAAACACACATTCATTCAATTTAATCCAAAAACACATAAATGGAAAATTACCATTTTGCCCCTGACATTTCACACTTTTTGCAATTTAGTCCCTATTGCATAAAACACAAAATACACAAAATTTCACATCACCATAGCTAGGCCAAATATCACCCATGCCCTTAAAAGTCCATACATTTCATTTATTTCACATTTTAGTCCCTCAAAAATTTATTTTCATAATTTAGTCCAAATTACTCAAATTTATCAAAAATCCAAAGACAAAACATGATAATCTAACACATATCTTTAATATTTCATCATCAAACAACAAAAATCACAAGCTAACATCAATGGCAAAACACAAAATCTTCATCAAATTCAAAAATTAAGACATGGGCTTTGAAGATAACTTAGCAACGATCTAAAAAACGTAAAAATTATCAAAAACCGAGCTAGTTACATACCTTAATCAAGCTTGGCTATGGTCGAATGTGGCTTGTTCTTCTTATTTCTTTTTTTCTTTTAGTTTCGACACAAAAAGATGAATATGGCCACTTTCTTATGTTTTCTTTTATTGTAATAACCTTATAATATATTATTTATTATTTAAACTTTTATAATTAATATCAAAACTATATAATATAAACATGTGCCATTCACTAATTAAATGGCAAAATTACAACATAAAACCTCCATATTAAAAGAACATCCACTATTTAGCCCTTTTAAAAATAACCACTAAATTTTTATTTTACGCGATTTAATCCTTTTATTAAATCGGACACTCAAACGACGAAATTAAAACACGAAAATTTCACACAAGCAAATTCACACATAATAAACACAGAAAATAATTTTAAAATATTTTTCGGACTTGGATTTGTGGTCCCGAAACCACTGTTCCGATTAGGGTCAAAATCGGGCTGTTACATAACACCCCAAACTTGGCCTAGACGTTATGGCCAAATATGGAAATGCTACAGAAAATAGTTATAAACCCGACTTTCGATTTTGAAAAACATCGTATATCTTTATTATTTAAATGAACCCGTTTCATTTAAAAACGTGTTTGTTATACTTATTTAATTGAAATCGTTGTTCACATACATCTTTAAAATAAATCGTGTATTTTGCAGCGAAAAGTTTTAGAACATTTTATTTTGGAAAATCGAGTTTGCTCTCTCGAAAAAAATTGTTTTAGTAAAATCGTTTCATCGAGTGTCGAGCCAAAAATCCAAAATTTAAAATCCAAAGCAAAAATAATTTCAAATGTCCTGAGAGTCCAAAAATTACAAAACTCTCTAATCAGAATTTTAAATAAGAAAAAATTAAGCAAAATATAGTTTACGAAAACGTGGACATAACCGAGCTCTCGTCGCACCGATCCGCATAGGTTTGAGGGTTACCTAAAATTATCAGACAAACAAAGAGTGATTTTTTTTTTAATAACTCAGTGTGTAACTCATAAGAAACAGAAATTAAGATTTAATCATACGACAGAACAAATACAGTCATATTTCTTATACAGAATCAGAATCATGTCAGAGTAGTACAGATGCAGATAAATATAATCCTATCCCCCATCCTCTACACACCAGCTCTGACCATTCCAGCATACCATGTGGGGTATAAAACACCCACCTAACCCTACATACCATTTAGTGTCCTTACGACACTTTTCAAAATAATGCAGCAATGCTGCCAGTATAATGGCGAGTTAACGCCTCACACAGAACACTTCCTCTACATAATACATAATTCGCCCCATAGCCTGATATAAATAGAATACCAGAAATAATAGAAATAATAGATACCGAAATTTACATGTCATGCATGCTCGTATAACATATATTGAACATGCTTATGCATAACAGATCATGCATATCGCATCACATTACATGCATTTAGACGTTATTTATGTCAAATTTCATACTAACAGATTAGCAGATTTCATGCTTTAAGGCTTATATAAACACATACCGTCCCCACGAAAGGCCCACAGTCGATCGGGACAACATGTATGACCCTAGGAAAAATTTCTAAAATTTGGGCCCACACGGCCCAAAATGGCCTAGACCGTGTGGCTCACATGGCCTCGCACACGGCCTGTCACACAGCCGTGTGTCGCACACGGACAGGCACACGAACGTGTGACGTCGATAGACCCCAATTTTGGCTTTCGTCGTTCGTCATTTTTCGAGTTTCTCGTTACACACCTGGTATTTCTCGACACCGATTCTAACACGAGCAATCCAAAATCTATATACGTCAATAAGAAGCTTAATTAATACGATTTCTCACACTCAAAATACGAATTGACATTAACAACAACCACATCTTAATGGAAAAATTTGACCCATGCCTCAAATTGAATTCTTACCTGCACGAAGATAGCAACCCATGTACGTTTAATTCACTAGGGATTAGTCGAATGTTCCATGCACCTCTCATAACAGAAGAAATAAATCATAATCATCATTCAACATAGTTTGTATCACTCTCAAACGAAAACCGAGTATTAAAACTAAAGCTTTTACCACAGAAAATTACAAAGATAACACCCAAAATACTTACGCTCAAATCTAGCGACACCACACGGTGCTCGTACAAATGAGAGAGAAAAAAAAGAAAAGAAAGGAAACAAGGGAAGAAGGAAGGCAGCGTGAAAAATAGAAAATAAAGAAACAATTGTGAACAGGGGTGTCGTTCTTTGGAGACCAAATTAACAATTTGAAAAAAATAAAATAAAATAAAATCCACTTCCCTATAATTAGCCACCTTAATCCTAACAACCCACTTCCATCAACTTACCATTTTTTCTAGAATTTTAAACCTAATCCAACACTCAACAAACAACCCATTAAAGAGTAACAAAAATAAATTCAATTGCTCACACCAAGACTCGAAGACCAGACTCCAAACACACCCCCAACTTCTAACCACTGATACAGACACTTAATTGTGTTAGTTATTAACAAATAACAATTCATATTCTTTGGGACGTTACACCCCGCGATCACGGATTTGTTATTTGCGAACGATTACATTTTATTTGGAGAGGCAAGTAGGGGGCACAGATAATGAAGGAGATTTTGCAAGAATATGAAAATTTTTCTAGACAGTGCATTAATTTTGAAAAGTCACTTATTTATTTTAGTACAAATGTTCAGGAACAAACAAGAAACGATATCTCCTATTCTATAAGGATTTGACACAAAAGGAACAGTGGAAGGTATCTTGGATTACCTAGTATGGTGGGACGACAAAAGAAAGCAACGTTTTAGGGGTTGAAAGATAGATTATGCAATCGGGTGAGTAATTGGTGTATCTAGCCTCTCCTAGGGAGGTAAAAATGTGTTTATAAAGAGTATTTTATAGGTTAAACCAACTTATTTGATGTCATGTTTTCTATTACCCAATTCTATTTATTGCGAATTAGAAGTGATTATCAGTATATTCTGGTGGCAGAAGCACAAAGATAAGCGAGGGATTCATTTGTGTAGTTGGACTTTAAATGCGAAATACTACTCATTTTCTACGTTCTTAGAATCAAGTTTAAGGAATAATCATTCTTATACCTGTAGGAGTATCTGGGCCACAAAGGGTTTCCTTAAATTCAGGATGTGCTAGAGGGTTGGAACAGGGTAGAATAATAGAATATATCTGTGAGGGATGATGCATGGATCCTTGAATCTGTGGATTATAAAGTTCAGAATCGGGTTACAAATAGTTCGATAACTAGAGTGTCAAATTTGATTATTCAAGAAACCAAATAATGGAGGGAGGATTTGATTACCAATGTTTTTGCGATTGAAGATGTAGAATGCATTCTATGCATTCCTCTCTCGAAAAACCCACAAGAAGACAGATTGGTATGGAAAAGGGAAGCGACGGGGGAATATACAATGAAAAGTGAGTACAAGAAGGCAATACAAGACACCAATACAAACAACGAGCCATATCTATACAGAAATTATTACAAGAAATTATGGCATATAGAAGCACCTAGCAAAGTTAAAATTACAAATTGGAAGGGGTTTAATAATTTTATCCCGACTCTTAACAACCTAGCCTTCAGGAGACTAGGGAATGAAACGACATGCCCCATATGTTAAAATGGTTGCGAAACTCTTGAACATGTGTTCTGGGATTGTGTAACTGCGAAAGAAGAATGGGGTAAGTTAGAAATTTGGTGGCCGCAAAATCTTTCAGTAGTCGAATATAGGGAATGAATGACATACCTATTAGATAATGAAACATGTGGGTAGAAAAGCTTAATAATTGAGATTATTTGGGCAATCTGGATGTCGAAACCATTCTTTTTATGTTTTGGAAAAAACGGGGATTGACTTTAAAAGGAAACATAGAGTCGCCACCAATCCTTTTTCTTTAGGTGTGATCGGGTCACTTATAAAATATTTTATTTTATTTTTAAAAGAAATTAATTTTGGTTTACGAATTTCAAGAAGAAAACGGGTTCGGGAGTAGGTTATGTACGAGGAAGGATTAGCACCCTCGCAACGCCCAAAATTGGTACCAAATTGATTAATTGATGTCCTAATGTTGAAAAGTTTGAAGCGATTTTAAAATTCCGTTTTTCTTTAAAAAAATTTTAAATAACTTAAATTGGATATTGAGATTCTCTTGTTCCGAAGAAATAAAATATCACATCCAGCACGATAGGATATGACGTTTCAAACCCTCGATGCCGAGATTCTCTCATGATTTCCAAAGTTCATGCATTGAGATTTTTATAAGGATATTCAATTATTTGGACAAACGAAAAACCGAAACCCAGCACGATAGGGCACGATTTCTCGAATTTCCAAACACGAAATATTGCCTTGTTTTTTTTTTTTTAGAAAACATGGACAAAATTTTAAAAAAGATATTTAGTTATTTGGTCAAACGGAAAACCGAAACCCAACACGATAGGGCACGATTTCTCGAATTTCTAAACACGAAATATTGCCTTATTTTTAAAGACCTTTGAATGGAACGATTTTTAAACTTAAATGATACTAAAACATGATCTTTAAACAAATGGAATGCAATGGAATGATAATATACAAAACAAAGTAGCAATATATAAACACAAATTAAGAGAGGTAATACACGTGATAGCAACGAATTCAAAAGATGCAATAATCATCCATTGGAGAAAACGACACAAAATAGTGTATCTTAAAAAATCCAAAACAACGAAATAATAAAAATGAAGTTTAAAAAAACGACTATTGTAAATAAAAATGTAATAAATAATATATACCAAAACAATTTCAAAACGAATAACATAGTGGGCAATAATATAAAAATATTTAGAATAAATATTATAAAAAACAATTTTTTTTATAATAAGATAATAGGTAAAATGATTTTAAAATAGTTAATTTATAAACAACTTAAATTACTATAAAAATTTTAAATTTACTAATATATATAAATTTGAAATGAATAGTATACATATAATGCGAAACAATTAAAAAAATGAAATACAAAAATCTTGAAATCATAATAAAGCAATTTTTAAAATAAAGAACATGAAAAGCATATAAAATAATTTAAACTAAATAATGTACATAGATTTAAGAAATGTAGCATCTAAAGTTTAAAACAAATTATATAAAGAAAAATATTTAAACTGAATAATATATGTAATAAAACTTTAAAGGATGAAATAAAATAGTTAAAGTATGCAATATGTGTAAAGAATTTAAAATAAAATGTAACAAAATAAACTTTTTGAAAAGTAAATAAATAAGTAAATTAAAACTGGTAAGGGACAAGATTGAAATTAAAACAAAATTTAAGTCTTAAAACGAAAATAATAACAACAGGCTAAAGAGGACCAGATTAGCATGCGCGCAACAAGCGATGATTCATTGGGGAATTATCCCAAACACTCAAAACGGCGCCGTTCAAATACTGGTCATCTAACTGTTCGAGGCCAAATTAAAAAAAAAATAGGGCTAAATTAAAATCGAACATGGGACTTCATTACAACCTGCCGCAAACGCGGAGGGACCCGATGCGCAAATAAACCAACAATCAGAAACACGCGGATCCTCCCTGGGTCGGGTCACGCACGCGGGTTGAGCCTCTAAACGACGCCGTTTTGGTCATCAATAGACCATACCAAAACGACTTCGTATCATGGGCTTATAAATACTAAAAATCAGTTAAAAAAAACATTTTTAACACTGTCCTAAAAAACAAAAGAAAACTCTCTGAAAACAAGCCTTAGCCCTTCGAGCTCTGGCCATAGTACGGCCGAGCTCCGATCATTGGGCCACCGCGCTCTGCCACCTCCATCGCCGTATACGATGGTCGGAGACCTCAAGAAGATGCTGTTTTGAACCCTATAAACGCCCTAAACACTAATCTAAAAGAATGAATGCCAAATCCCTCACTAAAATCGAAAAACCCATCCAAAAACACTTCAGATTCGGGACTCCGATCTCACGAAAAGGTAAGAGTTTGTATTTTTATTCTATTCTCAGTGCATGCATGACATTCGAAGTAAAAAATAGACTGAAAAAAACTAAAAATACCTCTGCTTTTGTATTTTTTTTTTGTATTTGAAAATCGTAAGAGATTTACAATGTTTTCTGGCTTTCTTTTTTATAGCCGAAAAAAATCAAAATACAATGCTTTTTTTATTCTCTATTTGCTGTCGTTTCTCTGTTATTTGCTTGCAGGTACGGAAGGCGCAGACGTGGCGTACGAAGGCTCGCTGGAGGTACGGAGGCTGTGGAGGTGTGCGTGGTGGCGCGCGCGACACTGTTAGGGTTAGGGGCTAGGGTTTTCTGAAGGTTTTTAGATTTTGGGCTTTGTTAGGTATTGGGTCGTGCCCAGTTTAGGTCTGTTTAAAAATATTTGGGCTGATATATTTGGGTTTTGTGTAATGGACATTGGACTGTTAATTTTTGGTGTTTTATTATTTTTTTAATTTTTGTTATGGTATGGGCCCGGGCAGATTGGGCTGATTACAGCTGCCCCTCTTTGCTCATTATCGTGTAACGGGAATGGAGCAAAGACTTTAAAAGAGCCAAATTTGCCCGGTCTCGCCAAGTCCAGACTTCTTTCGGTGCTTTTCTCTTTCGAGTAGCTTCATTCCATCCCACCGCATCTTCAAGGGCATAGGAACTAGCGCTTCGATCCAATTCAAGGATTTTAGACTTATAGCTTCAATCTGCTCCGCCGCAACTTCGGGGAGATAAGATTTGCTATCTTCAGTCTGCTCCACTGCAACTTCAGGGAGATGAGACTTTCTATGGTAAATTCAATCTAACCTACTGCAACTTCAGAGGTATAGGATTCGTCATTTTAATCCGCTCCACTACAACTTCAGGGAGATAGGACTAACTGTCTTTAGTCTGCTCCACTACAACTTCAGGGAGATAAGACTTTCAACCTGCTCCACTGTAACTTCAGGGGGATAAGGTTTTCTATGGGAAATTCAATCCAACCTACTGCAACTTTAGAGGTATAGGATTCGTCGTTTTAATCCGCTCCATTGCAACTTCAGGGAGATAAGATTAACTGTCTTCAGTCTGCTCCACTGTAACTTCAAGGAGATAAGAATTTCAACCTGCTCCACTGCAACTTCAGGGAGATAAGGTTTGTTTTGATCTACTTTACTGCAACTTCAGAGAGATAAGATCTGTAATTTATATCTTCAATCTGTTCCACTACAACTTCAGGGAAATAAGATTCGCTATCTTCAGTCTGCTCCACTGCAACTTCAGGGAGATAGGACTTGTATGGTAAATTCAATCCAACCTACTGCAACTTCAGAGGTATAAGATTCGTCATTTTAATCCGCTCTACTACAACTTCAGAGAGATAGGATTAACTGTCTTCAGTCCGCTCCACTGCAACTTCAGGGAGATAAGGCTTGTGACTTCAACCTGCTCCACTGCAACTTCAGGGAGATAAGGTTTGTAGATTCATCGATCTTGTTACAATGTCCTCTAGAGAACATGACCTGTAGAATTGATTTATGGAATTATGCTTATGCATAATGATTAGGATGCCATGATCGGAATGAATCAAATGCTCCTGGCTAAATGTATTATGGGTGACATTTGCATGAATGCAGAATGTCATGAGAATGATCCTTTGTAGAATGATTAGGATACAATGATCAGATTGAATCGAATGCTCCTAACTAAATGTGTTTTGCACGAATGTAGAATTTCATGAGAATGATCCCCTTTTAAACGCTTAAGATTAACATTGCTCATTGTTCTTCCAGGTTGTATCACTGACGTAATATCCTGTTATCTTGTTCAACCGACATTTTTGATAGCAAATTCGAAGAAATGGTCACTGTTTAGAGTTTCCTTCTCAAACACTTCCAACCCTTAGGCTTGTTGAGTTCTAAATAAAAGTCCTATTTCAGGTTCTCGTATTGTTTAGAAGTTTCCAGAGTAATAGGCAAAACTCCTTTTATGAAAATATTATTAGTCCATTAATCATTACTTCAATACAAAATGCTTGAAAATAATCATAAATGATGGACAAAATGGAATTTATCAGAAACGAAATCTGAAAAGAATAAGTTAATTAAAGAAAGTAAACATTGCTAGAATACAAAATGATTGGGGGAAAAGATAGGTGCCCCGGATATCGCATCTTGAGTTTCTCTGTACGGGCTTTCTGAAGACCATTTTAAGCTCAATATGTGTTTAGGAGATCAAGAGTACTCTGTTGATGCCCCAAGACGTAACATCTCTCCTCCTTCTTAATTCAGGTATGGCAAGATTACCGCATGCCCCATCGTTGTTTGTAATTTGAGCGGCCCTTTTCGGGTTTTCGACTCAAAGCCCCTTTGGTCTCAAGGCGCCCTTTACGGGTTTTCACCTTTGCCTCTCCGTTTTTCATTTTCATCATTTTTTTTAGAGAAGGTCTCAAAGCGCCCTTTGCGGGTTTTCACTTTGGCCTCTTTTCCTCTTCAAGTATAATACTTCTTGATTGAATTTGAATTTATAGGATTGGATAAGTTTTTTCCATCCATCTCAGCCAAGATCAGTGCTCCTCCGGAGAAAACTTTTTTCACCACATAAGGTCCTTCCCAATTTGGCATCCATTTCCCTCTGAAATCCTTTTGTATGGGGAGGATCTTTTTCAAAACTAAGTCCCTTTCGTGAAATTCTCTTGGGCGCACCTTTTTATCATAAGCTCGCATTATTCGCTTTTGGTATATCTGACCATGACGGATAGCTTTTAGCCTCTTTTCCTCAATCAAGTTCAACTGATCGTATCGAGACTGGATCTATTCTGCTTCATCTAACTTTAACTCTGACAAGACTCGAAGGGAAGGAATTTCCACTTTGATGGGTAACACTGCCTCCATTCCATAAACCAACGAAAAAAGAGTTGCCCCGGTGGAAGTCCTGACTGATGTTCGATAAGTATAGAGAGCAAATGGTAACTTCTCGTGCCAATCTTTATAGGTTTTAGCCATTTCCCCATAATTTTCTTAATGTTTTTATTGGCTGCTTCCACTGCACCATTCATTTTTGGACGATACGGTGACGAGTTGTGGTGTCTGATCTTGAATGGACTGCAGACCTCTGCGATTGTGCTGTTGTTCAAGTTTAACGCATTGTCAGATATGATCCTCTCAGGCATTCCATATCGACATATGATTTCCTTTTTTAGGAATCTGGCGATCACGACTTGGTAAACCGCATATGAAGCGAATTTCTACCCATTTGGTGAAATAGTCGATGACTACAAAGATGAAACGATGCCCATTTGAAGCTTTTGGAGAGATCGACCCGATGACATCCATGCCCCACATAGAGAAAGGCCATGGGGAAGTCATAACATGCAAGAGAGAAGGAGGTACATAAATTTTGTCTCCATAAATCTGACACTTGTGACATGTATTAGCATAATTGATGCAGTCTCCTTCCATGGTAGACCAATAGTACCCGAACCTCATAATTTGTCTAGCCATTGTGAAACCATTAGCATGTGTTCCACAAACACCCTCGTGGACCTCTTCCAGAATTTTCTTAACTTCAACAGCATCCACACATCTCAACAGTACCTGATCCTTTCTTCTTTTATACAGGATCTCCTCGTCTAAGACATAGTCACAGGCTAGTCTTCTCAATGTCCTCTTATCGTTCTCGGTCGCTTGTTCGGGATATTCACGATTTCTCACGTATCGTAATATATTTTGGTACCAGGGGTGATCATCTTTTCCTTCTTCCTCCACATTGTAACAATGAGTTGAGGCCTCGAAGATACTCATTTGAATGGGTTTTACATCCTCTTATTTGCTCACCTTAATCATGGAAGCCAAAGTAGCCAAAGCATCAGCCATTTGGTTTTCGTCTCACGGGAGATAATTGAAAGTAATGTCATCAAACTCTTCAATCAACCCCAGAACTATCCTTCGATAATTGATTAATTTGGGGTCTCTTGTCTCCCATTCACTTTTCAGTTGGTAGATCACCAAAGGCGAGAATCTCCATATACTTTCAAAGACTCTAATTTTGCGCTCTATGGTCGCCCGAGTCCCATGATACATGCTTCGTATTCTGCCATGTTATTCGTACAATCAAAATCCAACTTGCATGTGAATGAATAATGATCTCCATTTGGGGATACCAAACTACCCCAATTCCATTGCCTACAGCATTTGATGCTCCATCGAAGTTTAATTTCCAAAGGTGATCTTTGGTAGCGTCTTCTTCAGTAGCTGCCACATACATTAATTCTTCATTGGGGAAGTCAAAGTTCAAAGGCTCATAATCTTCTAGACCTCTGCTGGCCAGAAAATCTGCTACTGCACTTCATTTCATAGCTTTTTGGCTCACATAAACTATGTCGAATTCAGATAGGAGAATTTGCCATCTAGTCATCCTTCCATTTAAAGAAGTTGACTCTATCATGTACTTTAGAGAGTCCAATTTCGAGATTAACCAGGTCGTATGATACAGCATGTATTGCCTCAATCTCCGAGTCGTCCAAATCAAGGCACAACACAATTTCTCAATTGGCGAATATCTCATCTCACATTCAGTGAATTTCTTACTGAGGTAGTATATCGCCTTTTCATTCCTTCCTGAATCATCATGTTGACCCAGCACACAGCCCATAGAGTGATCAAACACTGTCAAATACAAGATTAATGGCCTATCCGAGCAGGGGGTGACAATACTGGAGGACTTGACAAGTACTGTTTGACCTTATCAAAAGCATTCTGACATTCATCATCCCACATGCCTGGATTGTGTTTCTTTAGAAGACAAAATATGGGATCACATTTTTCAGTCAATTGCGGAATGAAACGAGCTATGTAATTTAACCTTCCCAAGAATCCTCGGACCTCTTTTTAAGTGCACGGTGGAAGTAATTCTTGTATAGCTCGGACCTTGTCTGAGTCAATCTCGATTCCCTTCTCGCTGACTATGAAGCCTAGCAATTTTCTCGATCTAGCTCCAAAAGTGCATTTTGTTGGATTGAGCTTTAACTAGAATTTCCTCAGTCTCAAGAACAACTTCCTCAAAACTTGTATATGTTCCACTTCTGTCCGGGACTTTGCGATCATATCGTCGACATAAACTTTGATTTCTTTGTGCATCATATCATGGAAAAAAGTCACCATGGCCCTTTGATATGTCGCACCTGCATTTTCCAGTCCAAATGGCATCACCTTATAACAGAATGTTCCCTACAAGGTTATGAAGGTAGTCTTTTCCATGTCTTCAGAGTGCATTTTTATCTGGTTGTATCCCGAGAAGCCATCCATGAAGGAAAACCATGAATAGCCCGCCGTATTGTCTACTAAAGTATCAATGTGAGGCAAAGGGAAATTATCTTTCGAGCTGGCCTTATTCAAATCTCTATAATCTACACACATTCGTACCTTCCCATCTTTCTTAGGGACAGGCATAATGTTGGCTACCCATTCTGGGTATTTGACTTCCTGCAAAAATCTGGCGTCAAATTACTTTTTAACTTCTTCTTTTATTTTTAGCACAATGTCAGGCCTCATTCTCCGGAGCTTCTGTTGAACCGATTTGCAATCCTCTTTTATGGGGAGGCGGTGTACAACAATGTCAGTGCTTAACCCTGGCATATATTGGTATGACCACGCAAAGACATCTTTAAATTCTTAAAGTAAATCGACGAGGTCTCGCTTCATTTTTTCGGTTATGCACGTTCCAATTTTCATTACCTTTCCCTCTTCCAAGGTCACGGCCTCTACTGTCTCTTTATGAGGTAAAATTTGTCTTTCCTCTTGTTTTACCATTCTTAGTAGGTCCGGAGATTAGCCACAGTCTATGTCATCTTTAAAGTCCTGGGATCTCTCTAAACACATGTCCTGTTCAAAAAGGGATTCTGATTCAGTAGCAGCATCACTCATGTCATTGATATCCGAGAACCTGTTGTAGGTACAAAAGAATATACAAAGAACGAATAAATTTAAGCATAATTATTTATATGGCATGATCATGAATGAAGAATAAAAAAATATTTGGAATAAAGAATGATTGTCTGTATAATATGATTATGGATGAATTGGAAAGAATAAAGAATATTTGCTCAAAAAATTCAGAAGCATTTTCATTGAATTAAAGATTTTTGGGACATAAGCCTATTTCACAAAGGATGCTTATTACTCTTAGGCCTAGAGCAATAAGTGTTTTGAGACATTACTCTGAAATAGTTCTAAACACTATAGGGATCTCTTCTGCTGTCCAATTATTTAGAACACTCCCAGTCTCATAAGAGCGGATATCTGACAAGCTTCCCCCTTCAATCGCCTCATCGGATATGGCATTAATGTAGACATCGCCCAACATTGCTATAATGTCTTCTTCTTTTGGCGCCTTCTGCTCAGCATGAATGACCCCTCCCGACACAAAGGTTTTGGATATGTGTGGAATTATCGTGGGTTCCCATTTGATTTCTTTACCACTCAAACGAGTCATTCTTCTTTCCTGCCTTTTTTTCAACTCTTTCTTTCTTTGTTTTGCATCTGGCCTGAATCCTAAGCCAAAGCGATCTTGCTTTTCTTTCAACATCGGAGTCACAACTCTTCCCTGAAGATATTTTCCAAGCCCTTTTCCCGGCAAAGCTCCTTTTCCTACGGTCATCTGCAATCCCATTCTTGTGGTTTTAGAGATTTTTGGCACTGGAATTCTGTTTCCCTCCGTAACAAAAGTTGCATTTACGAATTCCAAGGATTGAAAAGAGCATTCGATTGCCTCGTCATTCGTCTCTAGATACGGTGCATCACTGGTTATAGCCGCGATAATATCCTCTTCAGCCTTTATTGTCACTAACCGACCCTCTGATACTAACTTCAGTTTCTGATGCAATGATGAAGGTACCGCTCTCGCCGAGTGGATCCACGGTCTTCCTAGTAAGCAGTTGTAGGAAAGTTTGATATCCATGACCAAGAAATCCACCTCGTAAGTAGTCTGGCCAATTAATAAGGGTATCTCAATTCTCCCCATGACTCTTCTTTGCGTGCCATCAAACACCTTCACTACGTTCTGGCACTCTTTCATGTGTGAACTAGCCACAGGTAATCTGTTTAATGTGGATAAGGGTAACACATTTAACGCCGACCCATTGTCTATCAAGACACCTGGTAGTGTGTACCTTTTGCATCTAGTGGTAACATGCAAAGCCTTAGTGGATCCCCTGCCGCCTGGCGAAATTTCATCATCGTTGAAATAGATGAAATTGTCAGCACTTATGTTACCAATCAATCTATCCAGTTTATTAACCGATATATCATTGGCCACATAAGTCTCATTCAAAACCTTCATCAATGCGTTCCGGTGCATGTCTGAACTCAAGAGCAAAGCCAATACAGATATGCGTGCTGGCTGTTTATGCAACTGCTCCACTACACTGTGCTCACTGTGCTTTAAAAATTTTAGAAACTCTTTAGCTTCTTCTTTCACCGGTTCATTGACAGGCGACTCAGGCTCGCCTGATTTTTCCTTCTTTTGTTCTACCATTGGAGCTTTCCCTTTTACTGGTTCTGGTCGAGTATTTACCAAATCGTAGCGTCTCCCACTACGAGTATGAAAACCTATATCTTGATCTTCCTTTGAAGCACTAGCTGAATTCTCTTTTCCTTGGATAGTCACATTACAATCATAGTTCCAAGGGACTCTCTTGCTATCCCTATACGGAAAAATTGCTGGCTTTTGAATTATGACTCGCGGTACTGCTTGTGTTCCGGCTTCATTGACTCTTGGCTTTGATATGATCACTACCGGGCGATTGCCCTTTTGGACCCTTTCCATTGATCCTTCATCTGGAGCATAAACCTCCCGTCCTTCTGATCCCTCAATCTCCTCGTAAAATTCCATCTCTTTATTATCCATCAACTTTTGCACTATGGCTTTGAACTCAGTGCATTCCTGGATTTCATGCCCTTCTCTATTATGGAACTCACAGTGGTTCCTCTTTCCTTCGGACCTCTCTTCTGAATCTGATATGATCAGTCCTCTCTCCACTATCTCCTTCCAAACTTGTTTCAATGGGGTTTTGACTTCTGCAACCTCATATTTGACCTTCCTGCCCCCACCTTCATTTATTCCGTTTACTCCTTGATCAGTATGATTAGGTAAGGGGTTTCCCGCCACATTTGGTACGGGTGGGTCGTCAAACTTTACGATCCCTATTTTTATTAGCTTTTCGACTACTTTCTTGAACGCGGTGCAATTTTCAATTGAATGCCCCGTGATTCCAAAGATGATATTCGCATTGGGCGCTTAAGCGCCATACCACTTGGGAAACGGGGTTGCGGCGGTGTTAAGTAGAAATGGGACACTACATGTGCATCAAAGAGGTTCCGCACAGACTCTCTATACGCCATGGGTATAGGTGTGAATCAGATCTTTCTGTTCACCCTTGTGATGAATTCTGTCTCGGGGACCCCGATGATTAGTGGTTTTTATTTTTGGTCGCTTCTTACAGTGATCGCTCATGAGTGACCTTTGTTATACGTGACTCGTGTTGTTTACCTCATTCTCCTCCTTCTGGTCGATCGATCTCTTAGTGCCTTCCCTGCTTCAATCTTCCCACATCTCATCACATTTTCTATTATCTTCCCAGACATTACGATATCAGAAAAGCTTTTAGTAGCGCTTCCTAACATGTGGTTGATGAATGGAGCCTTCAAAGTATTGATGAAGAGCATGGTTGTCTTTTTCTCTAAGAGTGGTGGTTGGACTTGCGTCACCACCTCCCTCTATCGCTGGGCATACTGTCTAAAACTTTCATTTGCCTTTTTCTCCATGTTTTGAAGAGTAATCCTATCGGGAGTCACGTCTGTCACATGACTGTACTATTTCATGAATGCTTGAGCCAAATCTCTCCATGAACTAATTCTGGCACGACTCAACTGGTTATACCATTTGACTACTGCTCCCACCAGGCTATCTTGGAAGTAATGGATCAACAGTTGGTCATTATTAATGTACCCCGTCATTCTTCTACAAAACATGGTAATATGAGCTTCGGGGTAACTTGTCCCATTATATTTCTCGAATTCGGGCATTTTGAATTTGTATGGGAGCACCAAGTCCGGGACCAAGCTTAAATCCTTGGCATCAATTCCATAATGACCATCAAAGACTTTCTATCGCCTTAAATTTCTCCTCCAACCATTTACATCTATCTTCTAGCTGCTTTGGTAATTCTACTTTTGTCCTCTCTCCTTCAGTTATTTCATCCAAATCAGGGACATTAGTATTGATTGGATTGTCTCCTGAACCTGAGCCAGTTTGGAGATTCATTGAAGCACCAGCTTGGAACTGTTGAGGCCTGATCGTGACAAGTGGCCTTTGTAAAGCTACTTCAGGTCGTGTTTGCGCATGTGGTAGAGTAAAACCAGGGGGATTTTGAGGATACTCAGCATTTTCCTCAGTATTAACCATGGGGCTTTTTCCTTTATCCATAAGCCCATTTAACAGCTGTGTCATCTGAGTTATTTAAGTCATCATATTCCTCTGAGATTCCATCATTCTGTCCATCATATCCTGCTGGATCTTAACCAGCTGCCCTTGCATTTGTGTTTGCATCTGTTCTTGCATTTCTTTCTGCATTTGTTCCAACCTTTCTAGTCTTTTATCTATTGCTTGAGTTTTCTTTCGTGTACCGTAAGGATGCGTTTTTGGTTGATTTTGATCGATTTCCAGATTACTGAAATAATTATTAATCAATTAGAATCTTTTAATGACCTTTAATGCATATGAATGAAATGAAAACGAATGCAAATGCATGAATACAAATGTGTCGATTCTGATTCAATTTCATTTAGAAAACTTTACTAGAAAACAAAGTCCTTTACATAAAATCGAGTTACAAATAAGGTCTTGCCCTAGCACCTAAAGCTTTAACTTTCCTAAGCAGTGAAGCTAGCTCCTGTCCCCGATCTGACTGTAACTCATACTTCACACTCAGTATATCTGCTTGTACTGCTAAAGTTTGCAGGTGATCAGCTATTTTTCGAATTTGGGTTATAGTTTCTCCTATAATGTAATCCCTGTTTCTAATTTGACTCTGCGACTGATGAAGTTGCTCCCTCCATCATTCTTCACTTGTTTCGAAGAACTTAATCCGCATTTCACAGTTCTGTAATACTGCCTCTAATTATTCTATTTTCCCTTTCATTTCTTCTATCTTACTTAAGCTTGCTCTTAATTCTTTCACAGAATTACGACTTCGGTGATGATGAAGAGATTTCTCGAGTTCCGCTACTCTAGCCCTTAACTTGTTTTGTTCGTTTCTGCTCTCTGAGAGACTTTTTTCCACGGCTTCATTTCGCGCTTGTGCCTCTCGAAATTTATCTTCCCATTGATCAGCCTTGGTCCTTTCCTCTCGAATCTCCTGACGCCACTGTTCTGAAGTTTTTCCCAACCCAGCAGTCCTCATCGATAGACGCATCTTCTTATAGTCTGTCTTTAAACTATCCAGATCTTCTTCAACCCTATTTTTCCTTTTTTCTTAACTTCTCAGCCTCTGCCTTTTGCACTTCTACATCTAATCTCAAGTGCATTTTTTCTTCCTCTAGCTGCTCAATCTTTTTTTCCGAATTCGAAACTCTTCTTTTCAAAGTCCTGTCTTATAATCTCTAGCTCCGTCAGAACAACTTGCAAGTATTCTTCTATTGATCGAGCACCTTCTAAACTCGGCCTAGGGATATTGTCATTAATCCTTTTGCTAAACCATTCGTCATATTCAGGTGTCGTCGTAGAACCAACAGCCAATCTCTTCATCCGGCGAGTCTGCTTCCAGGCATCATAAATCTCTCGAACCTTTTTCTTATAATTGTCCCATTTATATGAGAACTCACATTGAACAAGCCCATAAGTCGCCGGTATAAATTGCCTTAATGCAAGCAACGGAGTGTATCCAATGGCCCCCCAAATTTCGGACAGAGGCACATAATCAAAACTCCCACACTGATAAAGGATCTCATCAGGAACCATCCAAAAGGCTCTCCATTCAATATCCTCCTCTTTGAGATTTTGAAGAATTGCCGTCCATCTTTCTTCTGAGATATTGCTTTTCCTTTGCGTAGCTACTTCTTCCTTTAATGGGGAATAACTTTCGGAGAAGACCCGGTAAGAAACCTTGTCCACTTTCCAGAAGTGTCCGTGAAACCATACCAGTAACAGCTGCGCATATCCAATAAATCTTCCTTCGCCTACCCTCCGGCACAAGCTCAAAGATCTAAATGTCTCGGCTAAAATTACAGGTACCGGTGTGATTCTTTTGTCAAGACGATCGAATAAATCAGTGACCGCTTCGTCTATATACCTTAGAGCTTTATGAAAAATCACTAAACCATAAATGCTCAAGGCGAAGATATCAACTTTCTTCTTTACATCTGGATGTGCTAAGATCAAGTCTCTCAAAATTACCCAAGGAATACATTTACCATCCCATTTCTACTGAATTCGAGCCGTAACCCAAGGCTCACAGATCCCAGTAATACTCATTAACTTCTTCACAAAAGTCGAGGCATTAGCGGCCTTAGAGTAAGCTCTATCAACTTGGATCTTTGGACAATGCAGAAATGTCGTATATTTCTCCACAGTGGGCACCAAGTCCACCTTCCCGAAAGTGAAACAGCTATAGGCAGGGTTCCAAAACTGAGTCATAGCCAGAAACAAATGCTTGTCTACCTTGGCATCCAGTAAATAGGGTATATCGCCATAATTCTGGTAGAACAATTGCTTAGTTCCATCATCCCAATAGACCCATATATCTCTCAACTCTTGCAGCTCATTCTATATCACGCTGATGCGGGTAAAGTCTCATAGCTCCGATGTGTATCCTTCGGACAGACTATCCCCTTTATCAAATTGTAGCTTCTGTGACCATGCGCGAACGGCCGCATTATCCTCGACTCTATCAAGAAATTCATTCTCCATGTTAAGCTTTCTAACTTAGTAACCGAACACGAATCGACTCCTCCTTAAATATTCAATGTCGTGCAATCACAAACAAAATACACAAGTCAGTATCAAATAACAAGATTTAAGGCCAACAGAAATTAATAAACCCCTACATGGACAACCACTAACATTTAGCACTACTACATCTAGTGGGTTCCTATGGTTCACTATATGAGGTAAAGTTCTAAGAAAAAGGGTACTTGAACCATTAGATTCCTTAATCCTCACCTATTATAGGCTCATATGGATCAAGTTCGGTTCATGGGAATACATTTCCCTATGTCTATGCGGAGGTGAAAACCTCACGAAGACATAGGTACGGATGTATCCCGGAAGCAGTTCACTAGCCCATGCGGAGGTGAAAACCTCACGAAGGTATAGTTTCTCACTCCCACTTAAAGGTGCGACCACAACGGTCATGCAATGCAATGTGCGCAAGAAAATAACAATCATATGCAATGATACAAATAAATACAACCAAAGGATCGTAATTTTCAAATCAAATTTTCAAATCGAATTTTCAAATTTTCGACAAAGGACAGAAAATAATCAATTTTACGGCTTGGCTCTCGTGTTCCCAGTGGAGTCGCCAAGCTGTCGAAACCATTCTTTTTATGTTTTGGAAAAAACGAGGATCGACTTTAAAAGGAAACATGGAGTCGCCACCAATCCTTTTTCTTTAAGTGTGATCGGGTCACCTATAAAATATTTTGTTTTATTTTTAAAAGAAATTAATTTTGGTCTACGAATTTTAAAAAGAAAACGGGTTCGGGAGTCGGTTACGTACGAGGAAGGATTAGCACCCTCGTAACGCCCAAAATTGGTACTAAATTGATTAATTGATGTCCTAATGTCGAAAAGTTTGAAACGATTTTAAAATTCCTTTTTAAAAAAAAATTAAATAACTTGAATTGGATATTGAGATTCTCTTGTTCCGAAGGAATAAAATATCACATCCAGCACGATAGGATATGACGTTTCAAACCCTCGATGCCGAGATCCTCTCATGATTTCCAAAGTTCATGCATTGAGATTTTTATAAGGATATTCAATTATTTGGACAAACGAAAAACCGAAACCCAGCACGATAGGGCACGATTTATTGAATTTCCAAACACGAAATATTGCCTTGTTTGTTTTTTTTAGAAAACATGGACAAAATTTTAAAAAGGATATTTGGTTATTTGGTCAAACGGAAAACCGAAACCCAGCACGACAGGGCACGATTTCTTGAATTTTCAAACACGAAATATTGCCTTATTTTTAAAGACCTTTGAATGGAACGATTTTTAAACTTAAATGATACTAAAACATGATCTTTAAACAAATGGAATGCAATGGAATGATAATATACAAAACAAAGTAGCAATACATAAACACAAATTAAGAGAGGTAATACACGTGATAGCAACGAATTCAAAAGATGCAATAGTCATCTATTGGAGAAAACGACACAAAATAGTGTATCTTAAAAAATCCAAAACAACGAAATAATAAAAATGAAGTTTAAAAAAACAACTATTGTAAATAAAAATGTAATAAATAATATATACCAAAACAATTTCAAAATGAATAACATAGTGGGCAATAATATAAAAATATTTAGAATAAATATTATACAAAACAATTTTTTTATAATAAGATAATAGGTAAAATGATTTTAAAATAGTTAATTTAAAAACAACTTAAATTACCATAAAAATTTTAAATTTACTAATATATATATAAATTTGAAATGAATAGTATACATATAATGCGAAACAATTAAAAAAATGAAATACAAAAATCTTGAAATCATAATAAAGCAATTTTTAAAATAAAGAACATGAAAAGCATATAAAATAATTTAAACTAAATAATATACATAGATTTAAGAAAGGTAGCATCTAAAGTTTAAAACAAATTATATAAAGAAAAATATTTGAACTGAATAATATATGTAATAAAACTTTAAAGAATGAAATAAAATAGTTAAAGTATGCAATATGTGTAAAGAATTTAAAATAAAATATAACAAAATAAACTTTTTGAAAAGTAAATAAATAAGTAAATTAAAACTGGTAAGGGACAAGATTGAAATTAAAACAAAATTTAAATCTTAAAACGAAAATAATAACAACAGGCTAAAGAGGACCAGATTAGCATGCGCACAACAAGTGATGATTCATTGGGGAATTATCCCAAACACTCAAAACGGCACCGTTCAAATACTGGTCATCTAATTGTTCGAGGACCAAATTTAAAAAAAAAACAGGGCTAAATTAAAATCGAACATGGGACTTCATTGCAACTTGCCGCAAACGCGGAGGGACCCGATGCGCAAATAAACCAACAATCAGAAACACGCGGATCTTCCCCGAGTCGGGTCACGCACGCGGGTTGAGCCTCTAAACGACGCCGTTTTAGTCATCAATAGACCATACCAAAACAACATCGTATCATGGGCTTATAAATACTAAAAATCAGTTAAAAAAAATATTTTTAACACTGTCCTAAAAAAACAAAAGAAAACTCTCTGAAAACAAGCCTTAGCCCTTCGAGCTCCTGCCATAGTACAGCCGATCTCCGATCATTGGGCCACCGCGCTCCGCCACCTCCACC
The DNA here is from genome assembly GCA_025698515.1 of Gossypium sturtianum. NCBI lineage: Eukaryota > Viridiplantae > Streptophyta > Magnoliopsida > Malvales > Malvaceae > Gossypium > Gossypium sturtianum. Next base: position 18,529,953 of record CM046944.1, on the reverse strand, counting down.
GCTGTATACGGTGGTCGGAGACCTCAAGAAGATGCTGTTTCGAACCCTATAGACGCCCTAAACACTAATCTAAAAGAACGAATGCCAAATCCCTCACTAAAATCGAAAAACCCACCCAAAAACGCTTCGGATTCGGGACTCCGATCTCACGAAAAGGTAAGAGTTTGTATTTTTATTCTATTCTCAGTGCATGCATGACATTCGAAGTAAAAAATAGACTGAAAAAAAAAAACTGAAAATACCTCTGCTTTTGTATGCTTTTTTTTTTTTTTGTATTTGAAAATCGTAAGAGATTTACAATGTTTTCTAGCTTTCTTTTTTATAGCCGAAAAAAAATCAAAATACAATGCTTTTTTTATTCTCTATTTGCTGTCGTTTCTCTGTTATTTGCTTGCAAGTACGGAAGGCGCGAACGTAGCGTACGAAGGCTCGCTGGAGGTACGGAGGCTGTGGAGATGTGCGTGGTGGCGCGCATGGAGGCGTGCGTGGTGGCGCGCGTGGAGGCACGCGCGCGGTGCTGTTAGGGTTAGGGGCTAGGGTTTTCTAAAAGTTTTTAGATTTCGAGCTTAGTTAAGTATTGGGCCGTGCCCAATTTAGGTCTGTTTAAAAATATTTGAGCTGATATATTTAAATTTTGTGTAATGGATATTGGACTGTTAATTTTTGGTGTTTTATTATTATTTTTAATTTTGATTATGATATGGGCCCGTGCAAATGGGGCTGATTACACTGAGATCTAGGAATCGGGTCCTACACGAAAGACATAATCAACTGGCTCAAGAAATAGTGGAAATGGTGAAAAAACATACAAAAGAATGGGGAGAGGTTAGACAACGCTAATCTGTTAGAATTCCTGTACCAGAAGGATAGGGACCATCGGTGTCAGATTTGATCAGAATAAAATTTGATGGAGCTTTTCAAAGGAGCACAAAAGAGTCGTGTACAGGACTGGTAGTGAGGAGGCCTGATGGGACGGTGGTAGGCTTGAAAATAATAATCAACAAATGTATTTCATCGGTGTTTGTGGTAGAAGCGGTTGCATGTCTCTAGGAGACACAAATAGGAGTAGATTTAGGACTTCAAAGGGTTGAGATTAAGGGAAATGCTTTCATAATAATAAAAAAGACAAATACCAATAGGAGAGATGAATCAGTGATTAGTGCTTACATTGAAGATATCAGAAAATTGAAGGAAGTTTTCCATACCTGTCGTTTCTCATACACTGCAAGAGGAAGAAATGTGTTGGCTCACATACTAGCAACGGAGGGTATGAAGAGGAAAGAGCAAATCTGTCTGGTAGGAGAAGTGTCACCATTTGCAAGGAGGAAAATGGAGGAGGGAATCTTAATTGACCGGTGAAGCATTGGGGCAAAGATGGTGCTTAAAGGGTACCTTGGGGAAAACGACAGTGTATTCTTCGGGAAGTTGAAATGGAAATGATAGAGATGAAGAGATGAGGCTTCTTAGGGTCAAATCAGCTGGGTAATTAAGGGTTAATTTTGGGCCCCTAGAATACCATTGGTTTTAGTGGTTTTCAAAGCAGATGGTTTTATTTTAGTGGGATGTTTATTTTCTTTTTTGGTTATTGTGTAGTTAGGACTTTATTATGTTTATTTATTTAGTTTAGTTGACTCATCTAATAAATCCAGTGGTTAGTTTTAAAAAAAAAATCATAATAGATAAATATCTAAAATATAAGACTTGATAAATACATAATTGGGCTTATAAGTAACCAAAATTAAACATTAAAAATTAGACTTAATATGATTTAAAAGCTTACCCAAATTCCAAAACTCATAATTCCGTTAATAATCATGTTTAGAATTTTATGGATGTGCAATCTTCAGTAAACCGCTAATAACTTGATCTTCCCAATGCGAAATAAGATGATTTAAAGTGGGTTTTGAAACTAAAAGATAGCTCTTCAGTTCCTATAAAAATTCCTAGACCCCATCTAATACATGTCGCAAGTCAATTGATCTTCCATACTTAAAAAACATAAACTTTGGTGCACTTAATTGAATAAGTTTCAACCCATTAGTGCATGCATTAATTTAACCCATTTGTCAAGCATGGTTTTGTATGTTTCTGACGTCTATAAATTTTGCATCATATCACTACAATTGTCAAAGTCAGTTGAAACTTTTTTCACCAATTTAAAAGTAAAAGCAACATAATTACTTAGGTTATCATCCTCTTCAGTTTTTTTAATTGGTCGAGCCTTCATCACTCTAGTCACACTAAAAGATTTCTTCCTTGTCGAGTCATAGTTTCAACATTCGTGACATTGAATGCTTTTTTTTTTTTTTCCTTTTCTTTGAAATTTTCCTCATTCACGACTACTTTTCCTTTGCATTTGTTGAAGCTTTGACCATCTTCATTTCCTTTATTATTCTTAGATAGCTTTTTGAAGGCCTTACTGAAATTTTTAGTGAGAAAAGCTAGCTACTTTTGTAAGTCTTCTATATTAGTTTCTTCATCAGTTGTAATTGAATTTACTAATTTCAGTCAGTGATATTAACCTAGGAGGGTTTGAAACATCAACTACCCATTTTTTGATGAGATTTGAGTATTTTTTTAGGCATGTTACTTAGAACTTTATTTAAGATATTATATATTTATTCATTTAATTAGAGTTTCGGTAACATAAGACTTATAAAATCGAATATTTAATTAGTTATAGGAGTTTTAAATTTCTTATTTATTTATTTATTAAATAGGGTTTGACTATAAATTAAATTGTTAGTGTCAAATTTTATATTTTTTTTAGGAGTTTATATTTCTTTTAAAATTTATTATGCAAGTGCCTATCTAAAGAAGAATTGGCCAATCAGATTAGAGATATTTGAGTAAATTTGAAAATTTTCTTTTTAGTTTGTGTGAATTAAGTTTATTTGGGAGTTGAGTGATTCTTCTCTTGTTCCTCAATTATTAACATTTCTAAGAGTCTTTGTTCTAGGGATTTTGTAGGGTCGAAGTCTGATTATTGACATTTCTAATCACAAATTGATTAGGGGTTTTAGTTACAAAAGAGATAGATTTGTCCTATGAAAAGTGCATTGCCTAGATTTTATTTATTTCGAATCTAGCGAGTGAATCTACACATGCACTCAATCAGTTCAATTCTTATATATTAATAACCCAATAAGCCGAATAAGTCACTAAAATTAAAAAAATTGAACCACAAATTTTGCCTAAATCAAACTAATTAAACCAGAATTTTACTCTATTCTAATAAAATTGAATAAACGAGTTGAAAGTATGACATTTATTTATATAATTAATTTTTTATTTTTTATACTACATCTCATAATATATTTATCAAACTTTTAATCCGCTTATAAAATTACAAAAAGTTAGGAAGTGATATGCTTTTCTTTTTCATTGCTAAATGTGAAAATAGAAAAGAAGTCACTAAGCTTAGCCCATGGAAAAATAAAAAAAAAAATCTCAAAGCCCATGCCTATCTCTTTATATGTCATTTTTAATTTGAGGTTGACATATGACTCCCTCCGCATTTAGCCCTCGCCTTACACAATATTAAGTTATAGTCCCTCCATTTATTTTGAAAAGGATTTGAGCTCAACAAAACATGCTAATTAAATACTCCACTTTACTATTTAATACAACAGGAAACACTCACCATTTCTTTTATCATTTTCGTGATTTGTGATCATTCCTTTTAACAATATTATTTCCAAAATTTATACTTATGCTTCTCTTTAAAAATATAATATATTTTATCATTTCATCTCTTCATATTGGAAAACAAAAATAAAGAAAGTTAAAGGTCCCTTCTGAATGGGTATTAAGAAATAAATATAGGATTAATTAAAATATAAAAGTGAGCGGATGTGTAAGAGTATTGAAGCATATGGTTTGAAAGTGAGGCGGCACCCATCCACCTAACCCACTTTTATGGTAGGCTTAGTCACTCTTAAACAATTTCTTGTTTTAAAATCTACGTGCACATCTAATCATACTACAATATTGGAATATAGCCCACCTTTTCCAAACCCTCCTACATCATAAATCTTAAAAATTTAGTTCTTACCCTCCGACTAATGATATTTATAAAAAATTAAATGAGGTTTTAATTAAAATGATAATGTATTTTTCTAGATTTTATATAAAAAAATTTAAAATAAGTTCATAATATATTTATTCTTTTATAAAATGATTGAGTATTTGATAATTTCATAACTGAGTTGGGACCTAATTAATGCATGATACCAACTCAATCAACTACTTAATATATCATATAAAAACTGCTAGATCCTTCACTTTTGTTGCCAAGTCTTGGCTTTGAAATTAGTAACAACAATATATATGTTTAGTTTTCTTACCCATGTAATACATAGGTTAATTGTATGTATTAATTAAATTATTATTATATATATACAATATTTCATTAATAATGTATTACAAAATTAAAACATAATATATACATTTCGAGACATGACTATATTACTATAGATTTTTAGCTTTGAAGTTTTTGTGTCTCAAAACACATTTTTCATATCTCAAGACCTGAGACAGGAGACTTGAAAAATCTACTATAAAACACATCTAAATCATACCAAATTATCCCCAATCAGTCCAAACATTAACCAAAACTCATAAACCATGTAATATATTATATTTACCTATTCAAAACACCATATAACACAAGTATAAGTAAAACTAAACACCCACTTACAATATTGTTTCACCTATGTACATGCCATTAACTTAAATAAAAAATTTGAAGATTTCATACTCTTTTCCAAGTCCTTAAGATGTGATGTGATGTGAAGAGATTAATCCTCGACAAAACTTCACTTTAAGTTTTTACCTACACGTTGAAAAATAACGCGTTAAGCTTATGAAAGTTTAATAAGTACAACGACAGTTAAACTTACCTTTACATTAAATAAATGTAAATAATGTATATTAAAGTTATATTAAATAAGTTTAGTACATAATAAAAATTAGAACTTTCGTATTATAACTCATTCAGTATAATTCAATTCACCGTCATTTTCTTTCATTTAGCACATACACATGTCATATTGATCATATCTTTATTTTGTCTTTTATTATCAAATAGATTCTCAATTTAGACTTAATAGAACATGCAAGATATATGAAAATAATACAGAGATGCACCAAAGTGCAATAACTAAACATAATGGCATCGACGTACAATATCATAATAGAATGACGCTGAAGTGTTTTAGCATAACAGAATGATACCAAAATACATTAACAAAAAAAGAACGCGCTAAATATTTCATAATAGCATGTCATCTATATATTGTTAGACTTTGCTCTGCTTTCACTTTGCTTTTGTTAATGTACCAAAACACCCTAAAAAGACAGAGATTTGTGATGGAATAGGTCCTTTTCCTCCAACTGTGACCAAAGAAGTATCGAGAGGCATGTTGAAATGAATCAATCAATGCAAAAGTCCAAAGCGCACCCCACCCTGATTTAGAGGAAATTTCTACGTACTTTCTTCGAAGTTCCATTTATACAGGGAAGGCCAAATTAAAATGTCCCCAAGAATGATAATTAATTGTTCATACCCTCCAACATTATCCCCTCTTCAGCTGTCAACATTATATTCTCCCTTTGCTGCTTAATCTTCTTATCCATTAGTTCTTGTGTAAACGAGATAAAAGAAAATGTGAAACCATGCAATCATTCAACCTAATAATTCCCCCATCTTTATCCTTGATAACGGTATAAAATGATGAACATGTCATTAGCTTATAAGTACATAGTATTAATGGTCACCTTTTCGGTTGGATATGTGTCACTTCTATATATCTCTAATTGTCTCCTTCTATGTACATACCATATTTTGTATTTATTGCACTTTCATCCCAATAAATTAATCATTGTACATTAAATTAATAAATTTTTATGTAATTATTTGTATGGATTGCATGCATACTAACTTTAAAAAAAAAAAATTGATGATGTGGAAAATGGACTAAAAATGAAATTAGTGTACTAACGTTAATATCATAACTCAACCCAAATTATAATGGTGCGTTTGGATACCATAAAGTATTTGGAAGAAAGTATAATTATTAGGATAATAATTGCTCTCTCTTGTAGTTACAATGAATTCTAATTTTATAGATGTGTTCAATTGATAAAGTGTAATTACATTGTACTTTCTTATGTCACTTTTGGTCATATAAATTGTAATTATATAGTTACGTAATTTTAAATTCTAAAAAATATTAATTATTATAAAATTATCAATAATACTTGAGAAAAAAAATTCTCTTAGCAAGTAACAAAACTTGAAATTAAACCATATTATATAATATGTTAGTCTAGTAAAGTATCTGACAATATTTTCTGATAATTGGGAGTAGGGGATGGAGCTGCTCAGGTTTAAAAGAGTATCCGACAATATGGTTACTAACAAAATTAACAAGAAAAATAACCATCATATGCAATTTTATTTAATTCTTCTAGCATTCTACATTTTTTTGGATTATTCTCTCTCTAGCATTAAACATATAAATAATTAATAACAGATACTATTTAATATAAATCATTTATAATATAGAATAATATTTGATGCACAGTTGATTTATAAGTCTTATAACATGACACATTATCATTAAATTAAACAAAAAAAATATGAAGAACTTGTGAATAAAATCTAATAATTTTATTTGAACATAATTAAACATTAAATGTAACTATTATAAATACATATTAATAACTCTTGAATTTAGGATCTTGAAGTTAAGTGTTTAGGGTATAAGGTATAGGGTCTTAGGTTTATAATTTAGGGTTTTAACATTTATTTATAATTAATTATTATTTAATTATGTTTAAATAAAATTATTAGTATTTATTTGTAAGTCCTTCATGATTTTTGGTTTTATTTAATGATTAAATGTCATGTTATTATTCACTGATGGTGCAGCATCAAATATTTTTTGTTATAATATATATTATATGATTTAGTTAATTATTTACTTGGTGAGAATGTATAAGAAATTGTTTGTTGAAAATAAAAATTTCAGATTATTTAAACAAAATTAGAAAAATAGCATATAATTATATTTTTTAAAAATAAAATATATATCCTAAAATTAAAATACTATTATTATTGTATAAAAATAACTTATAAAATTTAAATCATGCATCGAAATATTTGAAAATCATAAAATAATTGGATTTGATGTAATTATTTGTAATCAATTTATTAAATACTTCAATTCTCACACCTTTAAGAATTGTAGAGAATAATTGGGACATTTTAATTACTTTCATTGAGATCCGTTAATTACATTAATTATTCAAACATATCATAAATATATAGTTATTATATAAATTTCCAAACCCACCCAAATTAATATTAAAAGGAGTGAGTATTCCGATTAAGATTGGTTCAACAGCTTTCATGATCTTCCAGTCTTTAGGACCACAGCCCTCCTTGTTGCAGTAAGTTCTCCAAACAGACTCTTCAACTCATCTCACAGCCCACAGCTTCTTCTCTTCATTTCTTTGCCATCTTTTCTTTATGGGTAAACTACTTATTTAGTCACCTGAATTTACCTGCATTTTTATTTTGGTCACCCATTTTAAAATTTTGTTATTTTAGTCATTCTTGTTAGATAAGTTGTCAATTTAATCACTCTGTCATTAAAATAGGTTTCATCACCAAATAGAATGTTAATTTGGCATGGTATAATAACAAAATTAGCCCTCAATGTTCATCTATTTTATTAATTTAATCTCAATTTTGAAAAAAAAAATTAACCCTTAATATTTACATATTGTACCAATTAGGTCATTATTCTAATAATTAAGAAAAACATAAATTAAAATAAAAAAATACATATAAATTGAAATTTTATTAAAAATTATAAAATATATAAAATACTCAAAAAATTATAAAAGAAATATATTTAAAAATGATTAAATTTAATATATTTTCTCTCCTTCCTTCCCTCAAAGTCCACACTTTTCCTTCTCATCTTTCTCACTCAACGCCAATTTTTCTTCCTCGTTCTCTAAAATATTTTCTCTTCTTTATCACTTTGAGCTTATATAAGTTTGACTTCAATTTTTCTATGTAAAAATGGATTAATTTTTCATTTAAGTTTTGATTGAATCAAAATAATAACAAAGAGGAGTTCTGAATTTTTAGAATTTGAAGGTACTTAATTAGACAATATTACTAAAGAGGAAATCAAATTCCATTGCAAATGCAGACCAAGAATTTGTTAAAATGATAGACAAAGATTTGATTTTCCCAATCTAATTAATATAATAATAACACTATCTTCTTTACCCTACAATCTAAAATCATCTCATCCCTTTCTTCTCACCTTTTTGCTCTGATTGTTCCCTCTAGCCATCGCCTGTGCCATTTTCTTTGCCAACTTCTCTTACAATACCTTTGCATCTCTGCTCATTAGACATAATTTGCAAAACCCCAAGTAAAAAATAAAGACGAAAAATTCATACAATTAAAAGAAAGAAAAAAAGAAAGAGGGAACCTTTCATGGTATTCTTAGGGGGTTAACGCCTATTTTTTTTTTTTATAATTTTTAATATTTTTTTAATTTTTATGTATTTTTATTTTTAATTTAGATTTTCTTAATTTTTAGAACCATGACTAAATTGGTATAATGTGCAAATATTAAGAGTTAAATTTGTCATATTTTTCAAAATCAAGATTAAATTAATAAAATGAGTAAACATTAAGAGTTAATTTTGTTGTTATACCAGACTATGTCAGTATTTCGTTTGGTGATCAAACCCATTTTAATAGTAGAGTGACTAAAATTAACAACTTAACTGACGAGGGTGACTAAAATTGATAACTTATCTAATAAGAGTAACTAAAATAACAAAATTTTTAAATAATGAACAAAATAGAAACATAAATAAACTCGAGTAATTAAATATGTAATTTACGGTTTTTTGATCGTTTATCATCAGATTTGAAAGCAATTTTTAACAACTCAAACGCCATCTCTCGAACCAAAACCACTAATTGGTGTGGTGAGTTCGAGGAGGAAAGCTGGTGGGGGAATTGGGTTCCTTTTTTAAAAGCAAAAGTAAACCAACATGGCGACGCCTGGAACCAACAACTCGACGTCAAACCCCACTCAAACTAATCCGTAATTTGGCGGCGAGAGTTAGCTGCGGTGGCCCAGATTCTCAAAGCTAGGGGAAGAGACCGGAAGAATATACCTTATGATAATACAATCTATATTTCTTATTTAAGCTATAATAGTAAAATTATAAAAATAATTTTTTAAAATTTAAAATAAATTATATTATTTTGAGGGTGTTTTAAATTTTTTTAAATTAATAAAAAAAATTATATTCATATTTACTTATAAAACCTTAAATGATCTCTCAATAAAAAAGTAATTTATATATTTTAAAAATTTTCTAAAAAATGGTAATATTTGTTGGATATGCCACCCGCCTTTTCTAATATTAAACAACCCACAGCCGGCTATCCCTCCTCGTTTTTCAAAACTTGTTTGACCACACATATATTTCGAAATTTTCCAGCACCCAAAATAGATGCAATGCTGTGCCTTTGCATAAAACAAAGACCTACTTGCTTGCTGCTCTTTATTAGTGGAAGCAGAGAAACATGAATGAATAACACCAAAAATGTAGCTTAGGTCACACTTTCCCAACTGAGTGTGGACTCGTCACTATGCGATAATTATAATTGTTAAGCATACAAAGAGAAGTAATAGCCACATACAAATATTATTTGGCAACTTTCACTTTCACTTATTTCTGGCTTCTCAACATAACAGCTAGGCTGCTATCTATTCTTGTCTTTGCTATAATTATTGCGAAAAAGACCCTAATACTAATACCTTTCTTTTCTTTCTTCATTTCTACCATTTTCAAGAACATAATAATGATAAGGGTAAACTATTAAAATAGCCACTTTTATTTACCTCATATTACATTTTAGTCACTTATGTTTGAAATGTTACGTTTTAGTCACTTAGGTTATCGCATTGTAACATTTTAGTCATTGAGCCGTTATTTGTCGTTAACGGTAAGCTGACGTAACACGTTAAATCATCATTTCAAACACAAATTTTAGGTTAATTTATACAATCGATCCCCATAATTTTTCATTTTAATCAATTTAATTTTTTTCCTTTTATGTTCTTTTAACTTTCTTTTTTTTTCCATTCTCTTCTGCTTCTCCCTCTGTTTTCCTCCCTTCTCCATTTCTTTTAACATAGTTTTTCTATGTTTGCCATTTGTTAAAACTAATCCTTATACTTTTGTTTTTTTGAACAATTTAATTTTTTTCGAGTGAGGCAAGCTTGTGGACTAGTTTTAACAAATGAAAAATATAGAAAAACTACGTTAAAAGAAATGGAGAAAGGAGGAAAACAAAGGGAGAAGCATAAGAGAATGTAAAATAAAAAATAAAAAAAAAAGTTAAAAGAACATAAAGAAAAAAAATTAAATTGCTAAAAATGAAAAAAAAAATATAAGGACCAATTGTAGAATGTAATATCAGCTTACTGTTACATCGTTAATGATAATTAACGGCTCAGTGACTAAAATGTTACAACACGATAACGTAAGTGACTAAAACGTAATATTTCAAGCATAAGTGACTAAAATGTAACCTGAAGCAAACAAAAGTGACTATTTTGATAATTTATCCTAATAATAATAAAACTATTATATATGTTTTTGTATATTACTAATATTAAATCCCGCTGGGGTTTCTTTCTTTTATGATTTATTTATTTAATAGTGGAGTATTAATCTATAACAATTATAATAAATACATAATTAAATTAGTAAATTAGTGAATCTATAAATGTTTTTGTTAAAAATAAGAAATGTTTCTATTATAGAAAAATAAGTACCAAGCAAGTTTAATTTTTTTCATTATTAAAAATACTTTTTTTCATTACCTAACGTATTTTTCAATTTTCAAAAACAATAAAAAATAAAAATTATTTTTAAAAAATGAAAATAAAGTATAAAGAATATTTTCAAAAATTGGGAGCCTTGTTTTCCCAAATTTGTGATTTTCATGTCGACCTGACAATTTCTTTCCGACGTGGCCAAACATCACATTACATCAATGATGGTATCCCTTTATTTATTTTATACACTAATGGCCAAATCTCATACATGGATAACCGCTAATTTGCCCGTCATTTTCTACTTTACAATGAGCCTAACCGGTGGGGTAGCTAGGGGTTGGTTGCCACATTCTATAAAATGGAAAATTTTTTATTTAAATCTTTTAAAATTTTTAAAATTTTAAATTAATAAAAATAAAATTGTGTTATGATTCTTCTTAAAATTGATAAAAATTTAATTTAATTCTTTAAAAATTATATAAATATAAACTATTAAAATGGTAAAATTATATTTTTACTATTGTAAAAATTTTAATTTTATTTCGACCCCTTAAAAAATGTTCTGACTTCGCCCTTGAACCTATCGATACCTTTATAAATTATTTAAACTTTCTATTTTTTTAGTTAGTCAGTATTTTTCTTTTTTGAGGAAGATAATTAACTCATTTTTTATTGTTAACGAACTTCCTCTCTCTTTTTCACTTGTAAGTTGTAATCAATATTTTTGGAATTGGATTAGTAATCAGATTGATCAGGTCATTGGTTCATTGGTCTAATCAATTCGATTAAATAATTATAAAAACATTTAAAAAATAAAAAAATCAGTTCAACTATCAGTTCAATCGATTTTTTAGTTAGTTCAATCGGTTCGTATTGGTTTTTAGTCCAACCAATTTAATACTGTTCTTCAGACCAGTACCTCGATCAGTTCCCTGTCCAACCGACTGTTCTGATATTATTTAAACACCATTGCTTGTAACTACCTTTGTCAATTTTCACGATTTAAAATGGCATGCCTAGCTTTTCTAACATCTTCTGCTTGTATATAATGGACACAATATTTTTCTAATAAACTTTAAGAGATCGATATATCTATTCTATAATTTTCATACAAAAAAAAAAAAAGACAGTGTGACCAACATATTTCATAACCTTGAAAGCTAGCTATTATACAACTATTAGGAATATATAGCAGCTCAAAAAATTGATTATGGAGTACGTTAGATTCATTCATTCACATTTCAAGTTTCTCATTATCTCTTTTATATCAATGATGTAATAAACTTTTGTATTCACAATTATGTTTACAATATAAAACATAATCGGTTTGCCACTGAATACAACTAAATAAGAAACTATAATGATATTCCTTCTTTTCAAATCTCTCTATATCACTTCAATTACTATTTAGATATTGTAGAACTAACGTTGATAATGGCAATATAGAACGACCGCAAAGTAATAAGAAAAATAAAGCACATAGATTTTGCGTGGAAAATCCTTTTAGGAAAAATCATGAGCCGAGGAGAAGAAAATTCACTAAACTGTAAAAAAATATCAGTAGTATATCGTAAGTATATGAAAATCCACTAAACTGCTTTCCAGTGTTCTTTACCGGGATTCGTCATATATCTACTAACTGCACTAACTGCATATGATAAATCTGGATGTGAGCAAACCGTAGCATACATGAGAGATCCTACTGCACTAGAATATAGAACACATGGCATGTAGTCAATCTCATCATTTGATTGTGAAGACATAGCCGATGAAAGTCTGAAGTGGGCTGCTAATGGAGTACGAACAGGCTTGACACTCTGCATATTGAACTTGCAAAGAACTTTCTCAATGTACCATTTCTGGCTTAGGTACAATTTACATACTGTTCTATATCTGAAAATCTCCATCCCAAGTATCTTCTTTGCTGCTCTCAAATCTTTTATCTCAAAATCTTCACTAAGCTAGGCTGTAACCTTTCTTATCTCTCATGTATCTTTGGTTGCTATCAACATATCATCAACATAAAGGAGTAGATATACAAAAGAAACATCACTGTTTTTCTTAAAATAAATACAACTATAAAAGCTGCTTCTTTTGAAATCATGAGTAGTCATAAATGAATCAAACCTCTTATACTACTGTCTTGGTGACTATTTCAGGTCTTAAAGAGACTTTTTCAGCAAGCAAACATAGTCCTCTTTTTCTGAGACTATAAAATCCTCTAGTTGTTGCATGTAAATATCTTCCTCAAGTTCCCCATGCAAGAACGTTGTTTTTACATCTAACTGCTTAAGCTCTAAATCATACATGGCCACAATACCAAGCAAGGCTCGAATCAAACTATGCTTCACAATTGGAGAAAACACATCTGCAGAGTCTACACTTGGAATCTGACTGTAACCTTTTGCAACCAACCTTACTTTATACCTGGGTTCTTCAACTCTTGGAGTCCATTATTTCTTCTTGAGCACTCATTTACAACGAACAAACTTTTTACCCTTAGGAAACTTCACTAGGTTCTATGTTCTATTCTTATAGAGCGATTCCATCTCTTCTTGCATGACAAACATTCACTTTCCTGAATCTTTACAGTTAACTACCTCAGAATAAGTAGATGGCTCTTGATTTGCATCTATATCTTCAGCCATGTTTAAAGCATAATCAACTAGATTAGCCTTGGCATACCTTTTTGGAAGTTTAATTTCTCTTCTAGGTTTGTTCTTGACAATAGAATATTGTGGTGCTGGTTGTGGTGATGAAGCAACTCTACTCTAAGTTTCTGTTTTAACCTGAGAAGTAGACTCTATTGTAGATCCTCAATCAATCTGAAGCTACACCTGCTTCACATGTGTGTTTGAACTTTGTTGGACTTTATTGGAAAAGTCTTTAAGAGATAAGTTAGGCAGCATACCAGTTTCATAAAAAATAATATCTCTACTAATTACAACTTTTCTCGTTTCAGGACACCATAACTTATACCTTTTAACAACAGCTTTATGACCAAGAAAAAAACATTTAATAAGCCTAGGTTCAAATTTTCCATTATCAACATGAGCATATGCAGGACACCTGAAAATCTTCAAAACAAAATAGTTAGTAGGATTACTATACCATACCTCTTGTGGAGTCTTTTTCCCAATGGCGACAGATAGAGACTGATTAATAAAAAAACATGTTGTAAAGGTCATTTCAGCCTAGAACGACTTCGATGAATGAGCATTCGACAACATGCATTGAACCTTTTCCATTATTATTCTATTCATTCATTCTACAATGTCATTTTGTTGTGGAGTATGGCGAATTGTTAAGTGTCTCACGATCCCTTCTGATTTGTAGAATTCATTAAACTCATTAGAACAAAATTCCAAACCATTATCTGTGCGGAGATGTTTTATTTGTTTTCCTGTCTACTTCTCAATCATAATCTTCCAATTCTTAAATGTGGACAACACATCACTTTTCTGCTTTAAGAAGAATGCTCAAACTTTTCTAGAAAAATCATCAATAATCGTCAGCATATAATTAGCTCCACCCCTCGAAGGCACTCTAGATGGTCTTCAAATATCAGAATGAATATAATCCAGTGTTCCCTTTGTGTCGTGGATTCCTCTGGTGAATCGAACTCTCTTTTTCTTTACAAAAACGTAGTGCTCACAAAACTTCAGTTTACTAATGTCTTGTCCATCAAGAAGTCATTTTTTTCTCAATTTTGTCATGCCGTTCTCACTCATATGCCCTAGACGCATATACCAAAGTCTAGTAACATCATCATCTAATAAGGAAGAAGAAGTGACGGCTACATCACCAATAATAGTTGAACCTTGCAACACATATAACTTGGCAGTCTTTCTCTGCCCTTTCATCACAACAAGAGAACCCTTGCTAATCTTCAGAACTCTACTTTCAACTATGTACTTGTGCCATTTTGAATCAAGAGTACTCAATGAAATCAAATTTCTCTTTAATTCTGGTACATGTCGTATGCCACTACGTGTTCTGACGACTCCATAGAACATCTTAAATTTGATCGTGCCAATACATGCGATTTTACATGAAGCATTATTTCTCATCAAAGCAACACCTTCAGGCATAGTTTCATATGTTGTAAACTAATCCTGATTGGGACTCATATGGAACGTGCAACTAGAATCGAGGATCTACTCTTCACTCACTTTAGAGTTATCGACAGAAACAACTAGAAGTTCACCATCACTGTAGTCTTCTGCTACATCAGCTTTACCGAATTGTTCTGGTTGTTCTCCCTTTTGATTTTGATCTGCAACTTATAGCACTTAAACTTAATGTGCCCTTTCTTCTTGCAGAAGTTACAAGTTTTACCTCTATTTGAATATCTTGATCTACCCTTAGATTTAATGTGAGGATTTTGTTCATGTGTTATCTCACAATTATCATCAGTATTTCATTCTTGTCTCCCACGAACAATGAGACCCTCTCTCAAAGAGTCGGATCCAACCATGACATGTTTCATCTTGTTATACAAGGTCAATGAAGCATAGACTTCATCAACTGTGAGAGATTCGCGGCTATACAAAATTGTATCTCTAAAAGTTGAATAAGAAATGGGGCAACGAATAAAGTAGAATTAACCCTAAATCTTCTTTATCATACTGAACCTCTATGGCCTTTAGGTCTGAGAGAATTTCTTTAAACACAATTAAGTGTTCATGCACAGATGCACCTTCCTCTAAACGATGAGCATAAAGATGTTGCTTCATTGCAGCTTTCCAATTAGGGTTTTCAACATACATAGTTGCTCAAGCTTCTTCCATAATGCAGCGACGGTCTTCTCCTTCAACACGTCCTATAGAATTTCATTCGACAGATGCAGCTGTAATTGCCTTAAAGCCTTTCGATCTTTACGCCTATTCTCTTCATCCGTCAATGTCAAAGGCATCTTATCTAACCCTAGTAGGAAGTCCTCTAAATTCATCTGCACAAGAATTGTCTGCATCTTTACCTGCCATAACGCGAATCTGATGTTGCGATCCAACAGCGGAATATCATACTTCATTGTCGCCATTACCGTGATTGAGACAAGCAACCCTAAAAGATCTGATACCAGTTTGTAGAACTAACGTTGATAATGTCAATATAGAACGATCACAAAGCAATAAGAAAAAGAAAAAGAAAACACACAGATTTTACGTGGAAAATCCTTTTAGAAAAAACCACGGACAGAGGAGAAGAAAATTCACTAATGTCGAATTTGAATGATACAAGAGGAGTTTAGACTACATTTATTAATAGGTTGAAAAACCTTATTCTAATCAATGTCAAATAGATGAAGTGTAGTAAGGTTGAAAAACCTTATTCTAATCAATATAAAATAAAATAAGTATAATTCTATATGGATTTTACTTTTATTTTATTTTACCACTGCATTTTATTTTAATAAGCATTCGAGTCACTCAACTCTAACAGATATGTTTGGTTAGATCAATCATAGATGATCATTAATAAAATTTTAAGATAGCTAACATTAAATTGAAACTTCAAAAAACAATTAAAGGTCGTAAGTGTTTTAAATAGAGATCCTACTTAATCTCATGGGCTTCACACAACTTTGAAGCAGAGATCAATTCTTCAATTAGTCATATTGATCAAATAATGCACATTAGTATGAAACACGTGCTACAATATTACTCTCCCTTAACCCTTAGAGTGCATATAATTATCATAATATCAATACTGTACATATGATTTAGTATCCAACTTGAGTCCATAAAAGAAGTACACGTTGTTCAACTTGAACACTTCAGCAAATACAATAGATTCTTATAGGTATAACATGTCTATTATATAATCTCTGGGTATTGGTTTCGTTAGCCAATCTATAATAATTTTATGCATAGATATGTATGACATGTTGACTTTCTTATGTGTAACCATGTCTCTCGTATGATTATACTTGGTATTTATGTGTTTGGTGGGATCCTTTGTGTATGCAATTGTAGCTTAGAATGGTACTTCACCACTATGTTTGATGTATGTATTAAATCCCTAATAATTCAAAAACTTTTTATGCCAAACACTTAAGAACAATTGCCACAAATTCAACATTCATAGCAGATAATGTTATACAAGCCTCTATTTTAAAGTAAGAAAACATATATGGAAATAGATTCATTTTACCTAAAATGTCACTTTCTTGACGGTTATTTTTAATGAGGATTAACATAGATTCCATTTAGTTATGACAATCTTGGAATAAACAACTTTTTCTTTTCTTATAGAGTTTAAGAACACATTTTATTATTTTTCTATAAAAATGTTAATTAACTTTTAGTCTTGTATCACCCATCACAGTCAGCTCAAAATTTGAGGATAAAAGATTTTTCACCATAACCATGTCTCTTAATTATTTGTGCCCAACATGTCATCCACATGTTATAAATTTGTCTTTCATTGTTTTGACATAGATTAAAATATGCTTCAACCCATATATTTAAAGAGACAAGGTTATAAACACTTGGTGTGTATTGTTTTTTTGTGTCTTTTCAATTTTTTTTCGTTGCTCTTTCACTTTTGAGTTTGCTTCCGCTTTATTTCAGTGCCTTAGAGAATTTCTGGGAGAATTTGTATCTTTCAAGAGTTTGCTAGACTTAAGTTCTAGCCCCATGACATTTACATGTGGCACACCCAAACTATGGTCCCTTTCTTTTCTTTTTTCTTCATTTTACCAAAATGATTAAATTTTAGTTTTGGTTTCTCTACTATGTCTAAATTTAAGATTTAATCTCTATACTTTAATATAAATTGGTTCCTATATTTTTATAATGTTATTAATTTGTCTAAATAATTAATAACTTTAACTTTTCAATTAAAACATTAGGTTGTTATATATAATTTGAATACTTTAGGAGTCCTAGAAACTAGCACATAGTTTCTTATTTCTTTTAGGTTTGCGTACATTTTACCCTTTTTTTCAATTTTAGAAAAATGATTAAATTTCAATTTTGGTATCTCTATTATGTCTAAATTTAAAATTTAACTGCTACACTTTAATTTCTAATGTAATTTGGTCCCTGCGTTTTTACACTATAATTAATTAGTCCAAATAGTTAATACCATTAATTTTTCGATTAAAATATTACATTATTATATATAATTTAATTCCCTAAAGGTCTTAGAGATGGATAAGTAGTTTTCTGTTTCTTTTAGGTTTGACTTGGTGCAAATTTTTTTTTTTTTTTGACATTATAAGGCAATAATCAAACTTTAGATTTAGCCTTATACTATGCTAAAACTTGAAATTTAATCTATATACTTTATTTTTTGATATAATTTGATCTTTCTACTTTTATAATGTCATTAGTTAGTCTAAATATTGTTAATTATTTTAATGAAATTGTTGGCGTCAATTTTTTTTAGGGACAATATTCCAACAAAAAAAATATCATGATGAGTTCGAATAAATGTTTTTAAGAGAAAGATTCATATAAACATTTTCAATGTTATTTTTATTGTTACATGATTATCAAATTAATTTTTTTAACTATAAAATATTACATCAATGAATTTAAGAGAAAAAATTTAACCGTAATAACAATTAGATCTAAATTTCTAAATCCAAGAAATAAAAGGCGTAAATTTTTAAAACTAAAAGTAAGATTAAAATATATTTTAACATTCACATAATTTAACACAAATAAATAATAATCCAAGATGATGAACAACGGTTAGGGTTGTTGATGGGAATTTGGTCCAAAACACTTTACTTGACCTGATCTTAATGTAAAGGCTAAATTTGGGTGTAAAGGGGCAATTAAGTCATCTCACAAAGCGCGTAAGCCAAATAGAAATAAGAAATTACGTAAGGGTATGATTGGGAATTCAAGTCTTTAAATTGTTATCGTCATCCTCCCGCTGGGATTAGAAAGCTTAAAATCGGGAAAACGTTTTTGGTTGGTTAACGACTTGAAAAATAAAAAGCAGAGAAGAAAACCAACAGTTTCACTTCACTGCCAAAAAGAAGCCCACTTTTGTTTACATATCAAAGCTCAACTCAGCAACAGGCAATAAATCTTATTTTCTTGCTCTTCATCTCTCTGTTTCCATCATCTTTTGTTTGCTTTTTAACTGCCAACATGTTGCTTTTTTTCTTATTATGAATCTATTCCAAGATTCAGTTAATTTCCATGTTCGAAATATATACAAACTGGGGCCTTTTCTTAACTGAAGAAGCCTCTTTCTTTTTTCAAGTTGTTTCTCAACTCTGAAGCCCCTTTTCATCTTTGGAATTGTATTCAACTTTGACAACAATTTGACCCACTATTTAGCTTTTTTTCTGTAGTTTTTCTATAGAGAGTAATTTGGGGTCTCAAATTTTTTTTCCCTGGAAACAATAGCGCATCGGCTTTGTGCCTTGAATTCGACGAATTTAATGCAGTTTTCTCTTCGATGATTTATTGCTTATCTGCTCTTCTTTTTCAATTAATACTTTTGTTGATTCTTGGCTTATAGAATTGCAGTCTCACATTGGTTATTGGTTTCATAGTTGTCCAGATTGTTGTATTTGGCCTGTTGGAGAAAGCTGGAGGCTCTACTTTCTCGAGGGAATCAAAATACATGGCTTCACCATCTGAATTGGCTACTGAGAGAAGCCATAGCAAGCCACTTGGGATTCGATTCTGGGAATACATTAAGAGAGCAAAGCTTTCCTATAAAACTCATCAAGCAGTTGTCTTGATTGTAACATTTTTCGCTTATACTACCTATCATGCAACAAGGAAAACCACCAGCATTGTCAAGAGTGCCCTTGATCCCCCGTCATCTGCTGCAGGCTTCAAGTTCCCATGGAGGATAACATACCTTAGCTCACCTGCTGAAACCCAAAGACGCTCATGGGTTCTAGGAGATGGTTGGGCACCGTTTAATGGATCCGATGGGACAGCCTTGCTTGGTCAACTCGACGTGGCCTTTCTTGCAGTTTATGCTATTGGGATGTACTTCTCCGGACACTTGGGTGATAGAATGAATTTAAGGATCTTTCTAACGGTGGGAATGATTGGAACTGGTTTGTTTACTTCACTGTTTGGTGTTGGGTACTGGGCTAACATCCATAGCTTTTACTACTTCCTCATAGTACAAATGATTGCTGGTCTATTCCAATCATCAGGATGGCCTTCGGTTGTTGCAGTAGTTGCTAACTGGTTCGGGAAGAAAAAAAGAGGGCTAATTATGGGCATATGGAATGCCCACACGTCTATTGGGAACATTACTGGTTCTTTGATTGCTTCAACACTATTGAGCTATGGATGGGGTTGGTCCTTTGTTGTGCCTGGTTTGCTTATTGCTTTCATGGGCATCCTGGTTTGTCTTCTTCTTCCTGTTAGTCCTGAATCAGTTGGAGCTGATAGACAAGAAGAAGAAGAAGATGATGCAGTAGATTCCCCTAAGAAGAAGAGAGAGGGAGTAACAGAGCCTCTATTGGGCTCACATACTGAGATGAAGGAAAATGCAGTGGGGTTCATAGAAGCATGGCGAATCCCAGGGGTTGCTCCTTTTGCTTTTTGCCTCTTCTTTGCCAAATTGGTTGCTTACACATTTCTCTATTGGCTTCCATACTACATTAGCCATACAGGTATTTTAATTTATTTCAACTTTTTAATACTCATTGACTCATTTCTGATTCTCTTCTCTATTCATAAATCTGCAGCTATTGAGGGAAAATATTTATCCGATGAGACAGCAGGGAACTTGTCGACATTTTTCGATGTCGGAGGGGTGCTTGGAGGAATCTTAGCTGGACACATTTCGGATCGGCTAGATGCCAGAGCCATAACAGCAGCAACTTTTATGTATTGTGCTATCCCTGCCCTCTATTTCTATCGTAGTTACGGACACATTTCCTTGGCAATGAACATAGCTCTCATGTTCATCTGTGGCATGTTTGTAAATGGCCCCTATGCTCTTATAACAACTGCCGTCTCAGCCGATTTGGGAACACATAGTTCATTAAATGGGAACTCAAAGGCATTGGCAACTGTGACAGCAATCATAGACGGAACCGGTTCTGTTGGTGCTGCAATTGGACCATTATTAACCGGTTACATCTCTGCCAACAGCTGGAGCGCGGTTTTTACGATGCTCATGGCAGCAGCTCTAGTTGCAGGGCTGCTACTGACAAGGCTTGTAGTAGCCGAGGTAGCTGCTAGGATTTCCGAAACAAGATCACAAGGAAGATCGCAATCAAGATCTCAAGAACCGGAACTAAATGTATGATTTACTTGCAGGGGGAGCAACAGAAACTGCAGTTGTATAAAGCTTGTATGATTTTCATAGTGTTTCTTCACCTCGGATTATAAGATGAAGAGGAAGATACCTTTAAATCATAGCTTGGGCTAGAAGATTTTTGTAGCCTTTTTCATGATGCTAATTACCATGGAGTGACCACCACTGTATTTATATATGTATATATATTTTATAATCATACATAGTTTATTACTAGTTTTTGTTTTTTGTTCAGAAACAGCCTATAGGCCAACAAAATTGGAAGTAAAACCAGAAGAAACCATATATCCAGCAGGTTGCAGTGAAGAAGAGTTGCCTATGTTTGTGTGACAGGATTCAAGAAAAGGAAATCTTGAGTAATTCCAAAGAAACAAGGTTTGGTCGAAAGAAAGTTATGTCCCAATCTCACAACCTGGTCCAGAGGTGCATGAATAGATAGAAAATGTGCAGAAAATAAAGGGATGAAATGAAAGACATTGGTCCACAGGAACACGACTGAAAATAGCTTTTAAGTTATCCACCATGTATCTCACAAAGGACCAGCCCACTTGTGTTTTGCAGCGCTAAGCATTAAAAATAAATAAATGGTTGCTATCCAAAAAAAGGGTGCTACACCCCACCATTGTTCAAATGAAAATTTCCTCTGCAATTTCGTTGCTGATTACAGTTGTTACTTCTTATACTAGTACCTAGTTTGTTTGGATATTGAAACATCAAATTTTAATAATTCCATTTTAAAGTAAAAATCTATATATTGCTACCCCTTTTCTGGGTCTTTTTTCTAGTTTTATATCATGACTTGATTATGGAAAATACAATTTCTTTTCTGGACATATAAAAATTATCTCTATTTTTGTATTATATATATGCTTACACAAATTTTGATAACTTAATAATATGTTTTTATATTGTAATTTGCGATAATTAAAAAAATATGAACTCAAACTCCGATTTAAAAACGGGTATTATTAATACCATTGTATTAGAAAATAAATAAATAAATAAAAACCGATAATAAAACAGTTTATAAATTTTTAATTATTTTAAAACCCTGATCAATTCACCAAAATTTAAACATTACCCAAAACTACAGCTCAGGCAAATTTTAGATTGAAATTAACTTTGTCCAAATTCAAATCCATTATTTTTAGAATTCAAATCTAAAGCATTAAAGAATTTTCTGAAATATGAACTATGTCCTCAACTCAGTAGGAATGAAAATAACAACAGAGAGTAAATGAAATGCAAGAACTTGGAAATATCAATGAACATTTCTCAAGAGTATGGATAGCTTAACTAACCAAAACTATAAACAAAAGCATAGTGTCCCCTAATAAATAATCTCAGGGTCCAATATTCCTCTTAATTCCCTGGTGTGGTGTTCACCATAGAAAGGACACCAAAAACTAGTAAAATAACAAAAAGGATTGATATAAAGTACTCACAAAAAATGCACAACACTCGTGGATTTGCCAAACATTCAAGTTTCAACATGCAGCATTTTCATGTTCCTCATTCTTTACCAATACTGAACCAGGAGGCAGCTGCCGGCAATTTATTTTCAACACTACTTATATTACTTGTTTCATTGCAAACAGATTAGGTAGAGTCGACATACAGAAGAAAGATTCAAGTAGATATAGATTTGCCCAATGTTTCAGCTTTCATGGAACAAACACATAACTTGAAATAGAAAGCAATACCATCCACCTATCTGTAAATCATGTCAATTGCTAGTAGAAAGCTATACAAGATCTCTACGCCTACAACACTCAGAAAATATAAATGCTTCCATTTAACATTTGACAACTACAACATGGAAGCTATGGCAGAGACCTTGGAACAACACATTCCGCTTCAATACAGAGAAAATTGTAAAACATATTTCAAAGCCATATTAAGATGCAGTATTAACCACCAAGCATGCAGGTGCAAGAAACAATGACCATTCACATCTATAAATTAAGGTAAGATTCTTCCTTCTTCAATTTAAGCAAAGCCCAAAGAGAAATAATACTAAAACTAATACTATGTCAAAGTGGTTAACCTAGATGGCAGCTGCATTACATAACGATTGAAAACTCATCAACAGTTTGCTAATTCGAAAAAGTACGATCACGGGCTATGGAGAAGGCCGACACAAATTCCAATTTCAAACCCACGATAACTCTATCATTCAACAAAATAGCCAATTATGCAAAGCCCGAAACTAAATTAATGGAAATTTTTGATTTTTCAATATGTGAAAAGAACAAACGCACGATCAAATAAGGGTAGGCTTGAGGGTTTTTTTTAGCGGTGTTGCATTCATTCCTTCAAGAAAGAAAAAACCCAAATTCAACATAGTCCCAAATCACAATGAACATAAGATTCCAAAAGCCAAAAAGAACAACGTAACGCTTTAAAAAAAAAAATGTAAGTTTAGGAGTCTCCAATTGAATGAAAGAGCACTATGTTATCATTATGCACCAAATTTGTCACTAATTTATCCTCTCTCTTTTCCCCATGTACAGAATCGCAATATGGTATTTGATCCGACAAAATAATTCCTTTTTGTTTCCCTGAAGAGAAAAATAAAATAAAATAGAACCTGCTGACTCTATCAGTTTCAGAAAAGTGAATCGTATAGAGGAGCTAATCGTCGTCCCTGTTCTTGGGCTTACGGTACTTCTCTTCGACATGCTTGACCATGAAGAGGGCGGTATCGGCCAGCTTTTTGATGTTCGGAACGTTGTAATTTTGGGCAACGTAAACCCCGCAAACTGTTCCTACGATGAACGAAAAACTGCTTTTTATTATGCCCATGATCTGCACCGAAATTTGAGATGTAGAGGGGTCGAAATTTAGGGGTAAAAGGGCCAGAGATCGGAGATTTTCTGGGGTTGAATGTTAGAATCGGCTTTTTAGAGATTTAGGGTTTTGCTTCAGATTGAACTAATAAGATTCTCGAAGCATCTGGAAGGTCCGAATTCTGACGGGAAAACATGTAAATACTCTTAAACATCTCAACAACAATTGATAAGTGTATGATTATTTTAAAGAATTTTGGCATAATTTTTATAACAGTTATTGTATTTTTTTTGGCAACATAAGGCATATTGGCAGATTTTTTTTTCTAAGTTAGAGTTTTGGGCAAATTTTAATTTTAATTAGGGATATAAGTCGCTTTTGTTGTAAAGCGCATTTAGCTGGACGAGTTTTATGGAAAGCGAGCTTAGTTGGACGCGCTTTTCAACTAACGGTCAAATCCTAACGGCTTTTTGAACGTTACCGCTAACAGTAATTTTTTTTATCCTATAAATACCCTTCAAATTTCATTCGCATCCTTCTCTCAACTCTCTCAATTCTCTCAAACTGTCTCAAGTCTCTCAACTCTCTCGTTTTTAATAATTTTTGATATTTTTATTTAAAAATATTATTTTTTTAATTATCTCGTTTTTATTCTTTTAAACCGATTTCTCACAAATGGTCGCCTCCCTAATCCGCTTCGACGACAAGAATATTTCCACCGCCCAATTAGTAATGGTAAGACCGAAATTTAAATTTCGTTAATTTCAATAATATTAAATTTAATTATTATTATTATAATTATAATTTTTTTTGTAAATAGAAGGATGATCGTGTTCTGGAAGGCTTCATCTATAATATAGGAAATCATTCTTGAAATTCGTGGCCACTTGCAAGCAGTTGGATTCTTGCATGCGTCTAGCATGCCCGAGGGCTGTAAACTCGATTTGCAACAAATCAGCACATTGGTGGAAATATGGAGGCTCGAAACACACTTTCCACCTTCCATGCAACGAGTGTACAATCACACTCGAAGACGTAGCGCTACAACTCTGCCAGTGGATGGGTCAGTCATAACGGGATCTAAGATCGTTTTGAACAAAGTGACCCTCTGCCGATCACTATTGGGCAATGTCCCAAACAAGTTCAAAGGTGGTCGGATATTGATAAACTGGTTGAAGGGTAATTTCGACGAGCTCCCTGAAGACTCTGAAGACCGAATAGAACAGGTGATATAACAATACGCCCGAGCATACATCATAAGGTTAATCGGGGGCATTTTAATGCCCGACAAATCTCAAAATTTGGTGCACGTAAGGTGGTTACTACATCTAGTGGACCTCAATTATTACGGGAAACTAAGTTGGAGATCTGCCATATTGTCCACGTTATACTAGGAGATGTGTAGGGCCACGAACCCGAGGTTGACGTCTATCGGTGGTTGTCTGCTCCTGCTGCAGTCGTGAGTCTAATGGCGATTACCGTTTCTACGTCCCAAGGTGATCGACTCATATATATTCCCGTTGGTGAAGAGGTAAACATCATTTATTAACAAATACGTAGTTTGTACAATAATTTTTATTATTATACGTTTCGATTAACATATCGCTTATACAGGTGGAACCATGGGCTGAGTTACATGGGATTGCTGAGGTTCTAGAAGATATTAGGTTTTTGTTAGATCAACGATTGGAAGTCGAGGTTAGTTACCTATTCTTTTGAACCTATATTAATTACGTAATTATTCGTAAAAAATTCATAAATAACGATATTTACAATTTTGCTTATCAGTTTAAATGGATGCCGTACGCCGACACTGATGTCATATCCTGCATCCCGCCAAAAGTGTTTTGCAACCGGCAAATGTGGGACGCAAATGTGCCGTTGATAGTGTATGCGACGGTGGAAATGCACGAAACAGACCGAATGTTGCGACAGTTCAGGTGGAGGCAACAAATTTCACCATCACTGCAAGACCCGAAGGATCTGCACAAGGTGGATAGGCGGGGGAAGGACAACATCGACTGGTCAATGCGGCATGAGGAGCACATCGAAGTGTGGGATCATAGGATGCAATCCATACCCGTTCACGAACAATTTTTCTCAGCGGACACAGCAGCAGTTGATGATTACTTGGCATGGTTTAGAGCCGTTGGTAAGTCGTATCTGCTATCACCGGAGGAGAGAGTCGACAAATTCGGGCAAAGAGGTCACGTCGACCATCATAGCAAACTAGGAGGGGACGCAGTCGCACGACGGGTTCGTCATTTTCTCTGGCAGAAGATGCGCCGCCTATGGCTATGCAATTTTCAGGTCACTTCCCTCCAGGTATTCCCATTCAATTACCTAACCATGTGTTTTATTCACAAGCACCACCGCACTACAAACCACTGCTGCACATGGCCGGTTCTTCTGTTCCCGCAGGTACATATTTCGCTCCACCGACGTCCTTCACATACTGCACCCCTACATAAATGTCAATGCCGAACCTCGTGTCGGGACAGTCTCCAACGTGCCCATCGCCACAGATACAAGCGCCCATGCAACAGTTGATGGCGATGTCGATGCCTGGTACCTTTTCGGCGTACTTGAGGTTTAGGGCACCTTATGGTTTCACGCCTATAGTTACTTAAACAACGTGCGCTTCACTATTTTACGGGGGTAGCTCATCGTCCCAACCAGTGGATGAGGGAGTGGCGGATACACAATGGCAGACGAGGACGACACAGCAATCAACCACGAAAGAAGCTGACGATGGTGTCGATCCCGAAGATACAATCACCCAGGGGGTCGCGCTAGCTACATACTCAGGCGATGATGACGACGAGGAGGAAATCTACAGGCCGACACCTCTGGATACAGCTCTGGATGCACCTCCGGTGGTACGGTCGGTTGTACGCAAAAATCCTCCACGCGACTGCCATCCATCGCCTTGTGGAACACATTCTCCCTAACGACACCATTGATTGTATTTTTTATTTTAATTTTGTTAATGTAAATATAGACACGTCATAAATAAAAAAACCGAGGTTATTCATTCAAACAAACCATTTGTCATTATTACTATCAATGTTTCATCGATAAATAACAAATGTCGGATTTTGTTATCTACATATTGTTTTGATAATTATTATCCCTTAATTAGATTTAATTATAAATTTAATTATTTTAGATTAATAATTACTTAATGAGTGCTATAGTTATATATAAATTAAAACTAATATGTATCACTATAAATATATGTATTAACAAAACGTTTTTCAATCAAATAACATCTAAAAAAGTAATAAAAATAATATTTTAATATTAATCAATAAGTTTTGTTTCCATCATTAAAAACGTATGATGTTCATTATTATTTGGTTTTGTTTAGTTTTTATTATTAATTTGATATTCCTTAGTTCTTTTATTATTAGATTTTAATAATGCTTAAAAAAGTGTAAATGTTTTTTTTTTTTAACTATTAAGTAAAGACTATTTGTAGATGAAATTTTGAGTCATATTCGAATAATACGTTATTTCATCTAATTACTTAATATTTTAAAATTGAATGTTTCTCACTTAGTTTTTTCAATACTTTTAAAATATTTTATTCTCTCAACTATTTATCAAAATTAGTAGACTTATAACAACTATTTATCAAAATTAGTAGACTTATACTTAAATTAGATCAATCCTCATTTATTTAGTAAATATGTATTTGAAAATTATACTATTTAATAAATTTAAAAATAAACAACTAGTTATATATATGTGTGTGTAAGTGCGAGTTTAGGAAAATTTTTGAACTGACAATTATAGCTTATCCATTATATTACTCACTTTACCATTTTAAATATTTTTTTTATCATTTATAAGATTTATCACATTTATAAATATGATTTTTAATTTTACTAAAATAATTTATTAAAAATTTAACTTGATAAGTGATTTTATCATACTTATAAAAAAGAATTCTCATTTTATTAAAAGACTTTTATTAAATAAATTTATATAATAAATAAAAATTCAAATTTTATATTAAATTATTTAGTTTTAAATAATTATTTTTCATTAAAAAGAAAAATAAAAAAATTACATTAATTTTGCTTTAAATAGTAAATTCTAACTATTTATGTAATAAGTATATTTATATTAATTATAAATTATCTACGAATTATAATGGTCAATTTATTGGTTGTTAAAAAATAAAAATTAAATTGTGAAGAGTTTAATTTACAATATTTAATTTTTAATACTTTTTACAAATGTTTTTATAACAATTAATTTTTATTAACATTATATTTGAATTACCAAAATAATTTATATATATTAATTATGTTAATAGTTATTATTTTGAGTAATGGTTGTTTTGCATTAATTAATGAAGTAAAATTATATTATATATTGAATATGTTAAAAATGTTTTATTTATTATTTGATTTATTATAAATTATAAATTATTAAATAAAATAACATATTTTAATTATATTTAACACGGTAAATAATAAATATAAATTTGCACTAATTATAGTAATTAAAAATACAATATTTCAAAATTAATTGAAAATTAAATGCGTAAAATTATAGACAACATATGTAAAATTAAAAATTAGTTGTCGATTGAGTTTTAGCACGATTGACATAGGCATTGCTACCAGTGTAGGAGAACGTGGGTTCGAGTGTGTTAAAGTACATTATCCTTCTATTTAAGTATTGGGTAAGTAGTTTTAAGTATTATCATAAAAAATAAACCATCTATAATTATTTTATTATTATCTACTAGATAAAATGAAACAATGCCATCTACCAACCATACTAGTAATTTCGCAATAAATTGTAACGACAGAAATGCCTACTTGCTCTTATCTATAATTGAACCCGTCAAGTTAATTTGATTTGGAGAAAACAACTGAAACATGAATATTTAGAAAATGATAGATGGATGTTGAATGCTTACCAATTTCAATTTCCAAAATATAGTTGGTCGATGGTTGCCAATTCGTCCATTAACCCTCTATATTCAAAACAGAAAGGACAAAGTCTACGATGCAATCAAGATGAGTACTACTGACATACGTTGACACCTTCCTTTGGGTTACACTAACCTAGCTACTAAATATGGTTGCTGTTGCCCAATTAAAATGGCTTTGAATCTTCCCACATGTTATTCCTATAAATTACTAACCAATGAGTAATCCTAGATACCGCCGAGAGAGATTAAAGAAAACAGAGACATGGGCTTCCGCTGTATGTTTAAGGTTCTTGCTCTGTTTGCAGTTACGTTAACAGTTACAACCACCTCAGTAGCAGGTCAAGCAAAAGCAGGGTGCCAAAGCAACTGTGGGAATATCAGCATCCCATACCCTTTTGGAACAGGCAGTACTGATTGTAATATCAGTAAGATTTTTCATTCGTTGTAACACTAGTTTCAACCCTCCTAAAGCATTCCTAACCACCAGTGATATTGAAGTTCTCCACATCTCTCTCAATGGTTATTTGCGCATCCAATATTCGGTAGGTTATGACTGTTATAATTCATCAGGAAGTGCTTATTATTTCTGTGCAGGGTTCAGGCTTTCAAAATTCCTCATATCTCATACTAGAAACAAGTTCACAGCCATTGGTTGTGACACCTAGGCCTATGTTGAGGGTTTCACGGGACGGACATATTCGACCGGATGTGTATCCTTTTGTTACGATGTGGCCGATTTGGTAAATGGATCTTGCTCTGGCATCGGCTGCCGCCAGACGGCTCTCCCTAAAGGTGTGACGGATTATGAATTGAGTTTTGATAGCTATTGGAAGCATTCCAAAGTATTAAGCTTCAATCCTTGTAGTTATGGATTTGCCGTGAAAGATGGCGCCTATAGCTTCTCTGTTTCAGATCTTTCCAACATTAATTTCAGCAAAAGGAAGTTTCCAATTATTCTTGATTGGACAACTGGGAACCGAAGTTGCATGGAAGCTAAAATGGATGTAGATAATTATGCTTGCAAGCAAAATAGCGATTGCATAGATCCAGAAAATGGCCGCGGATATTTGTGCAAGTGTCTTCATGGTTTTCAGGGTAACCCTTATCTCTCCTACGGCTGCCAAGGTGAAGAATACAGGATTCATTTTGATGGACACTTTTAATTTTGTGACCAATATACTGTTTTCTTTTTTTCTTTCTTTCTTTAAAAATGTCTGAAATTTTTTGTAGATATTAATGAATGCGAGACACTGAAGCCTTGCAGTGGAACATGTCATAATCTACCTGGAAGCTATAATTGTTCATGCCCCAAGGGTTTTGAAGGTGATGGCCGGAAAAAAGGAACAGGCTGCAATCCTAAAGTCAAGCCGCATTTTCCCATTCTTGTTGGCACGCTAGGTTAGTACATATAACACCTAGTTCTATTTGGTTATCACTCATTCGAATAAAATTTATGCAAAATTATTAATAAATATTTTTAAAAACCTTCGTACTTCAATGAAGTTTAGATGAAAAAAATTATTTTTCGATTTTGAAAATTAATGTTGAATTGTTTGATACCATTAGTATTTCATCAAAATTTTTCATAAATACACACATGCAATCATGCTAACCTCACAAGTAAATCATTATGAACTCAATAAGCATACATGATGGTAAGAAAATTTTTCAAAAAATACTAGCAATGTAGATTTATTTTTAAATATACAAATTAAGAAAACTTAAATTTTAAGTACATGGATTAATTCTCAAACTTCCAGAGGCAAAGTTATAATTTAAAGGTCAAATTATAATTTTGGTCCCTCTACTATGCTTAAATTTAAAATTCAGTATTTATACTTCAGTTTGACATAATTTAACCCCGTTACTTTCATAATGTCATTAGTTAGAGTCCAAATAATTAACACAATTAATTGTTGACATGATTTTTTTTTCTTAAAAACACCCGTTCCAGCGCACACATGTAAAAATACAAAATCAATGAATATTTTTAAGGAAAATCATTTGGATTGAAGTTTGTTATTGTCAATATGCTTTACTACATTTTTATTTGTCCTTTCTCTAGCTTGATTATTCAAATACAAATTTACTCTTAACATCTATCCTATAACACTGTAAAATTTCTCTCAATTTTAATTTATTTATTTGTGTTGTCTGTTTTTTTTTTCTTGTCACACTTAAATTCAAAATATTATCTGCTCTAGTAAACCAAATCTTAAATTACTTTCAAATTTGAAAATATTATAATTAAATTTAAAAATATCAATTCTATATTAGTTAATTTTTTATTATCAATTTACTTGTAAATTTAGATGTTAAATGCGAGTTTGAATATGGTGCAAAACATATCTAAAACATGTGTACTTACTACTTAAACATCTGGGATCTAATGTTTTTTTTTTTTAACAGTTATACTAAAGTTTATGAAAGTTAATTTTTTAACACGTGAGATTTGATCTACCAATACAATAGATTCTTATGTGTTTTGACCATGTATAAACTCATTGCATCAACAACTTAGAAATAATATGTTAAAAAAATAATGTTATTAAATTTTTTTTCTAAAATATAGATTTAAATTGTCGTGCAATAAGTTCAAGAATAGTTTAAATATGCATAATGGCAAAAGTAATATGTTTAAAAATTAAGTTGAGAAAAATTATAAAAAAAGATAATATTTAAAAAAGAAAAAAGAAAAAGAAAAACCCACCCTTCAATCCAAACCCAAATTCAACAGTGCGAAAATGGGCCTGTCATCATCAACAAATCTTTTGCCATAATTACAGGTATAGGCATGAGTCTTCTATTTTCCCTCTTATGCTCCTCATGGGTGTATTTGGGGCTCAGGCAGAGAAAGCTCAACAGACTAAAGCAACAGAGCTTTAAGCAAAATGGTGGAGTTTTGTTGCGAGAACAGCTTTCAAAACGTGAAGAGTATGGTGAGATAGCTAAAATCTTTACCCTCGAAAACTCAAGAAGGCGACGAACAACTACCATGAAAGTAGAATCCTTGGACGAGGAGGTCAGGGTACCGTTTACAAAGGATTGTTGCCTGACGGGCGCAGTGTTGCCATTAAAAAATCCCTCATTGGAAATCAAAGCCAAGTTCAACCATTCGTTAACGAAGTTATTGTGTTATCCCAAATCAACCACAAAAATATGGTGAAACTCTTAGGATGTTGTTTGGAGACTCAAGTCCCTTTGCTAGTCTATGAATATGTCAGAAATGGAACCCTCTTCGATTACTTGCACAATGCCACTCATACATCCATCATATCATGGGAAGCTCGTTTGAAAATAGCTATAGAAGCAGCAGAACCCTTTCCTATTTGCACTCTGCTGCTTCTCCGCCTATTATTCATCGTGATGTCAAGTTGACCAACATACTTTTAGATGAGAACTACAATGCTAAAGTATCTGATTTCGGTGCTTCAAGATTGGTCCCTTCAAATAAAGAACAGGTAACAACGCTTGTCCAGGGAACTCTAGGCTACTTGGATCCTGAATATTTTCATTCAAGTCAATTGACTGAGAAGAGTGATGTTTATAGCTTTGGGGTTGTTCTCATAGAGTTACTAACAGGTCTGAAAGCGATTTCTTTTGAAAGACCTGAACATGAAAGAAACTTATCTCTATACTTTGTTTCTGTTATGAAAGAGGAACGCTTGCTAGATATTGTTGATGGGCGAGTTTTGAACGATAAAAACATTGAGCAGCTTAAGGAAGTGGCAATTTTAGCTAGGAGATGCGTGAGGCTAAAAGGAGAGGAAAGACCAACTATGAAGGAAGTTGTGTCTGAATTACAAGGATTGCGAGCAATAGAGAAACTTTCATGGGGAAGACACGACTTACATGTGGAAGAGACTGAATACTTGCTTCATGATATGTATAACTATGGCATTGGATTTGATGCCTCAACTAGCATCTCCATAGGGCTAGATAGCATTAAAAGCCAAGTCAAATTCAAAATCGATGGTGCACGATGATTTTTATTTTCTTTTGGTATCGCAATGATTTCCTTTAGCTGGTCTTGTATATTTTCTCTTCGCCTTGTGCTGTGAATGATGCAATCTAAGCTTGGTGTGTGTAACATATTAGATCCAAAACTACATCTCTAGTGATTTTCTCATAAATTCAGTGTCAAAGTTTCATGATAATCTTGGTTGAAGTTTGTCATAAATCCATATACCATATCATAAAGTTCATTTTAATCCTTCTACTATTAAAATGAATATTTTAATCCCTATACATATGAAAAGCTGACATTTTAGTGCTTACACATTAACTTTATTATTAATAGAATCACATGAGTTAATGATAATTGATGTGACATTAGATCAAATATTAAATTATATTAAAGGCTAACAATAATTTTAAACAATGAATAGATAGGAGATTGATTTTACTTTTACTTCAAATTGTTTTTGATTTTATTTGTTTTTTTTACATAATTGTTATGTATATTATTTGTAGTTTGCTCCATATTAATCATTATTAAATCATGTTATTCCATTTATTTTTAAAAGAAATAAACTTTTAATTTAATTAATATTTATTTTAATGCGAAATTAATAATCATTGTAGAGACTAAAATATTAACCTTTTAAACGTACCAAAAAAAAAAAAGAAAAGTTTCAGGGCATTTCTAGAAAACTTTAATCAATAATCCCTTGGTTTTAACGATAAATGATGTTTTGGCTTTAGCTATCTCATCACCCATACTCTCCCTTCCAGCATCTACATTTAATTTCAACAATAGAACAATTGGGAAAGTCAACTAGATGGACTAATAGTCACCAAACCGATAGTGTCTAAGCTGTTGCGTGCCGCCTCACTAAAAGTATCCAAGTAGCTCCCGCTTGATAAAATTTGTTTCCTAGGTACCAAATTCTCCAGCAAGCTACAACATAATTTCACAGTGCTCAATATCCCCTTTCTCTACCAGCTTAGAAATGATGTTCTTGCAATTACCAAGCTGATAAATACCAAAAGAATTAACACCCAGCCCTCATGTATACACTTCGAATATTCCCACACAACCAAAATACATTAAGACCACATCCCACCGCCCAAATTACAACTAGTATCCAAGGTTTAGGGTAAAAATTTAACAAAATTATGATAAATTATTTTGAAACATAATTCTTTTACCCTAAACACTAAATCTAGAATATAAAATCTCGAACAAAAACCCTCTAAGCCCAAACCTTAAACCCTAAGCCATTTACCTTAAATCTAGAATCTCGAACCTTGAACCAAAAACATTGAAGCCCAAACCATAAACTCAAACACATAATCCTAAACCCCTCAACTCTAAAATTAGAATCTCAAACTCTAAACCCCAAATCAAGAAAACCAAACGCTAAATCCAAAACCCAATACCATAAACACTAAACTTGAACCCATAACCATGAACCTTAAACCCTAAATCAAGCATCACAAACAATTAACCCAAACCCTTGAACCCTAAACTTAACCTCAAATCCCAAATCTTAAATAATTAAACCCTAAAAATAACCTTAAATCATAGACCCATAAACCTTAAACCATTGATACCATGGCATTGAATCTTAAACCTTAAACCTTAAACCCTAAACTCTAAAATTAAATACAAAATCCTAAACATTGATCATAAACCTAACTCAAACCCTAAACCTAAAAACTAGACTTAAACCCTAAACATAAACCCTAAAATCATAAAATTAATAATAAACTTGAAACCTTAAACATAAACCCTAAACTCAAACATAAAACCCTAAACAATAAATCATGAACCATAAACCATAAATTTAGAAGCTAAAACCTTAAACCCTAAACCATAAGCCTAAACCCTAAAATCAAACCAAAAACCCTAAATTAAAACCATAAACCTTAAATTTAGAACATCAACCATAAACCTTAAACTATAGATCAAGAAACTAAAACCCTAAACACTAAGCCATAAACCCTAAACTATAAGCCTAAGCCCTAAAATCAAATCCTAAACCCTAAATCATAAATACTAAATTTAAAACATCAACCTTAAACCCTAAAATAAAATACATAACCCTAAACCTTGATCACTAAACCTAACTTCAACCCTAGACCTAAACCACAAACTCAAACCATAAACTTAAACCCTAAAATCAAACCATAAACCATAAACTTTAAACTTTAAACCTTAAATCATAAAATTAATAATTATAAACCCTAAACCCTAAACATAAACTATAAACCTTAAACTCAAACCCTAAACCTAAACCCTAAAATTAAACCCTAAATTATAAGCATAAACTCTAAAATCAAACCTTAAACACTAAATCATAAAATTAATAACATCAAACTTTAAACCTTAAACTTAAACCCTAAAATCAAGCCATAAACATAAACCATAAAATTAATAACTACAAACCTAAACCCTAAATTTAAACCTAAAACCATAAACCCTAAACATAAACTATTCCTACGATGAACAAAAAATTGCTTTTAATTATGCCCATGATCTGCACTGAAATTTGAGATGGAGAGGGGTCAAAATTTAGGGGTAAAAGGGCCAGAGATCAAAGATTTTCTAAGGTTGAATGTTAGAATTGAATTTTTAGGGATTTAGGGTTTTGCTACAGATTAAACTAATAAGTTTCTCGAAGCATCCGGAAGGTCCAAATTCTGACAGGAAAACATGTAAATACTCTTAAACATCTCAACAACAATTGTTGAGTGTTTGATTATTTTAATGAATTTTGGCATAATTTTTATAACAGTTATTGTATTCTTTGGCAACATAAGGCATACTGGCCGATTTTTTTCTAAGTTAGGGTTTTGGGCAAGTTTTAATTTTAATTAGGGATATAAGTCGATTTTTTTGGAAAGCGCATCTAGCTGGATGAGTTTTATGGAAAACGAGCCTAGATGGACGAACTTTCCAGCTAACAGTCAAATCCCAACGGCTTTTTGAATGTTTCCGCCAACAGTAACTTTTTTTTCCCGATAAATACCCCTCAAAATTCATTTTTTTCATTCACAGCTTTTTTTTAACTCTCTCAATTCTCTCAAACTGTCTCAAGTCTCTAAACTCTCTTGTTTTTAATAATTTTTTATATTTTTATTTAAAAATATATTTTTTAATTATCTCGTGTTTAAATCGATTTCTCACAAATGGTCGCCTCCCTAATATGCTTCGACGATAAGAATATTTCCACCGCCCAATTAGTAATGGTAAGACCAAAATTTAAATTTCATTAATTTCAATAATGTTAAATTTAATTTTTTTTTTGTAAATAGAAAGATGATTGTGTTCTGGAGGGCTTCATCCATAATATGGAAAAGCGTGCGATTATTGAAATTCGTGGCCACTTGCAAGCAATTGGATTCTTGCATGCGTCTAGCATGCCCGGGGGCTGTAAACTTGATTTGTAACAAATCAGTGTATTGGTGGAAAGATGGAGACCCGAAACACAGTTTCCACCTTCCATACGGCTAGTATACAATCACACTCGAAGACGTAGTGCTACAACTCGGTCTGCCAGTGGATGGATCAGTCATAATGGGATCTAGGATCATTTCGAACAAAGTGACCCTCTGCCAATCACTGTTGGGAAATGTCCCAAACAAGTTCAAAGGTGGTCGGATATTGATGAACTGGTTGAAGCGTAATTTTGACGAGCTCCCTGAAGACACTGAAGACCGAACGGAGGAGGTGATACAACAATACGCCCAAGCATACATCATGAGGTTAATCGGGGGCATTTTAATACCCGACAAATCTTGAAATTTGGTGCACGTAAGGTGGTTACTACATCTAGTAGACTTCAATGATTGCGGGAAACTAAGTTAGAGATCTGCCATATTGTCCATGTTATACCGGGAGACGTGTCAGGCCACGAACCAGAGGTCAGCGCCGATCGATGGTTGTCTGCTTCTGCTGCAGTCGTGAGTCTGGTGGCGACTACCGTTTCTATGTCTCAAGGTGACCGACTTATATGTATTCCCGTTGGTTACGTGTTAAATATCATTTATTAACAAATACGTAGTTTGTACAATAATTTTTATTATTATATGTTTCGACTAACATACCGCTTATACAAGTGGAACCATGTGCCGAGCTTCGTGAGATTGCTCGAGGTTCTAGAAGATATTAGGTTTTTGTTAGATCAACGATCAGAAGAAAAGGTTAGTTACCTATTCTTTCGAACCTATATTAATTACGTAATTATTCGTAAAAAAATTCATAAATAACAATATTTACAATTTTGTTTATCAGTTTAAATGGATGCCATACGCCAACACTGATGTCATATCCTGCATCCCGCCAGAAGTGTTGTACAATCGGCAGATGTGGGACGCAAATGTGCCATTGATAGTGTACGCTACGGTGGAAATGCATGAAACAGAACGAGTGTTGCGATAGTTCGGATGGAGGCAACGAATTCAACCATCACCGCAAGACCTGAAGGATTTGCACAAGATGGACATGCGGGGGAAGGATAACATCAACTGATCAGTACGGCATGAGGAACAGATCGAGACGTGGGATTATAGGATGCAATCCATACTCGTTCGCGAACAATTTTTCTTAGCGGACACAGCGGCAGTTGATGATTACTTGGCATGGTTTAGAGTCGTTGGTAATTCGTATCTGCTATCACCAGAGGAGAAGAGTCGGTAAATTTGAGCGAAGAGGTCACGTCATCCTCTACAGTAAACTAGGAGGGGATGCGGTCGCATGACGGGTTCGTCATTCGCTCTGGCAGAAGATGCGTCGCTTATGGCTACGCAATATCCGGGTCATCTCCCTCCAAGTATTTGTATTCAATTATCTAAAAATGTGTTTTATTCACAAGCACAACCACACTATAGACCACCGCTGCATATGGTCGGTTCTTCTGTTCCCGCAAGTATATATTTTGCTCCACTGACGTCCTCTACATTCTGCACCCCTACACAGATGTTGATGTCGAACCCCGTGTCAGGACAGTCTCTAACGTGCCCACTGATAAACCTAAATAGTAACATATTTTAATCCCACATTTAGTATGCTTTTGGATGAATTATCCCTTGATATATGTAAAAATGTGCTCTTAATCCTTTCTTTTCATGTTATATACTCAGGAAAGCACCAGGGGATGAAAAGAACGCATAAACAGATTAAAAGGGACAAATGGGCCAAAGCATGAAATCGACACACTGGACCAAAGATCACACGCGTGCGTGCTCCTTAAAGATCTCAAACACGGCCTGGACCACGATTTACACGGCCGTGCCTCATCAACGAAGTCCACACGGCCTGACCACGACTTATACGGGCGTGTGCCATGGGCGTGTCCCTGCCACGGCCAAGAGAATTTTTACTCGGATTTGGATACTTGGAGGCAAAGAAACATATTCCAAAGCCTATTCAAACACCCTAGTAGGAACTCTACTTGAATTAGGATACTTTGGGGCCAAGTAAGGCATCTCGAAGTCTATATAAACACCCAAGGGGGCAACTTATCAAGGGAGTTCGGCAGAAGCCTTCTGCTAGGGTTTTTGTCGGGGCGTCGTGGTAGGCCAGAGAAGGCAGATTTGTGGGGATTCACTCAGGGATAGCCAGTTGATCCATCTCAAGAAGCCAGATTTATACTCAAGACGGAGGATCTCCTCTTCAATTCCTTCAGGGGGTTTTAGGGATTTCTTATGTTTTGTTTTATCTTTTCTCAAGAGATGTTTTCCTTTATTGTTATGAACTAAACCTTCGGATACCCGAAGGGGATGAAACCTATGATGAATCTTGTTATTGTTTTCTGAATTATATGATAAATACTTAGTTTGTTCTTAATTATGTGAGCTTAATCCAAATTTAATGTGCTTAGGTGGAGGAGGAATAGACCCTGCCTAAGAGTAGATCCAACATAATTAAGCGGAGTTGATCGTACGCCTAGAGATAGGGTGACGAGATTTTGCCGAATTAGGGTGAAACCTAATATGGGAATCCATAGATCGATTTACTGCTATTCTAGGGGGTTATTATAAGAGAACGAGAGTTCCACTAATTAACCTAGGGTTAGACGTTATTCGCCTTGAGAGAGGGTTTAATATATGTTAGGGAGTCTTACGGATCAAACTAAGTGAATAAATCGTATGGTTCAGTGTTAGATAACAAGTGAAGTCTAGGTGGATTCTTCCTAGCGTATCATCTAAATCAACTGAGTTTTTCCCAAGTTATTTCCCAAATTCATTCTTCTTTGTCTTAGAGTCTTTAGTTTAATAGTTAATTAATTTAGATTAATAAACAACTTCACTTATTTTAGGCTAAATAATAAAAAAGAAAGTTAGTATTAGTACTTTTAGTTCCTTTGGGTTCGATAATCCGGTCTTGCCTAAGCTATACTCTTTGTTCGATAGGTGCACTTGCCTCAATCGTTGTCGAGTTAGTTTCGAGTTTGATCATTCTTTTATAAATTTTAAAGCTCGATTCACAATGATCAAGTTTTTGGCGCCATGCTGGGAACTAAAATATTAAGAAAGCTTAATTTTTATTACTTTAGCCAATTTTTTTATTGCAATTTATTTTTTTATTATTATTAGTTTCTTTTTTTTTACTTTGCTAATTTTTCTTTTATTTGCTTTGACAGGTAATTTTAGTTTATAGAGGAGATGGCACTAAATAACTATCAGTGGCAAGTTATGAGGACAACGCCAACAAAAGCCGCTAGTGTCTTCAACCTCGACGTGGTCACCAGGTTATCTAACCAGCTAGAGATGATGAATGAAAAGATGGATGGTTTGTATAGTCTCTCGCAAGTACACCCAGAAATGCAATATGACTCGAATGTAGGAGGCGTGGCGAATCCTGAGTACCCACCCTATGGATATGGCATGGAAAACGAGCAAGCTCACTATACGGGTAACTATTCTAGACCACAAAATAATTTTTATAATGACACTTATAATGCAGGTTGGAGGTACCATCCCAATTTCTCATGGGATGATCAAAATAGCCAAGGATCTAACTTCCTCCGATTTTCAACAACCACCTCACCAACAGGAAGATGAGTCGAACATTGAAGAGATGCTGACAAAATTCATGACAGCCACAAAAACTCGTCTCCAAAACACCGAAACAGCACTCGAAGATCAAGAGGCATCAATCAAAGGGATCAAGAGCCAAGTTGGGGAACTTACTGAGTCAGTTGGGGAACTTACTAAGTCAGTTATACAACTTGCTAAGCTGATCTCAGAACTACCACAAGGAAGCTTGCCAAGCAATACTGAAACTAACCCGAGTGAGCAAAATCAAGCCATTTACGATAGTGAAGGGTTAGACGAACCAAACTCAAGGGAAGAACCTGTGGTAAGTGAAGGTAAGGTTGAGGTGTGCCATGATATACCAAAACCGGCAATTACAGAGTACCAACCTCGTGTGCCATATCCCGATGCAATAAAGAAAGACCACACAGAGGAAGAAGTCGGTGAACTCACACTTCGTGTAGATGATGAAATAATCACTCTTCAAGCTCTTGACTCAGCTAGGACATCGAGTAATAAAGGTACGAACGTTAATTATATTGATAACCATTTGGTTCAACCTTCTTTACAGGAAGCATCACGAAATCACCTAGATGAGCTAGATCTTAGACCTCGTACCCATAAAGAAATAATTCATGAAGAACTAAGGCTTCAGGTCGATGAACTAGACAAGTGGAAAACACACTTTAAAGAGAAACTAGGAATACACAAAGTGAAACCGAAGGAAACCCCAGACGAGTTGATAGGAACAACAAATCACTTCAAAATAGGGGATCAGGTATTGTTGAATAAGGAAGACCCTCGAATCACCAATTTAGACCTCAAGACAAACGAAGAAATCACTTTTGAGGTAATTATTGTCTTCCTATACGGCACAGTCGAGGTAAACAATCCTAAATTCAACACTTTTGAGGTAAACATTACTCGACTTAAACTATTTATCAAAAACTGAATTGATCGCATGAGAAAGGATTTTCACCTCCTCAAACCACCTTGACCATACGAATGAGAGGTAAAGTCTAGCTTAAGACTATAGACGAGCGCTTCTCGGGAGGCAACCCGAGCACTAACCCTATTAATTTTTACATTTTTTATTTTACTTTTATTTTTCATTTTAGCACCTAACCATAAACTAACCAAAGTACAGATTTCCATGCTCACACGGCCTTGCACACGGCCGTGGCCGTGGCCGTGTGGAAGCTAGAAGGACAAACCACGGACGTGCTAGTAACCGTGCATGACAAAGAATGATTTCTTTTCCCAACACGGGCTGCGATAAAAAGCCACGCCCGTGCCGACTTCCCGTGTGAGGTTACTGACTTATTGAGCACGGGTGAGACACGGCTGTGCCTTACAACCGTGCGAGGTTACTGACTTGACAAGCACGGGTTAAACACGCCCGTTCTAAAGGACCGTGTGAAGAATACACGGGCGTGCTACGAGATCCACGGCCGTGGTAAAACACCTAAACGCACCCAAAATTCAAAATCACGAAAAACACGGGCTGATTAAACTTAAACAAGGGCGTGGACCGTACCACTATTTAAATATTTACTTTTATTTCTATTTTTATTTTATTTTTATTTTCATTTTTCATTTTTTATTTTCATTTTTATTTTTATTTTTATTTCCTTTCTTTTATTTTCTTTATTATTTTCTTCTTATTATTCATTCCATTTAGATTTAGCTTAGGATACAAAAAAAAAAATTAGGATGGTCACTTGAGGACTCAACCGCTTCGAGACGCTTTCCCCACGCTCACCTCCAATCCTATCCGGTTTCTTTTTATTGACTTCATCCAAAATTCAGGAAGTTTCACTTCTCTCCCTATCTTATGATTTTATGATTATTTTGCTATTATCTGTCTTTGTACATTGAGGGCAATGTACATCTTAAGTTTGGGGGGGTTAACTATAATATTATTTGAAAATCTTTGAATTATGCCTTGTCTTAAAGTAAGTTTCTCATATTATAATTAGGATGAAATTTCTGATGATTTATGATTTTTATTGATATGTTTTAGATTAAGTCATTGATAATTGTGCATTGATGATTAAATTCTAAGAATACTAGAGAATCAAGCATAATAAATCTATTTTTCTGAATTAAAAATTTTCTAGGTCGTCTACCTGAATTTAAATATTACCTTGAAGTTTGATATTTACAAGGTTGACGTCAAAAATACCCATAATTTTTGTGAGTTTTTTAGCCTTATAGAGCATAAATTCTTTTTCTTGCTCACTTTATTAATTATGAGTATGTCAACACTGATTTGTTATTCTAGAACTTGCATCGATTATACATGTCGAGACCACACTTTTTGATTTGATATACAGAGATGATAAAGGCACCTAGGTTTTAACCCACTAACTCCATTAGAAGCCTACCTTCATAATTAACCCCTAGTGAACCCCTTTTAATCTTAACAACCCTATTTATTGACATAACCGCTAATATTAACCCAGAACCCCTTTGTTTTTGTTATCACCATTCCTTTTGACTACCCTTATATCGAGATTTGATCTGATTAGTTGCCTAATTATGAATTTTAGTAGTTTATCCTTTATTATGTATTTAGTTTGTTCTTAAAAAAAACGAAGTATATCCATTATTCACTATTAGTTATGTGATTAAATGAGCTTATACATTTATTTAAATTCCAAATATAAAAAAAAGAAGCTCGTATTATTAGTATTATTAGTTTTCAATTGATGTAATTATTATTAGTTCATTAGTTCTTAGTTAGGTAATTTGTCAATTCAATCTCGATTCTAACCCTCTAATTTAGCCTTATTCTACACCTTAACCCTAGCCCCGTTACAACCCTGTTAAAGACCTTTTGATTTGTGTTTCATCTCATATTTCAGTGGTGGAGATTTGATTTTCATGCAAGCCTATGGGATTAACTCTTCATGTTTGACTTTTGAATGCCTAATTTTGAACCTTAAACACTTTGAGTGGTTTGAGTGAATCTTTAGTGAGGATGTCAATCCTTGACGATTTTGAATCAAAGGTAATTATTTAGATGAGGGGAAACACCTATGTTTTGTGCTGCAAATGTATGACTTAGACAGTTTGAATCTTTAGGACTCTTTGAGTTGAATTATCCATGTATAAATTATCTCTGAATTATGATGAAACACTATCAATGACTATTATGAATTGAAGGAAGTTCATTTTAATTATGAGTTAAGAATTTTGCTTGAGGACAAGCAAAAGCTTAAGTGTGGGGGTATTTGATAAACCGAAATAGTAACATATTTTAATCCCACATTTAGTATGCTTTTGGATGAATTATCCCTTGATATATGTAAAAAGGTGCTCTTAATCCTTTCTTTTCATGTTATATACTCAGGAAAGCACCAGGGGATGAAAAGAATGTAAAACAGGCTTAAAACGGGACAAATGGGCCAAAGCATGAAATCGACACGGCTTGGACCAAAGATCACACGGCCGTGCCTCCTTAAAGATCTCGAACACGGCCTGGACCATGATTTACACGGCC
The DNA here is from genome assembly GCA_025698515.1 of Gossypium sturtianum. Taxonomy (NCBI): domain Eukaryota; kingdom Viridiplantae; phylum Streptophyta; class Magnoliopsida; order Malvales; family Malvaceae; genus Gossypium; species Gossypium sturtianum. The sequence goes on along the minus strand of CM046944.1, from coordinate 18,486,578 downwards.
GTGCCTCATCAACAAAGTCCACACAGCCTGACCACGACTTACACGGACGTGTGCCATGGGCGTGTCCCTGCCGCGGCTAAGAGAAGTTTTACTCGGATTTGGATACTTGGAGGCAAAGAAACATATTGCAAAGCCTATTCAAACACCCTAGTAGGAACTCTACTTGAATTAGGATACTTTGGGGCCAAGTAAGGCATCTCGAAGTCTATATAAACACCCAATGGGGCAACTTTTCAAGGGAGTTCGGCAGAAGCCTTCTGCCAGGGCTTTTGTCGGGGCGTCGTGCTAGGCCAGAGAAGGCAGATTTGTGGGGATTCACTCAGGGATAGCCAGTTGATCCATCTCAAGAAGCCAGAGTTATACTCAAGACGGAGGATCTCCTCTTCAATTCCTTCAGGGGGTTTTAGGGATTTCTTATGTTTTATTTTATCTTTTCTCAAGAGATGTTTTCTTTTATTGTTATGAACTAAACCTTCGGATACCCGAAGGGGATGAAACCTATGATGAATCTTGTTATTGTTTTCTGAATTATATGATAAATACTTAGTTTGTTCTTAATTATATGAGCTTAATCCAAATTTAATGTGCTTAGGTGGAAGAGGAATAGACCCTGCCTAAGAGTAGATCCAACATAATTAAGCGGAGTTGATCGCACGCCTAGAGATAGGGTGACGAGATTTTGCCGGATTAGGGTGAAACCTAATATGGGAATCCATAGATCGATTTACTGCTATTCTAGGGGGTTATTATAAGAGAACGAGAGTTCCACTAATAAACCTAGGGTTAGACGTTATTCGCCTCGAGAGAGGGTTTAATATACGTTAGGGAGTCTTACGGATCAAACAAAGTGAATAAATCGTATGGTTCAGTGTTAGATAACAAGTGAAGTCTAGGTGGATTCTTCCTAGGGTATCATCTAAATCAACTGAGTTTTTCCCAAGTTATTTCCCAAATTCATTCTTCTTTGTCTTAGAGTCTTTAGTTTAGTAGTTAATTAATTTAGATTAATAAACAACTTCACTTATTTTAGGCTAAATAATAAAAAAGAAAGTTAGTATTAGTACTTTTAGTTCCTTTGGGTTCGATAATCCGGTCTTGCCTAAGCTATACTACTGTTCGATAGGTGCACTTGCCTCAATCGTTGTCAGAGTTAGTTTCCAGGTTCGATCATTCTTTTTATAAATTTTAAAGCTCTGATTCACAGCGATCACCCACTGCCACCGATGCAAGCACCCATGCGGAGTCGATGGCGATGTCGATGCCCAGTACATTTCTGACGTACTTGAGATTTAGGGCACCTTATGGTTTTACGCCTTTAGTGACCCAAACAACGTACGCATCACTATTTTACGGGGGTGGCTCATCGTCGCAACCAGTAGATGAGGGAGTGGCGGATACACAATGGCAGACGAGGATGACGCAACAATTATCCAAGAAAGATGCTGAAGATGGTGTCAATCCAGAAGATACAATCACCTAGGGGGTCGCGCTAGCTACATACATAGGCACTGATAACGACGGGGAGGAAGTTTGGAGGCTGGCACCTCTAGATGCACCTCCAGTAGTACGATCGATTGTACAAAGAAATTCTCCACGCGACCGCCATAGTCCGCCCTGTGGCACACATTCTCTCCAACGACACCATTGATTGTATTTTTTATTTTAATTTTGTTAATGTAAATATAGACATGTCAGAAATAAAAAAATCGAGGTTATTCATTCAAACAAACCACTTGTCAGTATTACTATCTATGTTTCATTGATAAATAACAAATGTCAGATTTTGTTATTAACATATTATTTTGAATATAAAATCTTTTGGATTTATCTTGTTATCGACAACTAAATAAATTGTATGCCCTTGAAATTGATTGCAATATAGAACATTGACCTTTATAGTTATACTGAATACAACAAACACTTAGGACCATATGAAATTTGGTTGAAAGCAATGTTATCGACATTGGGCCCCAATGTTTCCCTATACAGAGATCAAGTAAGCTTCTTATGCCCTGTGTTTCTACAATACCCGCATAATTTTTGTTCATCATGCCTCTCCCGAATATCCATATTATTCCTTATTCGGGTGGAATTCGGTCGACCTTTCGGAACGCAATGTAAGTCCTTATTTGGCAGTAGCTCGAATGGTGCACTAGACACATGCAACCACGTACTCTCATCTAGGGCGGGTGGAAATTCAGGACTCCACACATTTTGAATGCATTGTAGTCGATAGACGTTGTTAATGTAAGGTGCGTGGTAAATTTGTATGTTCTCACATGCGGCAATTGCATGTGCGCATGAGAACCGAAGTGCTTGGAAGCTCCCACAAACGCAGGTCCTTTCCGTTAGGGTCATACGATACAATGCACTCGATATTTCCTGGTCAGGCCTAGCATGCTCGGTGACTCGAAAATCGTGGTTCCAACGTGAGTGGCACACTACATACATCATGTTTGCTCTCGTTGTACTTTACCGAATCTCTTTCATCATGTCATCGCAGAATGTACTGCCACCCGCTATTTATCTAGTATACGCCGACTCCCTCTTAGAAAACAAAGTGGCCAGTCAAAAGTATGTTTCTTTCACAACCGATGTTACCGGTAAATAACGCGTCCCCTTCAGTACTGAATTGATACACTCCGCCAAGTTTGTCGTCATATGCCCATATCGTAGACTCCTGTCGTACGACTGTGTCCACTATTCAAATAGTATATTTGAAACATAGGCCACACCGTACATGTTAATGGTGCTCAAGTTGTTCAACTTTTGATGGAAAACATGTTGGACGAGCTCATAACATGTTGATAAATAGGTATCGGTTAGTGCAATGATATAACCTCGTAATTCAAAATTCAATTTGCAGTGAATACAAGGTTGGAACTACAAACCCATGTCGAAGACTAGATCTCGCTAAGTCACCGAAAGATATTTTTGGTAGTAGTTGGATCATACATGTCGGATGCAATACCGATGATGAGTGCGATCCTAGAGGGATCTGTACTGATCAATCACCGAAAGTATTCCAATTTCCCTTTCCAATATAACACATATATCGGGCTGCGGGCAAACGAGGGGGCGCAACCAGCTTAGAAAGAAATCCATGTTATTTTTCATTTCTCCAGGAGTTATTGCAAACGCTATAGACAGAATCTTTCGGTTATCGTCCTAAGTAACAGCAAGCAACAGACACTGCTGATACCTTCCATACTGCTAGGTTCCGTCGATTTGGACCATAGGCTTATAGTGTTGAAATGCCTCTCTACATTACCTAAAGGTCCAAAAAAACCTGTAAAATACTCTTTTCCCAAGGACCATCTGATTGCCAGAATATCCTGGATGCATTTCGAAATCAGTTACGGAACCTGGTACGTACCGATCTAATACTTGACACTATTGTCAAAGATAGTTATACGAACCCTCCCACTCATGATGCAACTTCTACATAGCCTTTTATTTTGCAACCCATACTTTGTAGTATGTTGGAGTATACTGGTATTGGCTTCGTATGTTCGCAATCAACACTGATATTTTAACTTGGGGACTAGCCTTCACCATCAGTAGAACAATGTCAGCAATCATGTCCGAGTCTAGCCTCGGATGGTCTTGACTTGCACTCATCGCAACACACATATAGGGACCGGTATACTTCTTTATCATCCATAGCCCGGATTTCTTCCAATACGATGCCATGATTTTTCATTTACACCTCTTGTCCTTTGTTGCGCACTTTTCTTTGAATTTCTTGAAGTGTGACTTCATGACGTGGTAGTTCACATTGTTCTTGATGTTGTATCGCATCAATGCAACAAGAAAAGTATTTTTGTTGGGGTATTCCATTCCAACTTCCAAAACTCGTACGTCATGAACCGTGCTTGCATGACCAGGTGTTCTGTACAGAAGTCGAGAAAATTTTAAACCACCTTCGAATGATAGATCGATGTTCGTCATGTGAAGCAGAGGTTTATACGCCCTAAATCACGAATCTGGGTCCGGAGTATTGTCCGATGCTTTATCGTCAGACTCGCAAGGTTCTGACTCCGTTGTAACTGGATCCGATTCGAAAAATAGTGCCACTTCTAAACTATATTGATCGCGTTACCAGATTGGCTCAGGTTTTGACTCATCCCCCGCATTTGTGTCTGCAACCCCTTCTTTCTTGTCCGCGCCTTCATTGTTACCTTTGAGCACTGTGTTGGACGTGCCCTCGCTAGCTCCCGTCGAAAGGAGTAGGTTATTAGTTCTCCTATAACCCATGTGCTTGTCAGAATAATCATCTGGTTGATGACTAATGTATATCGATGATCCCCCGCTATAACTGCTTCTGCCCTATAACATCAATCTAGTGCCGAAGTTGAAATCAAATGCACTGATTAAATGTCGAGCCCGAGTGTCTATATTTGGGTTAATATTGATACCCCGACTAGTACTTATCCCTGAAGCTTAGATAGATGCTAGAGACTGATGAATGTCTGTCCATGGTTTTTCCAGGAACATCATAGTAGTCGCTTTAAAGGAGGCCAGAAAATCCACCGCACAACTGTGTAGTAAGACTTTTTGTTTAATCTTTGGTACCAGTATTCGCTGCGACGGAGGTTGAAGACAGGCCAGATCCATTAGCTTCAGCGAACTCGGCATATAACTTAATAACAACATTTTCGCTTGAGATATGCGATGATATGACTGTCTCGAGATGCATCTCATTAATCACATCGAATAGCTCATACTTATAGGGGTCAATAGATGTAAAAAATCTAAATTGCAACTTTGTAATTCTTCCCCGACTCGATCCCCCAACTTTTCTCCTAATTCTAGTTCGTAGCTCACACATTTGAATGGTACTATTAAACGTTAATTCCACGGACTTCGCTCCTACAAACACCACCCTGAAGTCTGTATTACAGATTTGACCGTCGTAGTATATAACGGATTTCACTTGTCGACTCACTTATATATCGGTCATTGTTTGGATGAATAAACGCAAAAAATAAGTAGAGAGTTGTTTGATAGTAACTTGTTATGTGTAAATGTTAAGAAAACTACAACCCTTTTATAAGAGAATTATGTAGGGAGAAAGAGAATATGTGCTATGAATTATTTTTACGAATGAACACATATATGGTGCAAATAATTTTCATCACACAATCAGAACTTATATAATTTAATTTAGATTCTGCAAGAAAAATAACGTGTACAACAGTCATACCAAAAGGTACTTCCTGCCTTGGGAAATATAAATTTATTAAAGGAAGCTCGCCCAGCTGAGGTGGTAGGAAAGCCCCCCAGTTGGGCGAGCTTCCTCTAATGAATTTACTGTTCCCCGGGCTGAAATTCCTAACGCTTCGAATATTTCAGACGATTTAAATACTTCAACACATTTAGAATATATTCCACCGCGGTTTTGAAGGTTTTCCTTTGTAAATAGAGCCTTCCATGTGCCTATAAAGTGGCTCCCAAATACTAAGCTTCATCATCCCTCACTCATATAATTTCTCTCCAATCATTTCTATTTCTCCACTATAAACCATTTTTTGGTCTCAAAAATTCTGGTTGCGAAGGATATTTCGTTTACGTTCGAGGTATTCTTAAGTCGTCGGTAGTGCGATATCGCTTTATGCCGCACACATCTCATATATCATGCCGAGATGGGATCAATTCCTCCGAAGCCTATCCTAGGGAAGTCGATTATGGGGTGATTTTGCTTTTTACGCTCAAGGGTGGAAGTCGACGTGGAGGTCTCAATCGACAGTCGTTATGCGGTAATGGATTAGGGTATAACATGGGAGTCAGTTGACGATCGTTACGCGACCACAAGCTTAATCTTTTCGAAATACCTGAAAATGATACCCTATAAATACTATACAGAAGTTTGAGGTCATATTCATATGAAAAAATTCTGGGGCTTCTAGCTATAATCGGTGTAATTTTTTTCTCCATTTCCAGGCAACTGGTACCTTTAACCTTCATTCTTGTTCGAAGGCCAGAACCGTCATGGACATAAGAGAACTCTCAGGCAGAGAACAACTATTATAGTGCAATAAAGCTGATGCTCCTTTCAGAGCAACGACGATTGTGGTTATTACACAACACATTAATAACTACAACCGATGTCGTGTCGACTCGAGTTTGACCTCTACTATGCCGGAACATCTGCTCTCCTCCTGAGAGCCTTCTTGTTTCCACCTCTGTGTCGGCCTTCGGACATTACACCAGAAGTCCAGAGAGTTTTTACATATGATTATGGCCTCAATATTATGTATGGTATTTATAGGCCATTGTTTGCGAGTATCGAAAAAGCTTGAACTCCTAACCGCGTAATGAACGTCACCTAGCCCCCGGTTATACTCGAACCCGTGACCACATCATGACCGCCGACTAGGACCTTCACGTTGACTTCGATCCCTGATTGTATCAAGCATTATTACCCAGAAACTAGATTTCCCCACGATGGGTTTCTAAGGTCATGGTCCTATCCCACCATGACATATGAAATGTATGTGTGTTGAGCCATGTTATCACATCCTCGACCCCTCAAAACTACCTAAGAATTTCCGTCAAAAACCCTAAACACTTTCAAAATACCCTAAACTCTAAAAAAAAAAACCCCAATAAAACCCCCTAACCCTAGGAGAAAGTTGGACGTGCTTTCTAGCAAAATCAACCTATATCCCTAATTAAAATTAAAACCAGCCCAAAACCTTAATTTAAAAAAAATCAGCCTATAGGCCTTAGTTTGTCGTATTTTTTACAATATACAATTTTTATTGACTAAAAATAAATATTTATAAACTTTTTTTTATCAATTTTTTATAATATTTTAAATATGATTAGGAAAAAGTATACTTTATTTCAAGATATATTATTTTTTACTATTTTTAAATATTTTAATATTTTTACAATATTTAATATTTTTAAATTTTTACAGTATTTTATAATTTCTTAATAATTTAAAAAATTCTAACATATTTTTTAATCTTTTTAAAAAATTGTATATATTTTATAATTTTTTTATATTTTTTGTAACTTTTTTTATTTTAAATATCTTTTTAGATTTTTCTAGATGATGATGTCATTGTGGCATCGGGGTATAACAAGTGGTAATTTATGATTGGCTAGATATCTCAGGCGGTTCTTTTTAATGTTTAAATGACTGAACTAGGAATGTTTGATAATGTTAGGGACTAAAAGTGGCTCAAAAAACCTTTAAGGATCAAAGTGAGAAAAAACGATATACTTTAAAAACTAAAGTATGCATTAAGCCATAAAAATTAACTAATTACTAATAAAAAGGTTAATTGCATAATTAGTCCTTCATTGAATGTTTAATATTTAATTTGATCCCTAACATCAAACCGAAATTCAATTTAGTCTTGAAATTAAACTAAAAAATCAAATAAGTCCAAAATCTAATTTAAAAAAAAATTAACATCACTTGCCTTAAATTTTGGAACAAGATACCTCGATAAAATTAGGTGCCTACAAGTGGCACCACCCTGACTAGGTGAAACAATAGTTTAAGTTCGTGCAAAATATTTCAAAAGATCTTAAGAACATCGATAGACTTCGTATGAAAGATCTGAGGGGGCAGGGAAAACATAAGCTAATAGAGTATACATTGCTGGTTAAGCTCTTGAACTAACAAGTTCAACATGCATGTATGGCGAAACAATCCAATATGGTAATTTCTGACCCTTTAAGGCATATATGCAATGGTTCAAACAGATGGACTAAGGGTGGTTCTATCGAAAAAATGATTATTTGATGGTAAGGGAACGATGTGTATCATCTTTGTTAGTAGTTCAAATATAAGGATTTGTTAGTAGTTCAAATATATGTTGATGATATTATTTTTGGAGCTACTAATGATCTTCTTTGTCAAGAATTTTCCAAGCTAATGCAAGGTGAATTTGAGATGAGCATATGGGAGAACTAAACTTCTTTTTAGGACTCCAAATCAAGCAAAGAATGATGGCATTCTCATCAATCAAGCTAAGTACACAAAAGAAATGCTTAAGAAGTTTGTGATGGATAATCCCAAACCACAAGCTACACCAATGAGCTCCTCTACAAAGCTTCACACAAATGAGGAAGGTAAATGTGTTGATATAAAATTATATAGGTCAATGATTTGCTCATTACTTTATCTTATCGCAAGTAGACCGATATTATGTTTAGTGTTTGCTTGTTTGCTAGATGTCAATCTTGTCCTAAGGAATCACATTTACAAGCCATTAAGAGAATCTTTAGATACCTTAGAGACACACCTAATTTAGGTCTTTGGTATCCTAGAGACTCTTCATTTAGCTTGAATGCCTTATCAGATGCGAATTTTGGAGGTTGTAATTTTGATAGGAAAAACACATTTGATACTTGTTAATTCCTAGGCAACATGCTCGTATCATGGTTTTCAAAGAAACAAACTAATGTTGCATTATCCACCATCGAAGAGGAATGCATTTCTGCCGATAGTTATTGTTCTCAAGTTTTATGGATGAAACAACAACTTATGGACTATGGAATTGATGTAGATAGCTTTCCTATCAAGTGTGACAATACTAGTGCTATTTGTCTCACTAAAAATCCCATCCAACATTCTAGAACTAAGCATATTGAAATTAGACATCATTTCATTAGAGATCATGTCCAAAAAGGAGATGTAGTTCTAGAATTTGTTGACACTTTGAACCAATTAACTGACATTTTTACCAAACTCTTAGATAAGGAAATATTTTGGACACTTAGGAGAGAATTAGGTATTACTACCTTGCCTTGATTTTGTGTTCAAATCAATTTATGCACTTTGATGATTTTGAAATGCTTTTTGACTTAAAATTGATTGAGAAAGCATGTAAGTAGGATTTATATGGCTCTTATATGCAAATAGTTAAGGGGAGTTAATGTTGCATGTTTAATCTATTTTGACCTATTGTGTCTAGTATGCAATTATTTTAATGCATTTGAGTATGCTAAATTAGACTTTATTTGATGAAAATGCTCAATTTTTACATATGTTATAATATTCTATGTTTCATATGCATCATACTTAAATTTGACATTTCTAAGCATATGAAATCTTTAGAATTAGCTAAAAAGTCATTTTAGGTTAGTTTAGAACATATTAAGACTTAAAAACTAAGTTGGGAAAAATATTCTGCACTTTGAAAAATAGACTGGGAATTTGGTATCGATACTACTTCAAAATTATCGATACCTAATTAAAAATATCAATACCCATCATGTTTTTAAAATCCCTGTAACGTGTTTTTTTTAAACAATTTTAAGAAACCCTATTTATTTTTTCTTTACCGATTTCTTAAACCCTCTCAACCCTAACTCTCAAATCTTCCATCTTTTCTTTAAAATCTTCAAAAAAAGGAACCCGTATTATCATTTTTAACAAGGATTCAACAAGATTGTTATGGAATTTCATCTTTTCAAAGCAAAATTTGAGGTAAAAACTCATAATTTTCAACTTCGATTTTTGTTCAATTTTTGTTAAATTATTAGTTAAATATTGAGTTATTGGGTTTATTTAGAACATATATATTGTGTTCTGTGCAGGAGGTTGCCTTAAATTTACCCACATCTTAAAAAAATTTCTTTTACCCTTTGCCCACAAAGTGTTTGTTAAAATTCTCAAACGAAATTTCTAGGTGAACTTAGTTCATTCTTTAGTCTAGTTAGCAAGCATGCCTCTTAAGAAATTCCCTCGAATTGATGCCTCGTCATCAAAGCCACCTAGTGGTCCTACGAACGCTACTGTTTTAACACTTATTTTTCTACGTGAAAAGTCAATGTTTCACGACCACTCGATTTTGATTGCTTAGCTAGTTTTATTTTGCCTATCTTCTGACGTTGGCCGAATGACAATGGGTTGATTTTTTCAAAATTTGATCTCCAACCCATGCCACTCTCGTTCGAGCATTCTATTCGAATGCTTTGCTCGAGCATGATGAGACGAGTGCGACCGTTGTTGCCATCAATGTAACACCCCTAACCCGTAACCGACGCCGGACTAGGGTTAGGAGCATTACCAGACAGATTAGAAACTTACACAACATTTCATACATTACATTCATCATTAACGATCATAGTGTCCCTTAGGTGAGTCATCAAGACCCAAAACATGCATATAAACCGAGTTGGGACTAAACTGGAACACATATGAAATTTCAAGAAAAATAAAAACTTTTCTAACTTTCAGGGGAGACACGCCCGTGGGAGGAGACCGTGTGCCCTCCACGGCTTCTAGACACCCCCGTGTGTCCATCCGTGTTTACATACTAACTATATCAACACGGTCACTAGGCACGTCCGTGTGCCATGACCGTGGTGCTACCGCACCATATACTCGACTTTTCCAACACGGCCACCAAGCACGCCTGCAGTGCCATGGCCGTGTGCTCTTAGCTAGCTACGACTTGTACACCACGGCCAGCTGACACGCCCATGTCGAGGCCATGTACTATTTAAGCTACATTCTGCCAATTCAACCACGGTCTTAGGCACGCCTGTGCCTGCAACAAACAGTGTGGCATTATAGGCCATTTACAAGGCCAAAATGCCACCCATAAGGGTCAACCTACAAGCCATATTTACCAACATATCTCATGCACATATAACCATAAAAAACATACCAAAATAATCATTCAAACCATGCATTCAATACCATTTCCAACCATGACAATTTCAAAGAATAAAACTCATATCATTACAAGTATAATTCATTCATTTGCTCACTCAAACCTTGGCCATTTCACATGCTTTCATCATACCAAGATATGCATCATATATCACATTCATTTAAGCAAAGTCTTAATTCAAAAATAGCCAAATCACATGGCTAAGATCACATAACAACTTGTACTAAAATACTAGCCTATACATGCCATATCTAACTTTATACATTTTTAAAGTGTACCAAAATGAGTTTAGTAGTGTGATGACGATCCGTGACGGTCCCGAGCCTTCAGTAGCTTTGACGACCTATAAAACAGAGAAAACACACACAGAGTAAGCTTTTCAAAAGCTTAGTAATTCATATACAAATAAACTTAATAGACAAGTATATAAGCATATAGAAATATAGGCACATTTTATATACATAACATCTTCTCACATATATACTTTGGTTCATACTATTGGCCATATTTGCCACATTCATCAATTCCAAAAATCTCTTTTGCACAAAACTATTTCAAAGGTCCATAACCATCATAGCAAGGTTACATAGGAACTTACCTTATATACACACTTAGTGTATGAATCAACGTACCTGAATCGGATTCACTATTTACATGGCTATTTTGTATCACAAACTTGCCCGTTGAACCGTAAGGATTCTACTAGGATACTCAGAAAGCTCGGAATGGTCGTACAATGCCAACGTCCCAGACGAGGTCTTACATGCACTCAGACATTGATGCCGCTGTCCCAGACAGGTTCTTACACGTATCAATACGATGCCAATGTCCCTGACATGGTCTTACACGTAAAGCTTATCTCGATGCCAACGTCTTAGACGTGGTCTTACACATAAAACTCATATTGATGCCTACGTCCCGGACGAGGTCTTACACGAAGTCTCAAATCAACGCTAACGTCCCAGACGTGGTCTTACATGATAAAACAAAACAGATACCTATGTCATGACATAGCTAATCCTATTTGTTCCTAGGTTCGTACAGGACTTCTCGGACTTAACACTATATCATCTATATCTTGGAATTCATATTCATAACCTCTCATAAGCATCCATCATCAACATTTGTCATATGAACAAATATAATTGCATACATATACGTTTATTTGCATAGTGACTTACCTCTGATTCGATTTATCGGGAATGGAAACGGCTACTCGTTTACTTTCGCTTTCCCGCGATCTAAGTCCGTTTTCCTCGGTTCTTGATCTAAACATATTCAGAATTAACTCTTTTATTCACTTATTCACTCAATTCAATCCAAAGACATACATTTAGGGCTATTTGCAAATTAACCCTCATATTTGCATATTTTATCAATTTAGTCTATTTTTCTCAAAACATAAAATTCACAAAATCTATACACAACCAAGCTTAGCCGAATATATATGTACATCATGCAAACCCATACTTTTCATCAAATTAGCAATTTAGTCCCTCAATTTGCTATTTTCACAATTTAGCCCTAATTAGCTAAATTCATCAAAAATTCAAGAAAAAAGTATGTTCATCTAGCTCATATCTTTCATTTATCAACTAAACTCATTTCAAAACTCAACATATCAACAATGGCATTTTACAAAAACATCATCAATACACAAAATTAAGACATGGGTTTTATAGCTCTCAAAGCAACGATTGCAAAAACATAAAAATTATCGAAAACCGATCAAAACGAACCTTGAATTTTGGCTTGATAGTAACCGAATGTTCAAAGCTTCCAAGCTTTCTTTTTCTTTGTGATATTCGGCCAAAGTAGAGAAAATAAAAGATGAACACTCATCTTTTGTTTTCATTAATATAATGTTATTTATTCAATTACTAAATTGCCCATCCATTAAACATATAAGACAAATTAATACTAAGGTTATTAAGACATTCTATCATCCACTATCTCAATGATGGCTTATTTTCCATATAAGGCCTCCATTTTTACAAAGCCACAACACTTTGATACCTTAGTAATTAGCAAGGAACTTTCACACTTAATGCAATTTCATCCTTTTGTCAAATTAAACACACAGACAAACGAATTAGCTCACAGAAATTTACCACATGCTTAATCACATATCAACGACATAGAAAATAATATTAAAATATTATTCGAACTCAGATTTGCGGTCCCAAAACCACTGTTCCGACTAGGGTATTAACCGGACTGTTACAATCAAATCGCTTTTAATGAATACCCCTTAAACATTTTGGGATCGCACGCATCTGAGCTCAATATTCATGATCGTTTTCTTCATTTTATAATTACATGGATATTATGACCTATTTCCAAACACGCTATTGTTCGATCAATCAATTATTGGTGGATTGGTTGTTTTCAAAATAATAGGCGTCCCAACATTTTTCTTATCATGTTCAACGACATTACCAAGGTCATTGGTAAGGACCTTACCAACACCATTACATTACCTTTTGGAATGTATCTTTCTTATATATTCAAATATTTAAAGTTCCCAACTCATGGCGATCCTCCTATTACTTCGTCTACTCCTCTTGGCGTTGGTGCTCCCCATTGTGTGAGTTATAAACAAGATCCTCGTTCCGGCGAATGGGTAAAGGATAGTCCACCAGTAGCTCAAGATGATGAAGATGTTGAGGGCGATCACGATGAATAAGAACAATATCAATCCTTAACCGAATTAAATTTACCTTTCTCTTATGCCAATTGTAAATTTAGTGACCAATTTCAAAATGAATGCCAAAATTTTGATAATGAACAAATTTTTTTTCTAAAGCTTAATTTCAAAATGATTTTTAGAAAAGGGGAGCAAACTTATTCAAAACCAAATTTATCAAAGTGTTTTGTTATATAAAAAAAGAGGGAGATTATTAAACCAAGCTTTACTTGGCAAATAATTTTGATATAACAAATAATATATTTTGAATAAAAATCATTTTAACCGGCAAAAAATTCCATTTCAAATGACATCTAAAATGAAAAATTATTGAACTTATACTTAGAAATTTTTTCAAAGCCTTTGACATTTTTCAAACAAGTTAAAATTGCTCTAGGCAAAAAAGTATCGATCTAGTATTGATACTTTTTGTTAAGTATAGATAAATTTAAATGAGTATCGGTAGATTCACAAATTTATCGATACATTTTTCGGTATTGATACGAAAACGACATTATGTTTTCCAAAATGTTTACCGAGTACCGATCTAGTATTGATACCCTTTGCTTGGTATCAATAGAAGTACACCTTTATCGATACATTCTTTAATATCGATACTAAATTAGTATTCTGACTTCCAAAGGATTCATTAAGTATCGATACAATATTGATACCTTTTGTTTGGTATTGATAAAGTTCTTTTGTTATCGATAGTTTTGGTTCCAACAGTTACTAAATTAGGCATTAAATGCTATTGGTATCGATACTTTTAGAAAAATATCGATACATATTGTTGCAAGTGAAATTAATGCACTGATATTTTCATCCACAATAGTTGGAAATCAATTGATGGGTATAAATACCAACTTTTAAAGGTTCTACAACAACAAGAGAGATTATCAAAGCTTAAAGATCAATCAAACAACTTTTGTGTTGAATTTTTCATACTTTTCTTACATACACTTGTGAGCTTCATTGTTTTTCTATTAGCTCAAGTGTTTTACTCTGTAATTGTGCTTAATTGGCAAGCACTTTGATCTTGTAAGGGTTATTTTTTTTACTTGCTTATTTGTTTCTCTTTGAGAGGTTTGAGTATTAAGATTTGTGTAGAAATCTTAAGAGAGTTGTAAGGTTAAACATTGTCCTCAAAGGTTGATTAAATTAGTAAATTTGGGAAAATCCTCAGTTATGGAAAGCTAAGGTAGTGGAGTAGGCAATTGGGGTTGAACCACTTTAAATTGTTGTGTCATTTGTTTCTTATTCTTTCATTGCTTTCACCAAAATTTTAAAAGTTCAATTCACTCCCCTTTTGGCTATTTTGATTGAGTTTTCGATCCATTATTGAGCTAACAAAATAGATTGCAAAAGTTACTATCCATAGTAAATACAATTTCTCAATAAGGTAAGAAATGGCTTAGATTAATTTAATTTATTTGTACTGTTATTTAATGAAATGAATAAATTAAATAATTGAGTCCAAAGTGAAAATAGTTAAAATTAAATTAAATTAAATAGATATTGCATTTCTATTCTATTTGAACAACTAAATTAATTTGCAACATAAATTCTAATACAATAAAGTCATTATTGTTATGAATATATTATTAAGTAGATGTCCATCAAGATCAAGATAAGTTTATGCCTATAAATAAAGACTTTGGAGAAGTTTTGTAAATATTCTGATTGATCAATAAAATACGCTCTCTCTTTGCTCTCCCTTCTCTTTGTTCTTTACTTTCTGTCTTTTTATTTTATAACACGTTATCAGCACGAAAATATCCCAAAAATTACAGTTGTCGATTGCCTCCTGAAGCTGATACTATTTCAATTGAGGCCTACACACTATGGGTAATCATTAGAGCCTTTAACCACTCAAGTACACATAAATCTCTAAATATTTTTTATACCCTTTTATGTAAAGAAATTTATATAATCCTTACGTAGTATATTTTTCTCCTTTGTTGATTGATTTTTGGTAAATATATTTTATGAAAAAATATTATTACTTTAAGGTTTCTTTTAAACTAAGATTCTTTTATTAAATTATAGTATGCATGACATTTGGTTGATTAATTTTTTTTATGATTAAATTATTATTATTAAATATGCTTGAAATTTGATTAAAATTGTGAAAGAGAGTAGTACTAATCAATTGCCTTTTATTAAAGGAAAAAAAATAAAATTTAGTAAGATCTAATTGACTCATTAATTTGTTATTGTCGAATGATTGAATTATACCTTTTAGATTAAATTATAAAGTACAAATGATTTATTAGAGCATCATAAGATTCTATAACTTATATGTAGTATGTTTTTATGAAAGCATAGTTATTTTAGTACTTGTAATAGTGCTCCTAATGATAACTGTAACACTCGGAACCCGGCCTAGACATCTAGGCCAAGTCTAGATAATTACATCCTCGATCATAAAGTCTCACAGTTATAACGCAATAACAGTAAACCATTCATCACATAATATCCAGCACACGGTTAATTAAGTATGCAATTTCCCAAACATTATATTATCATAAAATATTGAAAACCCTAATAGTAATTATTAAACAAAAGGCTAAAGTTTGACCGAGCTTCCGCAACGCCGACCCATTCAAGTTTGTGAACCACCTGCAATTCAATCAGAAAATAAATGAGTTGTGAACTCAGTGCATAAAAGAGGTTCATTCAAATGTAATACAATTGAAGGGTCCTTCTCAAGTCCCGATATTCGATTAAGCAACAAAAGTTATCCTAGTTCAGTTACAGAAGCATAAGCAGTTAGGTTTTATTTACAGAATAGATCAATTTCATATGCAAGTTTTTCCTACCCCGGCCTCTACACACCATCTTCAGCCATCCCATCACACCATTAAGGGTGTTTAATGTCCCATCCAACCCTACACACCATAGAGTGTCGGTTTGACATGTTTACAGAATCACAGCTTAGCTGCTAAATCAGAGTGCGTTAAAGTGCCAGATTCAGAGTTATTTGCATTGTGGCTTAGCCACAAGTTCAGATCAGAGTACTTCCTTCTTCACAGTATCCCAACCTATGCATATGCAGTGTAAAAATATCCATATTTACATAGTACAGTTCAATATTAGAATTAGTTATCACGATACACATACAGTTATGCTATACATATGTCAATCATAGAACATTAAAGAGCCCTCATACAATCGAATTCAGATCGTTAATTCATTGAGGAGGTAAAAATCAGTGTTGGCCACATACACAGCCTCAGAAAATTGAGATTCAGACCTGATTAATATGCCATACGGCCTGGAAACACGCCCATGTCCTTGCCTGTGTGGCTCACACGGCCTGGACACATGCCTGTGTCCTCTGCCCGTGTGGTTCCAAAACTTAAATAGTGAGTTACACAGCCTGAACACACGCCTTTTTCCTTGCCCGTGTGCCTTACACGACCTGGGCACATGCCCATGTCCCTGGCTATATGGTCCTAAGTTACAAACAAAGAGTTATTCGGCCTGGACACATGCCCATATCCCCTACCTGTGTGAACCCCGCACTAATATGGCCACACACGGCCTGGACACACGCTCGTGTCATTGCCTGTGTGGCACCAAATCGATGAACACTGAGTTACACGACCAACCACACGGCCTGGACACACATCTGTGTGCTTGGCTGTGTGGCGTCGACAACCATCATTTTTGGTGATCGAAACTCAAAAAATTAAGGTTTTTGGCACTCACCTGAAGTACTTTTGATGCAGAAACAACGTAGGAGGATTCCAGTACCTAACATGACCATTTGATAATCAATTACACCATCATTCTTAATAAATTACTAAGATCAGCCTATCATCAAAACTATGTCGAAAGTTTCGACACAATCCCAATTCAGTTTTGCACACTTACCTTGTACGTAACGGAAGAGACTAGACTAACGCGGCGGAGGAGCGTCTTTCATAAGATCCTTGCCTAAAAAGTAACCAATCAATCGATTCAACAAAGCATTCAAGTAAAACGAGTAAAACCCCGTTTCGATAAAATAAATGTTAACAAGACAAAACTTGCAGAACGAAAAGAGATAACGATGGAACTTACTCAAGTATCACACAATTGGCGTAACAAGAAAAAAAGGATTCCCAATTAACGCAGAATCAAGTAGCAACAAGCCAAAATAGAAGAAAGGAAGAAAAGGAAGAATTAAGAACTTAGAAAAAAAGGAAAAGAAAAGAACGATAGAATTTTTTTCAGAATGTTTAAGGTTAACCACCATCCCGCCTTCCGGCGTTTAGCAAAAATATTTCTTGACGCATACGATCGGATTCGAACTCGGAACCAGACAAAATACAAATGCTTAACCAGTGAACCAGCAGGCTCATTCTTGGTACAGATTCACATAGAATTACACTTAACTATGTACTGCATGAATAGGGGTTATTCTAAAATAATAAAACTTTTAACAATACAACTCGAACTCTAGACCTTAAACACAATAGCAGAACACAGAACAACAGATACAGAGATTAATTACTGCAAATTCTCATAATTAAATTCTCAAAATTTTTGTGGCTTTACAATAACCAAGGTGATGACGATAATGTTAAAGATCTTCAGGTATATTTTACTATGATTTATTTATTATATCATGTTTATTATAATTGGAGACTAATCATGACAACATGAATATATAGATTTTGATTTGAAATCCACGTATGTTTGTGATGGTGATTATGAAAAAAAGAAGTTTTTTTGGACTTTATAAGTTTGTCCTAGTAAATCTATTGCATTCCTCGAAGTGAACGCAAAAGAAAATAAAAACCAATATTATTTCAATATTTGGTAATACAAAATTAGTCGAAAGCTCCAAAAGAGCTAATATGTTAATATCTTGTGATGGTTAATGCATTGATTTTAAAATATATTCATTATAATGGATCTCATATTAAGATTGTGAATGAGGAAAATATTATTGTAACACCCTAAACTCGGCCTAGACGTTATGGCTGACTCCGGGAGCGTTACGAAGAAGGGTTTTGAAACCGATGATACTTCATTAAACATTGTATAGTTATTAGATAAAAACGTCCAAGTTTTACTAGCCATATTCATTTATATATCCATTACTAAAAACTGTTACATATTGTCCTTCAAAGTATATCTCGCAGCAGAAGTTTGAAAAATCGTTTAAATCAAAATCATGCTCGTGTTGTCAAAAATATTTATTTGCGTAAAACTGGAATTTTGTCAATCATCATAGTTTAAAAATCATAGACACAACCAAACCAAAAATCCAAAATAAATAGTCCCAAAAGTCCGGAGAGTCCAAAAAATACAAAACTCTCTTGAAAACCAGAAATTAAGTAAAACCCGTAAATAAGGATAATAAAAAATAACAGTTTTCTGACAAGTGGTCTCCGCTGAGCCTCCGTTGCACCAACCCGCCTAAGTATGATGATTACTAAACAGAACAGACAAATAGATGTGAGTTTTCGTAAACTCAGTGTGTAACCTAAAAGAGATAGTCATGCAACATACACAAAATCTCATATGCAGATAGATACATATTTGGACCTAAGTCCTTAACAGATATAGATATCAAAATCAGATAAGTAGAACAGATATACAGAATCCTACCCCACATCCTCTACACATCATCTCCGACCATCCCATCACACCATGTGGGGTTAAAAACACCCACCTATCCCTACACACCATATAGTGTCCATGCGACACATAACAAAATAATGTGTAGTCAAGCTGCAAGAAATTAGGTGAAAGGCCATCGTACATATTACTTCCTCTGTAACACCCCAAACCCGGCCTAGACATTATGGCCGAATCTGGCAATGTCACATGGAATGGAATTTGAAATCGAGTTTATCAAGTTAAAACCGTTTCCGTTTATTATCTTCTGTTACTCTCTCTTTAATTTCAAAATTATTTTCTCGTTAATTTGATTCGTTCAAAATCAAGTTCTGTAGCGGAAGCTTTTAAAACCGTGATAATTAAGAAAACCTTTCGCTTTTAGAGAAAACGTTGTTTTTAATTAAACTGAGTTTTCATTGAACTTTTGCAATTTAAAAATCCATAAAATCAGCTAAGATCCCAAAATAAAGGCAAACAGTCCAAAAGTCCAAATTTACATCAAAATACCCCCAAAATAATAGAAATTAATAACCTTAAATGAAATTAACACAGTTCAAAAGTCATGTGGTCACCGTTGAGTCCTTCGCCGCACCGATCCGTCTAAGTCTGGGGATTACCTGTACAGATAAAATAGAAATGTGTGAGTTTACGTAAACTCAGTATGCAATCCCTACAGAAGACATGCATACAGTTGTACAACAGTTATTAGTCAAATGCAGTTTGGGCCTAAGCCCATTACAGATTCAGTTTCAGTTTAAAATTAAGGCCTTAGCCCATCTCAGATATAGTGTGCATACAGTAACAGAAATCAGTATCCTACCCATCAGCATCTATACACCATCTCCGACCATCCCTACACACCATGTGGGGTTTAAAACACCCACCTAGCCCTACACACCAAGTCGTACCGAATGCGGCACATATCAGTAATATTGCAGCTGAGCTGCCAAATAATAGGCATGAAAGCCTTTCAATACACTTCCTCCAATAAACAAACATCCCCCCAATGCACGTGCAACTAAACATGCTTAATGCAGACATACAGAATTACATGCTTACATGCTACAGTTCAATTATCAGTCATACATACAGATCAGTGCACATGCATAAATTCAACATGCTCAACACATACAGTATAATTAGATCACACAATTTAGGGTCTAAGTAGCGCTTACCGACCCTATAGTAGGTTCACAGACGACTTGGACGACCCGTGCAACCCTAGGAAACATTTTAACTAAATGAGCCCACACGTCCATGTGGTTTGCCCGTGTGGGCCCACACGTCTCTGTGGATCACACGACCTGGCCTAAATATCACACGCCTGTGTGACGTGTTCGTGTGGGCCCACACGCCCGTGTGGCCCACAAACACAGTTCGATTTAGCCCGTGTGGCCCACACGGCCACACCTTGGCCATCACACGACCGTGTCTTGTGCACGACCTGGCCTTCATCGATCACACGGTCTTGTTGTCGCACACGGCCTACCACACGCCCATGTGGCATCGACAGTTTGTAAATTCAGCTTTCGTCGAATCTCATTTTCTGCATTTTCAGGTACACACCTGGTATCGATTCGATGCGAAACCACTCCCGAACCTACCACTACCTAAAATAACACCAAAACCCGATCAATTCCATTTAACGAGGCCAAACCATTCATCACCCCCAAACGGCAACTCGAGAGAATACTTCGAATGAAAGTTTGGTCACTTACCAGAGTGAATATAGAAGCTTGCACACCCTACTCACTGGAGAACGCAATTTGACTCCCCCGAGCAACACATAAACACGAAATCGGCACAATAACAAACCCAAAATCGTTTCATAATATTCTAAAACCTTCATGAAAACTTACCTAAAGTACCCAACCACGAAGATTTGCACGATAGGAAGACGAACAAAAATCAACAGGATGGTGACCAGAAAGAAAAGTTTGAAGGAGATGAAAGTTTGAAGAAGACGTCAAAAGAAACAAGGATTTTCGGTAGGAGAGAGAATAAAAAAAAGAAAAAAATACAAAACTAATCAGATTTTCCCTAAAATCCCTATATTCACTCTCCTACTAACTCACTTCTCAGAATTCTAGTTCAACCCAAACTCTATCTGATAACCGAGCAAAAACAAATACCCACGCTTGCGTAGGGATTCGAACACAGGACCTTTACACAACCAACACATATCTTAACCACTAGACCAGCAGGCCCATTCTGTTATATACCTACAACCAAGTAAATGTAAACCCTTTGAGTAAGGTTAAGGCTTTATTCAAAAAAAAAATTTCACCCAAGATAAGGCTTGAACTTGGGACCTCTCACACACTTCCAGAACACTTAACCACTAAAGCAGATACACATTTATGTCACATTTTAACAGAAACAAAAATAAAAATTTTGGGGCGTTACAACTTTACCCCCTAAAAGAAAATTTTGGCCTTGAAATTTACCTGATCAGAACAGATGAGGATACTGCTGACGCATCACATCCTCAGGCTCCCACGTGGCCTCCTCAATGATATGATTTCGCCACAACACCATCACTAATGGGATAGACTTTTTTCGAAGAACCTTTACATCGCGATCCAGAATCTGAACTAGCTCTTCCTTGAAGGTCAAATCTGGCTGAACCTCAATCTCCTCAACAGGGACAATATGAGTAGGATCAGAGCAGTAACGCCTCAACATCGAGACGTGGAATACGTTATGAATACGGTCTAGCTCTAGAGGTAACTCCAACTGATAAGCGACCGGTCCCACTCGCTTCAGAATTCGGTAAGGCCCAATAAACCTAGGGCTCAACTTGCCATTGCGACCGAACCTCAGAACCTTCTTCCATGGAGAGACCTTTAGAAACACGGAGTCCCCCATAGAATACTCAATCTCACGTCTCTTTAGATCAGCATAAGACTTCTGCCTATCAGAAGTAGCCTTCAGACGATCCCGAATCAGTTGAACCTTATCCTCAATCTCAGAAACCAACTCAGGACCCAAAACTCGACTTTCACCCAATTCAGTCCAACACAAAAAAAGTACGACACTTACGACCATACAGAGCCTTGTAAGGTGCCATCTAAATACTCGACTGGAAACTGTTATTGTAGGTGAACTCGGCTAATGGTAGATAATCCTCCCAACTGCCTCGAAAATCGATAACACAACTCCTCA
The DNA here is from genome assembly GCA_025698515.1 of Gossypium sturtianum. Taxonomy (NCBI): domain Eukaryota; kingdom Viridiplantae; phylum Streptophyta; class Magnoliopsida; order Malvales; family Malvaceae; genus Gossypium; species Gossypium sturtianum. Next base: position 18,464,468 of record CM046944.1, on the reverse strand, counting down.
ACATATCTTCCAATATCTAAATCACCCTCTCAGATTGACTATCGGTCTGAGGATGGAACGCAGTACTGAAGTCCAATCTCAAACCTAGAGCCTCATGTAACTTTTTTCAGAACCGAGACATGAAGCGAGGATTCCTATCAGAAATGATTAAGATCGGTACCCAAGCAGTCTCACTATCTCAAAAATGTAGAGCTTCGCCAACTTCTGCAGTGAATAATCAGTTCAAATCGGAATGAAGTGTGCAAACTTGGTTAGTTGATCCACGATGACCCAAACAGAATCCTTCTTAATGGGTGTCAAGGGCAACCCACTAACAAAGTGCATCGTTACTCGTTCTCACTTTCATAGCGGAATCTTAACCGGCTGCAGCAAACCCGAAGGTAACTGATGCTCAGCCTTAACCTGCTGGCATGTCAGATATCGTGCCACAAAATTAGTAACTTCCTGTTTTAATCCCGACCACCAATACAGTTCTCAAAGATCTCGGTACATCTTATTCCCACCGGGGTGCATAGCATAAGGGCTACTATACGTCTCTCTCAGAATAGACTATCTCAGATCAGTATCATTTGGTACACAAAACGGACCACGGAAATAGAGTACCCCATCATTATTCAGCCCAAAGTCTGTAGTGTTGCCACTCTCAATCTGACGGAACCGAAGAGCCAGAGATTCATCCTCTAATAGCCTATCCCGAATCTGTTCCATCCAAGTAGGTTTAACCTGTAGCTCAGCCAACAACTTCCATCATCGAACAAACTAAGTCGAGCGAACATCACTCTCGGATCTGTTATCTCCCTATGGCTCAACCCATCAGCCACCACATTGGCCTTGACAGGATGGTACTCAATAGTACAGTCGTAGTCCTTAAGCAGCTCAATCCATCTACGCTGCCTAAGATTCAATTCCTTCTGAGTCAAGAGATACTTGAGGCTCCTGTGATCAGTATAGATAATACACCTCTCACCGTACAGATAGTGCCTCCAGATTTTTAAAGTAAAGACCACGGCGGCCCATTCGAAATCATGGGTCGAATAGTTTGCCTCATCCGTCTTGAGCTGACGAGACGCATATGCTACCACCTTACCATCCTACACCAGAACACAACCCAAGCCCACATATGACGTATCGTTGTACACTACAAACTCCTTGTCTAATTCAGGCTATATCAGAATAAGAGCCTGAGTCAAAATAGTATTGAGTTTCTCGAAGCTCTCCTGTTGCACATCAGTCCAGACAAACAGAACACCCTTACGTAGCAGCTTAGTTAAGGGCGCTGATATCAGTGAGAAGCCTTCCACAAACCGTCGATAATAACCCGCCAGACCTAGAAAACTGCGGATCTCAGACACGTTCCTAGGCTGTTTCCAATCCAATACAACCTCAATCTTCTTAGGAACAACTCGGATCCCCTCAGCAGACACTACGTGCCCCAGAAAGGTTACTTCGCTTAGCCAGAATTCACACTTGTTGAATTTAGCATACAGTTGCTTCTCATGCAGAATCTGGAGCACAACTCTAAGATGCTCATCATACTCATCTTTAGTCTTAGAGTATACCAAAATGTCGTCGATGAAAACCACGACGAACTGGTCAAGAGAGGGCTAAAACACTCGATTCATCAGATCCATGAATGCGGCCAGTGCATTCGTCAACCCAAAAGGTAATGCCCATAACGAGTCCTAAAAGCAGTCTTATGAATATCCACATTCTTAACCCTCAACTGATGATACCCTGACCGAGGATCAATCTTAGAGAATACAGAAGCCCCTCAGAACTGATCAAATAAGTCGTCGATCCTCAGAAGTGGATACTTGTTCTTAATGGTCAGCTTGTTTAACTACCGATAGTCAATACACATCCTCATGGTCCCATACTTCTTCTTAACAAACAAAATTGGTGCTCCCCACGGAGACACACTAGGATGGATTAAACCACGGTCTAAAAGTTTCTGCAGTTGAGTCTTAAGCTCTGTAAGCTCTTTCGGTACCATACGGTAGGGAGCGATAGACACTGGAGTTGTACCAAGAAGAAGTTCAATATTAAATTCCACTTCTCGATTCGGAGGAAAACCCGGTAGCTCATCAAGAAAGACGTCTGGAAAATCCTTACAGTTTTGATGTCCTTTACCATAGATACCCCAGAAACAGAAACACTAATATAGGCCAAGAACGCCTCACACCCCTTATGAACCAGTTTCTCAGCCACTAGTGCAGAGATCACATTAGCCAAATAATTCCGACGTTCTCCAATCATGACTACCTCATTATCCTCATCAGTTCTCAAGACGACCCTCTTAGTCGCACAGTCTAGACTGGCACGGTGCTTGACCAACCAGTCCATACCCAGAATCAGGTCGAACTCCCCAAACGGAAGCTCTATCAGATTAGCCAAAAATACCGACCCTTGAACCTCTAGTGGAACATCTCTATACAGTTTACTAACCTGAACCGATTGCCTCAGTGGACTCAGTACAGTCACCTCACTAGAAGTACTCTAAACCAAAATCCCCAAGTTTTCAAACACAGTACTAGCTACATAGGAATGTGTGGAATCTATGTCTATCAAAGCAAAATAAGGTACTTCATAAATAAAGAACGTACCGGTAATGACATTTCGAGCATCTCTGTCCTCTCGGTGACGAGTAGCATAAATAAGAGCAAGCTACCTCGCCTCAGTCTTTCCAGTACCTCTGTCTCGGTGGCTGCTGAACTACCCTATGTGGCTGCACAGTACCAGGACCTAGAGCTTGCCCTTGATTGGCCCTCAGTGGACACTCTCGAATGTGGTGCTCTAACGACCTACACCTCAAACACGCCCCAGTCCTCTTCCAACACTCGTCCTGATGGCATCTACTACATTCTCCACACAGCTGCAATCCAGTAAGAGCAACAGGGGGCCCAGCTCTAACCAGCCCATCAATCTTGGCCTTTTTCTTAGGCCTCTATACCGAACTCAAGGGCTCTGAATCCCTCTTATTCTTACCCCTCTCACGATCTCTGTTTTGGCGCTCAATGTGCTTAACCTCTTCGGTGATCTTCGCCTTCTCTACCAGAACAGAGAACTCTCACTCTCTCTGCGGAGCTATCAGTACCCTCAGATTATCCCTAAGGCCGTCCTCAAAATGGACACATCTCTCATACTCATTCGTCACCATACCTCGAGCATAGCGGCTTAGTCTCAGGAATTCGGCCTCATACTTGTCCATAGATCGGTTTCCCTGAGTGAGATTCAAGAGCTCACGCCTACGAGCATCAATATAACTAGCTCCCACATACTTACTTTGGAACGAAGCCTTAAAGAACTCCCAAGTCAGACGGTCAGGCTGAGTACCCTCCTTAACAGTCATCTACCACTAATAAGCCTCATCGCGAAGCAAGGAGACCGCACCCTTCAATTTCTGCTCGGGGGTGCAGTCTAGATCATCCATAATCCTCTCCGTGGCCTCTAACCAATACTCATCCACATTAGGGGCGACTCCTGTGACACCACTAAAAAGTTCAGCTCAATTAGACCGGAGTCGTTCCGTAACCGACCCTCAGCTCCCAGATCCAATGTTGGGCCCAACGACCCACTCCAGTATCCTCAGCATGGCTTGGAATAGTGCGTCGTCCCCAGCTGATCGACTCTGACACCCAGTCTCAGTAGCAGGTGACACAGGTGTCTCACTCGTGTCCAGATTCGGCATGATGCCCAGAGAAGAGGACTCAGCTCGAGCCCCCCTACGGCCTCTACCTCGGCCTCGAGTATCACGTCCACGGATACCTCGTGTGCTCATATCTATTTGGATTTATCTGTATTACGAATTTTATGAATCAGTTACAGTTTCAATATTTATTAACAGATGTTTTATGTAAAGCAATATCATAAATTCAGAGTTTGTTTTTCGTAAGCACAGTCTCCATCAGTTTCAGTTTTAATACAGTTTTAGTATACACTAACTAGAGTGTTTTCATAGCAGACTATCTATAATATCATAATAGTTTATCAGAATACTTACAGGATCGGTGCTGGAGACTCGGTGTACCACATTCTCAGTCAATCTATTTCAAATCATTTGAAAACTAGTTCTTAAAAAAACTAAGTTTTAAAACCCAAAATTTACAACCAAGTTTTGCAACCTGACTCTGATACCACTAAATGTAACACCCCAAACCCAGCCTAGACGTTATGGCCGAATCTGGCGATGTCACATGGGATGGAATTTGAAATCGAGTTTATCAAGTTAAAACCGTTTCCGTATATTACCTTCTGTTACTCTCTCGTTAATTTCAAAATTATTTTCTCGTTAATTTGATTCGTTTAAAATCAAGTTTTGCAACGGAAGCTTTTAAAACCGTGATAATTAAAGAAAACCTTTCGCTTTTAGGGAAAACGTTGTTTTTAATTAAACCAAGCTTTCATTGGACTTTTGGACTGTTTGCCTTTATTTGGGGATCTTAGCTGATTTTATGGATTTTTAAACAGCAAAAGTTCAACGAAAACTCAGTTTAATTAAAAATAACGTTTTCCCTAAAAGCGAAAGGTTTTCTTTAATTATCACGGTTTTAAAAGCTTTCGCTATAGAACTTGATTTTAAACAAATCAAATTAGCGAGAAAATAATTTTGAAATTAACGAGAGAGTAACAGAAGATAATAAACGAAAACGGTTTTAACTTGATAAACTCGATTTCAAATTCTATTCTATGTGACATCGCCAGATTTGGCCATAACGTCTAGGCCGGGTTTGGGGTGTTACATCCTCCACATATACGAATCCCACCCTAAATACAGATACAACATGCAGATAACAGATCCAGAATCACATGATTAACATTCTCGTATACAGATATTATACTTACTTACGTAGTACAGTTAGACATGCATATCAGTTTCCTACTCAGGTCAGACTATCAGATTAACAGATCACATACAATGGGTTTAGTTAGCCCTTACCAACCCTACAGTAGGCCCACAGTCGATCAGAATGACTCGTACGACCCTAGGGAAAATTTTAAAATTTCGGGCCCACATGCCTGTGTGGGCCCACACACCCAAATTGGCCTTATCCGTATGGCCCACATGGCCTAGCCCAAAGCCCATACGCCTAATCCAGCCAAGCCTGTGTGGCCCACACGGCCGTGTCTCGCACACGGCCGTGTCTCGCACACGGCCTCACTCTCGATAGTCACACAGCCGTGTGTCGCACACGACCAGCCACACGATCGACAACACACCCGTGTGGGTTCGACAGACCCAATTTTCGACTTTCGTTGAACCTCGTTTTCTCGTGTTTTATGTACACACCTAGTATGATTTTAATGCGAAGGCAATCCCGAGCCCTTCCAAACCTAAAAACATGTACCCCAAACACCGATGTAGCAACCAAAATACAAATTCACGATAGAAATTCAACAATGCCCAAGAACTCACTACCGACGATAGACCCTCGCTAATGTGTAATAAGCCGTTGATGTGTAATTTTCTGCCTCACAACCTTCACCTAAACACAGATTTTATCGATTAATCACCAATCAATGGCTATCATTTAACATCGCTAACATCTCAAAACCAAACGTTAACAACAAACGAAGTTCTACTTATCAAGCCAATTAAAGAACCCAACAATTCCAGTAGCACGATTGAACGACCAGTTGACGAACCGAATCGAAGAACGAAGCAAAGATTTACAGAGAAAGGGAAAAAATGTCAAAAAGGGAAAAGAAGGGAAAAACAACGTCAGAAAATTAGAGAAACTAATGTCAGAGGGAATTTAAGAAGAGAGAGAAAATAATAAAAATAAAAAATTAAAATCAAATAAAATCCCACAATCCCCCAATTTTAGGCATAATCTCCTACTAACCCAATCTCAACTACCCACTCTCATCCACTTACAAAGACTTCCAAACCCATCCAAACTCTCTCAGACAATCGAGACAAAAATTAACATCCACGCTTGCACGAGGATTCGAACACAAGACCTCCAGTAAGCTAACTCCTTACCACTCGAACCAGTAAGCTCATTTTGATATAAGTTTACAAACAATATAACATAAGCCTACCCAATAGGGATAAGGCTAGGATAAAAAAATAACATAATTTGTCAAAAGTGGGACTTGAACCCAAGACCTTTCACACACACCAAAAACACTTAGCCACTGAAACAGATACACATTTATGTCAGGATTTACAGAAATAGAAATAAATTATTCAGGGCGTTACAATTATATTTCATATGAATCACTATTGCTATAAATATCTATTTTAAAAGGATATAAAAAAAAGGGAGGATTGAATTATTGATTACTCTTGTTATTAAATTGAATTGACTGTGACTATCTTTATGATCTTCTTTTGTCATTATCCCCATTAAGGGGTTGAAAGCAAAATATTTGACTGTGAAAGATATACTTATGAGCAATAGAATATGGTAATTCTATCTAAAGCTCGTTAAGGTTGGATGCACCTGAAGTTGCAAGTTTTTTTTTTTAAATTGTGAGTATAACTCTATAGTATTTAGTGTAAGTTCTCAATTAAAATTACGTGGAAAAATATTACTGATGAGAACTTGCAAGAGAAAAAACTCATGTATGAAAAAGGCATTGGTTATGTACCTGTTGTACACCTGGAAAATAAGATTCACTCTAAAATTTTCCTATTAATAAATTTGATTGGAGTCAAAGTGTAACAGCTCGTTTTTAGTGAAATCGAAACAGTGGTTTCGAGACCATAAATCCCAGGCCAGAAGAAAATTTATTTTAATATTATTTTATGGTCTATATTATGATAGAACTATCGTATGAAAATTTCGTTAAGAAATTTTACTGATTTCATGTTTAATTTGATGAAAAGGACCAAATTGCATAAAGTATAAAAGTTGAATTCTAGTAGATAAAGGTACCAATTAGCTATGGAATTAAAAATTTAAGGTCCTTATATGGAAAATAGATCATTTAGAGGAGTTAGTAGATAAGGATGATTATTCATCATTGGAAATTTAAGAAAAGTAAAGGGGTTAATTTGGAAAGATGATAAAATAATGATGATAAAAGAAATAAATAATTAAATTAATGTCATTTTCATCATCTTTCCTAAAAATAAAACATGGAAACCCTAGCCACGAAAACCTAAGTTCAATCAAGCTAATTTTGCTTAATTAGGTGAGTATTCTTGTCCTGTTTTTAATGATTTTTATGTTTACGAGATCGTAATAGCTTAATCTAGCTATCTCGGGGATTAATTTGCAAAACTATTGAAGTATTAGGGTTTTTCCATGGATGAATATAGTTGAATTATGAAGTTTTATGGTAGAAAATCAAAGGTTGTTGATAGATAAACAACTTTTGTAAAAAGAATTTTGATGAAATTATGATTTAGGGACTAAATTGAAAAGATGGAAAATTCATAGAAAAATTATGAATTTTATGAAATACATGGGCTACTATTGTGATACATGAAAATCGTCTAGGCTTGGAATAAGGATTAAGTTGTATAAATTTCATTTTCTGAGCCTAGGGACAAAATCGTAATTAATTAAAAGTATAGGGGTAAAATAGTAATTTTGCCAAATATATGTATTGGACTGAATTGAATATGAATTGTATTAAATTGAGTTAAATTCATTCGTATAGATCCGGACAGACACAATACGGAGTTAGATCGAGGAAAAGAGAAAGTATCAGATTAGTAGCTTTTGTGTTTACGAGTAAGTTCATGTAACTAAATTGTATGTTTATATGTTTAAATTGAATTTTATGTTTGTGAAATGTATAATTGCTATGCGTAAGTATTGATCACATATCTGAAGATATTTGATAAGTACTAAGTCCCGTTTGAACCTAAGAAATTCGATAGATACAAATGACATTGTCATTAAGGGTTCCTGGATTGGTTGTGGTCCTGCATGTGTTGCGGACACACCACAGCTCTTATGAGCGTCCCGATACTTGGCTCTCACGAGCTTCCCGTTATTTAGCTCTTATGAGCATCCTGATATATGGCTCTCATGAGCTTCCTGAATAATGGCTCTCCGGAGCTTCCCGATATTGGCTCACATGAGCTTCCCAAATTTGGCTCTTTTGAGCTTCCCGTTTATGGCTTGTTTGAGCTTCTCGGTAATTGGCTCGCAAGAGCTTCCCGTTACATGGCTCACATGAGCTTCCCGTTATATATAGCTTGGAAGAGCTTCTCGTTTACATGCTCGTATGAGCATATAAATTGACGAATAATATATGAATTGACGTATTACAGATTTGTACACTTTGTGTGTACTACCCATGTATCTATTGATATTTTAAATGGTTCAACGGGTAAAATTCTGATATAAAATAATATGAGTACGAAATGAAATATTACCATATATGCCTGAAATACATGAAAATGATGTCCCCTGATATGTTGAAATATGAGATGAAAGATACATGTGTATGAAACTTACCTGATGACTATGTACATTTGTGATTATGAGTTATTATATGAATTACATGACTAACATGGTTGATGAGGATATGTGTTTAGGCATTTGGTCAAATTGGTTTGAGCATGTTTAGTTTACTTACCTTAAATGTGAGTAAATGGTAAGTTAAATTCCATGTTATACGAACTTACTACTCTGTTTTATTTTTCCTTGTTTTATAGTAACCCGTAAGCTCGTTAAGGTTGGAAGCTGGTCGGAGCTACATCACACTATCCATCGGCCCATTTCGGTACATATAGAAAACTAGTTTTGGTTATAATGGCATGTATAGGGCAAATTGGCCAATGTTGGCTTATAAGTATCATGTCGTAAATAGCCATTGGAATGGCTTGAGTTGGACATATTTTGATGTGTATATATGTGTGGCCTTATCATGTTTGTTGTGTGTTTGATAGGGTTGAGTGATGGATAATTTATAGGTATGTTGATGATTGGATTGAGCTAGTATGTTTGATATAAATAAGCATACATGTGATTTTGATCAATTTGGTAAGTTGGATAATAAGGTATAAGTAGAGATATGTTATGAACAAAACTTGATTTTGGCTTGACTTGGGTGCCTTATTATGGTATATTGAGGTTCTAAAATGTTTAATTAGTTGATGGCAAATTTGGGGTGAGAAATGTGGCTTGGAAATGGCCTACTTTCATCCACATGGGTAGAGACACGGGCGTCTATCTCGACCGTGTTTGACACATAGCCAGGTGACATAGCCGTGTATCCCCTTTATTTTTGAATTAGAGCAAAACAGAATGCTCACACGGCCTAGCACACGGGCGTGTGGCTTGGCCGTGTGACCAAATTCAGTGAGCTCACAATTTTGGACACGGGCTGAGACACGGCCATGTGTCTCTATTTCAAATGCCCACACAGCCTGGCCACACGGGCGTGTGACCCCTGCACCTTTGAAAAATTTGAATGTTTTCCGAAAAATTTTCTAAGAACCCGATTTGTTTCTAAGGTGTATTTTGGGCCTTAAGGGCTCATACAAGGGATATTATGATTGATTTCGGATATGAATGCTAAATGATATGAAATTTTTGTTTATTGATCTGTAAGTTCCAGTAATGCTCCATAATCCCTATTCCGGCGACAGATACGGGTTAGGGGTATTACACAAAGTCTACTACTGGAGTTTAATTTACTTACTTCTTGATAAAATCGTCAAGACTCAACGCAGAAAAAAGATTTTGGCATATTCCTTGAAGTGAATATTGCATATAATTGTTTGAATTATATTTATTTTGTTGACTTAGTGGCATTATAGGCTTCACATTTATTTAGACATTTTCAGTAGTAGATGTCACAATAGTATTTATATGTGGATACAAAGTAAAAGAAATAACAGTAAAATTATCAATTTGTCACAATTTATATTGACATTATTAGTACAATTGAAATGCATGTTAAAGTAAACCAGAAGTTTACTGATTCAAATGCATTTACTACTTGGCGTGACCAATTAGACCATCTTATATCATATATGATGCATAAATTAATTGAGAATTCATATGTACATTCATTAAAGAACTAGAAGATTCTTTAATTTAAAAAATTCTCATTTGTTGTTTGTTCTCAATGAAAATTGATTCTTAGAAACTCATTAGCTAAAGTTGAGATTCAATGTATTGCATTTTTTAAATGAATATGGGTTCATTCATCCACCATGTGGATGGTTTTGATATTATATGATTTTGGTAGATGCATCTAAAAAATAGTCACATATGTGTTATCAATTTGCAACCTGTCGTTTGCAAGATTGCTTGTTTAAATAATTATTTTTAGATCATGCAACTAAGACAATTCATCTTACTAATACCGATGAGTTTATATCTCAGTCTTTTATTGATTGAGTTTGAAAAACTTTTGTAAAAGTTTGTTATGAGAAATAAACTTCCTATTTCAACATGAGATTATATTAATTTACGTGTTGTACACATCAAGCCAATAAATTATAAATACTCTCCATTACAATTGGTTTTTAGTCGAGAGCTAAATATTTCTCATCTTTGAATTTTTGTATGTGTGTATATGTTCCAATTGCTCCACCACAACATACAAAGATGAGTGAATCCTCAATGAAAATTGGGAATATATATTAATTACAAGTCTCTTTGTATTATTAGATGTTTTGAATGTATTTGAGGTTGAATTATGACATGATTTGTGGTTACTATTTTGATTCGATAATTTTCCCGATATTAGGGGGAAAGAAATAATAACTTGTAATGAGTTAGAAGGGAGAGTAATTTGAACCAGAAGTTCAACAAGGATAACTCATTACAAGTTCCAAATATGAAAATTCTCATAAAAGAAAATAATAAATCTAGATATATAGTGAAGGCAGAAGAGACCCAAGACATAACTAATAAGTAAAACTCCAGAAGAGATTCAAGTACCTGAAACTGAAGATTAAAATAGTGAAAATAAAAATCTCGATAAATTATGTCAATTCCAGAAAACGTGGAACTGAATAATAAAAGTGGTCAACAATGGTTTTGCATGAAATATTATTATTGAAATAATAAAATAAAAGGAGGATCTTGAATAGATCTATTGAAAAATATAGATATGGAATAGATTGGTTAAAATAGAAAGACACAACTTAAGTACAATTAAATTCGTGGAGTTTTTATACCAGTAATCTAAATATCTGAATGTATAAAGTCAGTGAGGGTGCAAATGACGTAATTTTGCAAAAGTGGAATAAAAATATGAAGTTTTTCGCTAAGCCCTGACATTGATTATGAAAAGATATTATATTCTTTTGTGGTGGATGCAATAACCTTTAGATATATTATTTTGACAATTCATAAAAGATTAACTTGCGCTTAATGGTTGTTATTACAACCTTTTATGAACCACTATATAGTAAAGTTTATATTAAAATCCTTAAAGGATCTAGGTTGCTAGAAGCATATTGAAATTCTCGGGAAATTGTTTATTTATATGAATTGAAATAATTTGAACATATATGGTAAATAGTAATTGAAGGAGTATTATGAAATGATTCAAAATACTTATTTGTGTTTTTATAGAAGAATCATGTTTAAAGTTTACTATGATTATTGTTGAAACTCCTGAAAAGATCAAAATATATTTCCCCCAAATTTTTCCTCACTCATGACTTTCAAAAGAATGGTGATATAAATGCTTAGGAAATACATTCAAATAGTCATTTGAAAAACTAGTATTCAAGATTGAATACGTAGAATATAAGAAAATATGTGATGTTTTCATAAGGGGAGTAAATACGTGATGTACTCTTTTTCCCTTAACCGAAGTTTTGTCCCATTGAGTTTTCCTGGTAAGGTTTTTAATGAGGCAACATATTATGCGTATTATAGATATGTGTACTCTTTTTCCTTCACAAGTATTTTTTTTTCCATAGGGTTTTTATCTTAGTAAGATTTTAATGAGGCACATTATTTACCAATGGACATCCAATGGGGAGTGTTATAAATATCTTATTAAGTGGACGTCCATCAAGATCAAGATAAGTTTTGATGAAATTTAAATTCTAATAGTTATTAGAAATAGATCTCTACTTTATTTATACTTTTTATGCCTATAAATAGAGACTTTGGAGAAGTTTTATAAATATTCCGATTGATCAATAAAATACGCTCTCTCTTTACTTTCCCATTCTCTTTGTTATTTACTTTTTGTATTTTTATTTTATAACAATTATGATTTTTTTAAATTTAATTGTATAAATTGTTTAATTAAGTTAATTAACTTTAAAATAATCATTTCGCGGTAGAATATTTAATTATTGGATTTAATAATTACATGAGCTTTGGTTTTTATTATTATTTAAATCAAGAGATATGAGCAATATAAATAAACAAAAGATGGATCACCCACACCCACCTATGTCGTAGCATACAAGGGAAAAAGTCCCTTGGAGCTGCCGGTAACGGGGCTAAAAGTCTTACTTGGACTTGAATTCTTTTTAAATAATTATTTTATGCACTCCAAATTCAAGTAAATTCTTGCAAAAATTGCTTTATAAATACTATATGTGTCGAAAATTATATAAGCCCAATACTATATTAATTATGTCGAAATTTAGTGAAAAAAATATTTAAGTTAATTTTTTACTCAAATAAATTTTATTTTTCTTAAATGTTGATTCTAAATTTATGAGATTATAATTGCATTTATTTAGGGATTATAATTCAAATCTAGAAATTATTTCTCGGTTTTTGGCACCTCATATAAAGGAAGTCAATTCCCCTTAAAAAGTTTCGATTATTGTTTTGTGTTCGATTTTTTATGTTAGAGTTCACGCTCTATACATCCGAAATTTTGAGAATAATAAAAGACGTGTTTAGTTAAAATGTTGAAGGATTTGGACTAAGTTTAAATTAATTGACAAATTCACACCTTCCTAAAAATTCCTTTGTGATTTCAACATCTCATCATTCTTGAAATACAAAAATGGGATTATTTTTTCTAAACATTTTTCCAACATGTGAGAGATGTAGTGACTATAAGATCTCTTTATTACCATTTATGAGTCTAGCGATTTCATTAATAATTTATTTTATTTCCTTGTGTAGTGAAAAAATGACGAAGCATGTGCTGTACAAAATATTTATCTATACTCTAATATTGGAAATTAGATAATTACAAAATTTATTCCATCTTATATTTCTACATATTTTAATCATAATAATTATAATATGTATGGTGTGATGAAAAATTATAATTATAAATCATAGCTATTAATGAAAAAGGCTATCTGTTATTTTAATATGTGAGAACCCTAAAAATTAATTACAAAATTCATAGCTTTTCATTCCCCTTCCCATTTGAGTGTCTCTTCTTCCGGGATTAGTTTCTGCTCCCAATATACTAATATAGTTTTCTTACTTTGTCTTTCATTTTTAGGTTGAAAGGCGAGTGTCAGATTACCACCAATCTTAACAACAATTTTCATGTCTAAAGTTGCCTTCAACAACACATCCCATCTTCTTATCTACTTTTCTAATCTGCACAATCCATACAATGTGCCACTCCACTATAATATTACAATGCTAAAATCCTCTTACATATCTTTGTGGTTTAATAGTGTAAAAAGTCCTCAAATTTTTTTTTTATTTTAAAAAAAAAAACAATTAAATTCATACTTTTTTGTACTCAATTAGGTACTTGAATTTTTAAAATGCATAAAAAAACCCTCAAACTTTTTTTATTTTTATAAAAAAGCAATTAATCCCCTTCTCTCTCTCTCTCTCTTTTCTTTTTTACATTTAATTGGGTACTTGAACTATCAAAATGCATCAAAAAGACCCTTTGACCGTTAACTTTAATAGTACCGTTAAAGTTAACCGTCCCTAAATTTTTTTAGTTAAAGCCATCACATGTCACAACCACAACGTGACATGTGACAAACAAATAATAAAAAAATAAAAATAAATAAATGTTATATTTTTAATAAAAAATATAAAATTTATTAAAAATTAGGAAAAAAATTATAAAAATTTATAAAGTAGTAAGAAAATTATAGAAAATGTAAAGAAATATAAAATTTGTAAAAAAATTATTGTACCAAGAAGCATTTTATAATTTTTTTATATATTTTATTGATTTTTATTTTTTATCTTTTTTCGTCACATGTCATGTGTTACGGCACGTGATGGTTTTAATTGAAAAAAATTGGAGTCATTAACTTTAACGGTCAACGATTAAAATGAATGGTTAAATGACCTTTTTGATACATTTTATAATTTTTTCATGATTTTTTAAATAAAATTTTTATATTTTTTTACGATTTTTTCATAAAATTTTAATATTTTTTATTAAAATGTAATAATTTTTATAACTTTTATTAATTTTTATCTTTTAAAATTTTTTACGACATGTCACGTCATGATTGTGACACAGGATAATTTTAATTGAAAAAATTAGAAACAATTAACTTTAATAGTAAAAAAACATTTTATAATTGAAGTACCTAATTAATTAAAAAAAGTTAATTACAATTTTTTTTTGAAAAAAATTGAAAACCTTTTACACTCTAAAACCTAATTTTATTGGTGTGACTCCAAATCTTTCGAAGGATGATTGCCATATCAATAAATTTTTCCTTTTTAAAATGCTTGTGCAGCTTATATTAAAATTTAATTCGATTTTAGAATTAAGTATAGGATTTAAATAGTAAAAAGGAAAATTGAAGTATCCGATGCTTGCTCTATCATCATGGTTGGGCCGAATCTCACGTCACGTGGGGTCACCTCTCATACTGAACCCACTTGACCTGCGCTGCTGCACCTTTCAACTTGGAATCGCACTATCAGATCTTCGTGTCCCCGTAATTCTTCACCACCCTCATGCCTATTTCTGTCCATTCACTCTCCTTTCATATGCGGCGTAACCGTGTTTTCACTTCTCCCCCTTCTTATCCAATTACCAACTTTCGTCTCTCCTTCTCTTAGCTGTTCTCCCCCACTTGGATTCCCAACTCTACCCCCCCTTTTTGACTGTTCCATCCTCGTTCAGTACACAGATTTGTCCTATTCCCTTTCCATTTCATAAAGATGGGTGGACCAAAGAGGATTTTCTTTTCAACCCAAACCCAAACCCTAACCCCCTTTCCCTTTGATATTTTGCTGACACTGACTCACTGAGTCCAAAATTCCACCAGCTCCTTCCTTCATCAATCATGAGCCGTTTCAGGGTAACTGACATCTTCGACCCTTACTCTCCCTCTCTCTGTGTTAAAGAAACCTCCATTCTCGCTCACAAGCCCTTAGCTTTCCCCTCATTTTTCGAAGCAGAACATGAACTTAGCTCCGCCCTCGACCTACTGAGTCCTTTCCCTTGCTTTAGCCCCTTCGATATCTACGACAACGTCACCGATCTGGTCCAAATCGAGAGAACGCCGTCGTTTCGTTCGTACAAGAGGGTACAACGCCGAGTCGAACCCGAGTTTTCTATTCAAACCTTGTGCGACCGAGTTACGGCGCTGGAGTCTAAATTCGACCGTCTCGTTAACGGGAGGAACTCCGGAGGGGACAGGAAGTACACGTGGACTGCGGAGATCAAGGGGCCGGTTGAGAGGAAGTACAAATGGGTAGCGGAGATCAAGGATGGGAAGAAGACAGAAGAGGTGAAAGAGAAAAAGTATAAATGGACGACTGAGATTGAAGGAAAGGGAATTGATGGGCCTATCTCGAGAAAGTACGTGTTCTCAGCATCCACTGGTGGCGATGCAAGTGAATGTAGCAAATCGGAGAAGAAGGAAAAGAATGAGAAGAAGCATCAGAAAAAGGACAAGAAAGGAGAGAATGTCCCGCGTGTAGTGGAGATCGAAGAGCCGTCAGATCACGGAGCTGTCGTTTTAAGACAGGTTTGATGAATTTAGTTTAGTTTATTCCGCTTGAGTTGTGTAACGATGAATTGCTTTCTCTATCAAAATTATGACGTTTAATTTCCTTTTCAGCAGATCCTGAAAACGACATTTCTTATTTTATTAGTTTCTTGACTAATCGCTGCCACCTTTAGTGATCCTCCAATAATATCTAACTTATTATTTGAGGAAATGAATCGATCCTTATCTTCATTTTCCCTACTATGAACACTTGTAACTAGGCTTTTGCCAAAAGAGCTGGAGTTATAAGAAATAACAGGGGCAAGAAGAAGGAATTGTCTCCTCAAGATGCTGCTTTGGTGATCCAAGTAACATTCAGAGCTTACCTGATCCGTAGATCACAGGCTCTTCGTGCCCTTAGGGAATTGGCAATTGCCAAGACTAAGCTGAAACAGATCAGATCATATTTTAATAACTTCTCCTATCGTCGTCGAGTAGCCCAGGATGCAGAAGAACGCCAAAGGTTCTCTGAGAAAATCATTGTGCTGCTCCTTACTGTTGATGCCATTGAGGTACACTATCTTTCTCGCTTTGGACTTTTAATTTGTCAAACTTATGTGATAGTCAGCCATCAAATAGGTCCAATGAGAATAAATTTGAATATATTATGACTTCAGTTGTGCGCATCTAACACATCGAATGATAATTTAATCTGTTACCATGTTTTTGGATCATGTAATTGGTGTTTGTTTTTTCTCATCAATGGTACTTATGAGTTAATGACAGTCATCACGAGTTATTGTCACCCTTAAAAATGGAGCAATAGTATGATCTGTCAATGCACTTAATGATGTCGAATCATTAACTGCTTGCTGGACATGCTTCCATTATGAAACTATGGTTCAAAAAAGATTCAGTGACGTTCATGGAATCATCATGTTACTTTTAAAGAGGAGTTCATTATAGTTACCATAATGAAGGAAAAATGACCCAAAATTTTGTTGCATTCAGTTATTAGTCATTAATGCCTCAAACCATAAGGGTTGGAAAGAATGCAATCTATCAAAGCCGAAGTTGTCATGAACCTGCTGAGAATAAATATCTCTAATGGACAAAATGCAATAAGATTTTTTTCACTAAAACAAGTATTTTAAAGAACTAAGGCCTTTATTGGAGATGGTGATGGTGATGGTGATGGTATCAGGATAGCATGTCTCAGTATCTGAAGCTCATTTCAGTGTGATTTTGGATTCTCATTATTTGTCATGAAATTGTACACCTTGGCAGTTAGCTTGAATGTAAATGGAAGTTGAAACCAATTTGAATTGGATGTGCTGTGTTGTATCATATAGGGAGCTGATCTAATGGTGCGAGCTGCTAAGAAGTCAATGGTAGACGAACTGGAAGCGATGCTTGATGTGGTGGATCCTCAGCCCCAAGGGAGATCACTTTCAATGAGGAGGACATTTGACATGCCAGATAGTGTCATCCAGAAGGAAATTGCCGAGGGGGTGGCAGAGGTGGTTCGAATGTTTGAAGGTGAAGAGAACGCGGCCACTGTTTGATGCACTCTTGTAAAAATGTTGTGTAATATGACAAAATCACCCATCTTTATGGGTGCTTTGCGAGTCAGATGTTTGGAAGATGCAGATTAGTTTATGATGTGTGGACCTGATCTCTCTTTTTATTTTCTGTGGCACTTGTGTAATTTTGTTTTGCACGAACATATTGGGACTTATTTGAAGATGGTGGTACTTGTTTTTAAGCAAGAGCTTAGTTCCCTTTTTATGCTTCAGCATTCTTGTTATGGGGTATGTATCTAGTGTCTGCAACTCGAGTGCCTAAATTTAAGATCTCTTGCTTTGAAAGAAGCTTATGATTGTGCAGGTACACTGAATAAACAAGTTTTGAGTCCAAGACATTGCATGTAAAAGAACCAGTTAGTGGGCCTTTTCTACTTCTATTTAGAAAACCAGATTTCATGTAAGGATGAAGGAGAAGCTATTCATCTCAGTTTTGCTTACAAATTAACTTGGCAGTTTGGAAAAGAAAGATTAATACGGAAGAGGTTCCAAAAATAAAATTTTCAGAAATTTTAAAATATTGAAATCATTCATTTAAAAGATTAGCGACTGTAATAAATAAATTTTTTAGAAAATTTGAACTATTGGAACATAAGTTAAAAAGAATAATATAAAATATGCTTATTAAGTGAATGTTCATCAAAATCAAGATGAGTTTTGATGAACTTTAAATTCTAATAGTCTTCATTTATACTTCTTATATCTATAAATAGAGACTTTGGATAAGCTTTGTAAATATTCTGATTGATCAATAAAATATTTTGTTCTTTATTCTTTGTCAATTTATTTTATAATACGTTATCAGAACGATTCTCTTTTAATTTATTTGCTACTCAAGCTGTTGCTGATTGCCTTCTAGAGCTACTATTATTTCAGTCTTCAATTGAGGCCTGCGCATTATGGGTAATCATTATGCAAAAAATAATAATTATATAATCCTTACGTGATATGTTTTTCTCCTTTGTTGATTGATTTTTGGTAAAATTATTTTATGAAAAATATTATTATTTTAAAGGTTTCTTTTAAACTAAAATTCTTTTATTAAATTATAGTATGCATGATATTTGGGTGATTAAAATTTTTGATGATTAAATTATTGTTATTAAATATGCTTGAAATTATTGTATTATATCTTTTAAATTAAATTTTATAAATATTTGATTAGAGCATTATAAGATTTTATAACATATATGTGGTATTGAAATTTGGTACAATGTGTACCGGATAACTTTCAAGCATTGTACACAAAAATTTTGATTTTGTTTATTAAATGATTTTTTTACTACTAGATCATAAATGTTATTACGAAAACAAAGTTGTTTTACTACTTGTAATAGTGCTCATGATAATAGCCAGGGTGATAACAATGATGTTAAAAATCTCAGGTATATTTTACTATGATTTATTTATTATATCATATTTATTATAATTGAAAACTAATCATGACAACATGAATAGATAGATTTTAATTTAAAATCCACGCATGTTTTGCGATGGTGATTATGAAATAAAGAATTAATGGAGGCGTTTAGAAATCCGTCCTACTAGATTTGTTACATTCCCCGAAGTGAATGCAAACATAAAGAAAATAAAAGATAAAATCTGAACCACTAAAAGTGAGAACATAGTAATAAATAAGGGAACAATGAGAGTTTTCAAGATAACTCTTCAAAGGGTAAAGATAAATTATGTTATCAACGTAATATGAAAGATTATTGGTCACATATCTAGTATATGCCCAAATATTTTGTTTCTATTAATATTCTTTGAAGAAGGATATGAGAATGTAGTAATGAATTCTATCATTATAGATAGAAAATATTTATCATATTTGGTACTGAAACAAATAAATATTATTCTAATATTTAATAGTACAAAAATAATTGAAAGCTTCAGAAGAGCTAATTTATTAATATATAAAAAGCACAAAATTTATGATGGTTAATACATTAGTTTTAAAAGATATTCATTAAAATGAATATCATATTGGGATTGTGAAGAAGAAAAAAAAATATTTCATATGAATCAAAAGAGGATTGAGTTATTGATTTATATTTATTACTATTGTTATAAATTGAATTGATCGTGACTATCTTTGTGATCTTCTTTTGTCATCATCCTCGTTAAGGGGTTGAAAGCAAAATATTTGACTGTGAAAGATCTACTTATGAGCAATAGAATATGGTAAATCTATCTAAAGCTCGTTATGGTTGGATGCACCTGAAGTTGTAAATTTTTTTAAAACTGTGAGTATAACTCTACAATATTCAGGATAAGTTCTCAGTTAAAATTATGTGGAAAAATATTGCTGATGAGAACCTTGCAAGAGAGAACTTATTCAACTTTTCATGATTCAAATGTGCTTCTACGGTAGCAATATAATGAAAAAAAATTACTTCTGGTTGAACAAAAAGTTTTTAACCACGAAACCTGACCATTCCCTGAAGAGAATGTAACATTATGTAATAAATTCGAAAGATATAATCTTTGACATGGATGTAGTAAATTGGACTATAATAATAGTCATGAGGATGGTCGTAATAAATTTTCTCACCACCAGGAGTGGAAAAATAAAGAGCGCAAGAAAAAAAACAAAAAGTCCGAAGAACTCTTTAAGAAGAGAGACAATTTATGTATGAAAAGTCATTTGTTATGTATCTGTTGTACACTTGGAAAATAAGAATCACTCTCAAAGTTTGCTATTAATAAATTTTGATTGGATTCAAAGTCTACTACTGGAGTTTAATTTGCTTACTTCTTATTGTCAAGACTCAACGTAGAACAAAAAATGTATGTTTTTAAATATTAAATCAACTTGATATATGATTTAAATATGTTGAGATGGTCTTCTTTTTAAGTTTTGATTACATGTGTTACATATTGTTTTAAGCATCTCATTTGTTCATAAAAATGAATATTAACTGATTTATTTATGTTGCTATAGTAGGTTTTATAATTAAATAATATATTTGATTAAAACATATCTAGTATGCAAATTTATGTTAACAAACCAAAGAATTTTATGGTAATTCATATTTGATTTAGTTTAAAGAATTGTTAAAGGTAGTAGTTCATACGTTTTATATTATTCCATTTGTTAATTATTTACAGAAATGACATGAACAATTGTAAATGAAAAGTTCTATGAGATTGAATGGTTGGATTTTGAATTAAATTTCATGCATGTTTATGATGATGATTATGGAAAAAATTACTAGTTTTTCATTATGTCATATTTTTATGTTTAAGATGTGACGTTTATTGATATATTTAGTATATGCTTGTTTCTATACATGACCTAGACAATTATTCTTGTAGTTAATTGATTATGCAAGACTCTTGTTAAAAGGGTTTTAAAAGTATTTTGAATTGAACTCGGGACTTCTCGCATCCGAAGCGAGAATCATACCATCAGACCAAATGCTCTGCATTTGAAGATTTTGGCATATTCCTTGAAACGAATATTGTATATAATTATTTGGAAATTATATTTACTGACTTAGTGACATTATAGACTTCACATTGATTTAGACATTTCCAGTAGTACATGTCACAATAGTATTTATATGTGGATACAAAGTAAAAGAAATGATAACAAAATTATCAGTTTGTTACAATTTAGTACAATTGAAACGCATGTTAAAGTAAACCAGAAGTTTACTGATACAAATGCAGTTATTACTTGGCATGACCAGTTAGACCATCCTGGATCATATATGATGTGAAAATTAATTGAGAAATCATATGAACATTCATTAAAAAATTCTCATTTAAAGTTGAGATTTAATGTCTTGTATTTCTGAAATGAATATTGGCCCATTCATCCATCATGTGGATGGTTTTGATATTATATGATTTTGGTAGATGCATCTACAAAATAATTACATATGTGTTATCAACTTGCAACCTGTCGTTTGCAAGATTACTTGTTTAAATAATTAATTTCAGATCATGCAATTAAGACAATTCATCTTACTAATATTGATGAGTTTATATCTCAGTCTTTTATTGATTGAGTTTGAATTTTTTTGTAAAAGTTTGTTATTTATGCACATAATGGTTTAGAGAAATTATTGATTGAACACCTCTGATTAATGTCTAAACCATTACTTATGAGAACTAAACTTCCTATTTCAACATGAGATTATGTTGATTTACGTGTTGTACACATCAAGCCAATAAGTTATAAATACTCCCCATTACAATTAGTTTTTGATCAAGAGCTAAATATTTCTCATCTTTGAATATGTGCGTATATGTTCCAATTACTCCACCGCAACGCACAAAAATGAGTGAATTCTCAAAGAAAGTTAGGAATATATATTAATTACAAGTCTTTTTGTATTATTAGATGTTTTGAATGTATTGGAGATTCAATTATGACATTATTTGTGATTACCATTTCGATTCGATAGTTTTTCTGATATTAGGGGGAGAGAAATAATAACTTGTAATGAGTTAGGGGGAAAGTAATTTGAATCAGAAGTTCAACAAGGATAACTCATTACAAGTTAACTGTTAGATGTATTTACAAACTTAATGAGAATAACCAAGTTAATATTTTAATTTGAATCAAAGTCTCAATAGGACAATCAATTAGAATAAATAATAGATTGATCAGTTCCAAAGTTGAAAATTCTTCTAGATGGTCATATAGTGGAGGCGGGTACTCCAGAAGAGACCCAAGACATAACTAATAAGTAAAACTCCAGAAGAGATTTAGGTACCTAAAACTGAATTTTAAAATAATGAAAAGAAGAGATCTCGATAAGTTATGTCAATTCGAGAAAATGTGGAACCGAAAAATAAAAGTGATCGACAATGATTTTGCATGCAATATTATTGAAATAATGAAATAAAAGGAGGATTTTAAATAAATCTATTGAGAAATATATATATGGAATAAATTGATCAAAATAGAAAGATGCAACTCAAGTACAATTAAATTCGTGGAGTTTTTGGACCAATAGTCCAAATATCTAAAGGTATAAAGCCAATGAGGGTGCAAATGAAGTAGTTTTGCAAAAGCGAAATAAAAATATAAAGTTTTTCGCTAAGTTCTGGCATTGATTATGAAAATATATAATATTCTTTTGTGGTGGATGCAATAATCTTTAGATATATTATTAAATTGTCAATTCATAAAAGATTTAACTTGCGTCTAATGTTTGTTCTTTTATGAATCAATATATAGTAAAGTAAAGTTTATATTAAAATCATTGAAGGATTTAGAATGCTAGAAGCATATTGAAATTCTCTGGAAATTATTCATTTATATGAATTGAAATAATTTGAACATATATGGTAAATTTGATTGAGTGAATAATAGTTGAAGGAGGATTATAAAATAATCCAAAATACCTATTTATATTTTTATAGAAGAATCATGATTAAAGTTTGCTATGATTATTGTTGAAACTCCTGAAGAGATCAAAATATATTTCTCCCAAATCTTCCCTCACTCATGACTTTCAAAAGAATGGTGATATAAATGCACATTTGAAAAGCTAGTATTCAAGACTGAATACATAGAATATGAGAAAGTATGTGATGTTTTCATGAGGAGTAAATACGCGCTATACTCTTTTTCCTTTAACCGAGGTTTTGTCCCATTGGGTTTTCCTGGTAAGGTTTTTAATGAGATGACATATTATGCGTGTTAGGATCGACCCGATTAAGCAATGAATAAGTAAAAGTAGCGGAATAAATTGAGAAATTGGACACACAAATTTAACGTGAAAAAACCCCTCCAAAGAGGATAAAAAACCACGGGCAAAGATAATTTTACTATAATGGCAACAGAACGAATAGTACAAAAGATGAAGATAAAACTAAACCCCGAAAACCCGAAAATAAAGAACCCTCAAAACGTAAACACAAAATTCTCTAAATGTGTTATGAGTTCTAATATCTAATGTGTGTATTTTCTAAGGTTGTAAAAGAGCCTATTTATAGGCTAAATTCATAGGTCAAATAATAATAAAATAATCTAACTAATCAGTGTTTGATTGAAACAAATAAACAAAGTTTAACTAGAAGATTACTTCTCAAATTTGACTGAAATAGGAGTCATAATTAACAATGCGTATTATAAATATGTGTACTCTTTTTCCTTCACTAGGAATTTTTTTTTCCCACAGGGTTTTTATCTTAGTAAGGTTTTAACGAGACACATTATCTACCAATGGACATCCAAGGGGGAGTGTTATGAATATCTTATTAAGTGGATGTCCATCAAGATCAAGTTTTGATGAACTTTAAATTCTAATAGTCATTAGAAGTATATCCCTATTTCATTTATTATTCTTATGCTTATAAATAGAGACTTTGGAGAATCTTTTTAAATATTCTGATTGATCAATAAAATATGCTCTCTCTTTTGCTCACCCATTTTCTTTCTTCTTTACTCTTTGTCTATTTATTTTAAAGCATTTATCAATAAATTTGTAAAAGTTTATAAATGTTTTTTGTTAATATTAATTTTAAATAATTAAAATTAAATAAAAATATTTTCTTGAAATTTAAATTATTTTATTTTATTTTAGAGTGAGATTATGTATATCAAATAATGGTTTAATACATCTTTTAATCATAAAAGTATATCTTTAAAATTTCTTTTGGCTTAAATGGCATATCGTTCATGGATTTAGTCATTTAAACCTTAATAAAATTGACTAAAGCTTTCAACCATGTATTCTTTATCAAACAATCACATTATAATGATGTAATCATTTAAAAAAATTAAAATAAAATTTACAAAATTATTAAAAATACAAATTAAAAAAATTGTTATATCCCCATTCGCACCAGGACACGTGATAAGCTAAAAGGACGCTTGAGCAATAAGCTTGCCACCAGCAAGTCGGGAGGTCACTTGTGAGCTCACTCTCCCGGGATGATTACTCGAGTAACAGATGGTCTAATCTTCATTGGGAATATGAAGTTGTTGGTTATCAAATATCACGTGAGCTTAATTGCTTTATCCTATCAAGTCAAAATGAATGACATGATCTATTTTGTTACAGACAACCTTGTCCCATCGAAAACATCCCCCTTACACGCTCCATAATGATGGTCAGATGGCTAGTCCAACACGTTAACTTCATCTTCGAGACCTTCGCTTAAAAATACCTCTAGGAATGATAAAAAAGGGATCGACTCTTTAAGAATACTCAACATACACTCTGCCAACATACCTCCAACTCCCAGCTTTAGCACTCTCTTCACCTTCACTCTCCATAACCTTCGACTCTCCGCCTCGATTGGGTGAACCGACCTCCGTAATAACCTTTACTATATCCTCTGTACTCCTTGTTACATCATTATATCAACAAAAATTATAAAAAAACTATTGAAATCTTTAAAATAAAAAAAATTCTCATTTTTCATAAAAAACATTTTATATTGCTTAACTAAACAAATTTTCTCACAAAAATCTCTATTTTTATGAAAATAAAATTTAAAAACATAGTTTTCCTAAACCAAATAAACACATATTTATATTTATATGCATATTTTCTTGCCTTTGTTTGTATAAGACATGGGAATTTCTCAAAACCAGTTGCGTCTACCTACTGCATAGAAAGAATGAAAAAAGAATCCTCTAATGCCTTTTATAGTTTTATTCTTTATGTACGGATATTTAATATTTAATACGCATATCTTATACTTGATAAGAACAAATGGTTGGCGATAATTCGTGACTGAATTGATGTTTGATTGCCACTTGCACACAACATAACCAATGAAAAATAGAGGGCAAATTAAATTTATAGATAACGATGAGGCAATCTTTGCTTATAACTTAGATGGTTTTTAGGGATAAATATCGATTTTAAAAAAATTAGGGATTTGGTTGATTTTTTCAAAATTTAGGAAAATAGGTTTATGGAGAGAAAAGGCAAAAACACCTCCTACAAGGATCGTTTATAGCTGACGTTGTAAGAGGGAGGCTGAAAGAACATCCTACAGGTGGAAACACTCCTTACAGGAGGCGTTTTTATCCCAGTTAAACGTGTCCCCGCAAAACGTGTTTCTAAAAACTATGACCAACCCTAACCCTAAGCCCGAGAATCTCAGGATAAAATTCACACATCCCATCCCATCCCATCTTTTCTGTGGCAAATAATAATGTTATCTTTAAAAATTTTTCAAAAAAATGTTGTTTGTTAGAAACGTTTTTTTGACTTTTCATGTCCAAACTTTTCTAACAATTTGAAATTATATTTCATATTCAATGGTAGAATTTCCTATAAAATGAAGACATTCTATAGAGAAGTTTTCATAGTTAAATTCCGAACAGATTGTTTTCATATGGAGAAGATTGTTGATGTTAAAAATCTAAAGTTCAAAAATCGACCCAACAAAGAAAATTAGTTCAAGTGTTGTTGTTTGAATTTGGATAATGAGTACTTATTTTTCTTTATAATGTTTTCATTTTAAATATTTGAAACATGTTTTTTGGGTGAAGATGAGTATACGAATTAGAGCCGTTATTTATTACGCGGTCAAATTTGTGACATTGATATAGAGGTCGTTTTTGTATCAGACCAATCTACAAAATTGACTTTCAACCAGAGCATAGCATTGGACGAGCTTCGGTCAAGAATTAGAAGGAATGTGATGACTTGAAGCCGGAGGAAAATTTCGAGCTTGAAATATAGATATCTAACTTCACTAAACCCTATTAAATATGATATATTTGAGTTAAAAGGCGACATGGATGTCGACGCAATGCTCGATGCATATTGCTCTAGTGGAATTTCTACTATACTAAAGATATATGCCCACTTTGTTGATGTCGAGGAAGGTGGTCCGAGTTCGACAACAGTTCCAGTAAATTCGTTTTGGGAATAAGAAGTAGAAAGTCCAACCACACGGTTGTGCTGTGGTTTCATGATTTTGTTACAAAGATCCTATCAGGAAATGCTAGAATCATCAATGGGGATGCAATCCTCAGTTTCAGCCTCGATTTCAACTTTGGGTACAACTGGGGTTAGTTGGTAACCCGAACTTGGAGACCTAGACACGACATTCTATGAGTGCTTTTAATTTCAACTTTCTAACGTCGATATTCTATGTTGGAAACATATATGCATGTATGTTATTAAGTATATGGTGTCGCATAACCCAGTTGTGCATAGAATTCTTGTTGTAGGCGATGGAGGATACATTGGTGTTGTTGACAACAGTGGCGTGTAATATGCTCCTAGGATGGAGGTGGTGTAAAAAATATTCTTGGAGAATGTTTTTGTACATTGTATGATGGTGCATAATGTGATGCTTGTGTAAAACACATGGGGTTAGTAAAAGCCCCAAAAAAATATGAATCATACTCACCAGGAGGCAGTGCATCCGTTTGTATAGAATTTGGGGTTGAAGTTGATGATGATGAACTCAACACATGTACTCCCAATCCCGACCTCATGTAGGGTCGTGTTGGCCTTCTATAATGAATTTGTCTACTCATTTCCTCCTTCGGCAATAGATATGACTTACTTTGAACTCTAAACCATGTCATGTAATCCGAAGACATTGTCAAATTCGGTCCGGCAATTGGTTCACGCATAGGAATTCGTATCTATGTTCCTAGATGTAGATATACTTGACATGAAATTTAGGCCAATCTTCATCGATTCTCCTTCGCAAGTATTTTATAAAGTTCATCGAGCTCTTGGGGTGAGGGCGGAATATTTTTCACAAACCCAAAATATCGCATCACTCGATTAGATTCATGCATCTCAATCATCAAAAAAACTATCAATGACACTTTGACGTGCCCGATATTGCAATTCGTCAAAAATTCGACCAGGATGCATTCTTGAATTCTCAAATCAGAGTATGACACCCATTCATATTATAGTACAAAATTGTAAATTTTATTACATACCTAATATTAAATTTCAAGTCATTATGTAATTATTATATAAGTGAAAAATTCAAAAACTAACATCAGTTTCTGACCGTTGATCTGACAATAACCGGATATCCTCGAGCTCATTCGATATACCCACATGACTCGCTTTATTGTTCCACCTATTCAAATAATATGTTATTTCAAAAATATAATAATGAAAAAAATAAAGTGATAACTATATTATTAAATGAATATTACCTTATTATGTGTGAGAGTTAATAAGGGAAGTTTACTCGGGGACGTAAAAATGGTAAGCAGTACCATGCCCATGATTGAAGAAGAAGTATACAACCACCGATTTTAGTTTTCTGTGCTTCAGTTGTTCGACACATCTCTCGGTACAATGTATCAAGATAACTGATCCCCAACTGAGTTGTTGGGCTTTTTTAAAGTCAATTAGTTGTAGGAGCTACCTTAAATATACCAGATTTCGAGATTTATCTAGCATTAGAAGACACTTGGTTAACCTCAGTATGAATGCTCGAGCGAATTGTT
Organism: Gossypium sturtianum; assembly: GCA_025698515.1. NCBI lineage: Eukaryota > Viridiplantae > Streptophyta > Magnoliopsida > Malvales > Malvaceae > Gossypium > Gossypium sturtianum. The sequence goes on along the minus strand of CM046944.1, from coordinate 18,436,699 downwards.
GTCTTTCAATCACACTAGAAGAGTTGTCGAGATGTGAAAAAAATTATTCTAACCATTTCATTTCTATCCGGCTACCATTAAACTTGTCTGGCACCTTGTTGAATAGTTGGTGGCAAATTGTGCTCCAATCGCCAATGCCCATTACCCTCGTAATGATTGACCCATTAACCAGTAAACTGAATTGTAATGCCACATCCTCGAGCGTAATTGTACACTCACCACACAGAAGATGAAATGTGTATCTTAAGTGTCCTTTCTGGGAAATCATTGATAAGTATGGACTCCAATTTAGTCCCTCCGAGTATATGAGACATGTGTAAGAATTCCGCCTCTTCCAAATGTTGTTCAATAGCACGTGGTCACCTCGCACTTAAATTGTGTATATATGTCCTGATAATCCGATCTTCAGTCTAATTATATAAACATAAAAATCTTAAAAAATAATAATATTAACAACTTAATAATTTTATTAATTAAAATAAAATTGTAATAATATTTTCTTACCATTTGTAATTGGATGTCGGAAATATGTTTGTGATTCAAACGAATTAGAGGCATGGCCATCTTTTTAAAATTTTTAAAACTATGAAAATCAAATAAAATCAAAGAAATTACAAAATAGAAAATTGAGAGAAATTGAATGAAAAAAATTGAGAATAAAATATTTGAGAGAATTGATGAATAGGATTGAGAGAATTAAGAGAATAGGATTGAATATAAAAAAAAGAAGAAAATAGGCGGGGTATAGAAAAAAAAACCATTGGGAAAAAAAGTAACCGTTGAAAAAAAAGGTTACCATTGGAAAAAAAAAGGTTACTATTGGTAGCTAATTGTTACCCAACAGATTAAAAATTTTAAATAAAAAAGCCAAAAACCCCCCTTATGGGGTGCGTTTTTTTTTTTTTTCAAAATCGGTTTGTTTTCCTAAAATTAAGAAAAAAACTAGCCTAAAACCTTAAATTCCATTTAAAATTGGCATATTTGCCAAAATTCCCCTATTTAGATAGTTACTTTTTAAAATAATATTTTAAATATGAAGGATTATATGTAGTATTCATACTTTACAAGGTTAAATTATTTTTCGAGTTTAAATTTGGCAACTACTATTATATTAGAGCTTAAACTTTTTTTTTTAGCTTAAGCTCTTGGATTTGGAAATTGTTTTTGTATTGAGGCCCGAATTTTTGTGTGCAAGTTGATCCATGATATTTCCTTGAAAATTCTAAAGTTCAGGCTCCAATGTGAGAACAATTATCAAGTTTAAACCTCAATATAAGAACAATTGCCAAGTTCGAGAATTAATTTAGACAAAAAAAAAAGTTCAAACTCTAATGTGGGAACAATTACCTAGTTTAAGCTCCAAAACAAAAACAATTACCATGTTTAGTGGTTAACTTAAAAAAAATTCTAAACTCCAATACGAGAGTTCATGTTGATTTTAACCTACTCTATATATAAAGCTTACTTTTTGGTGTATCTAGCTATAAAGAAGCGGGGATGTGCTTTGAAGGTGATTCAATTGTTCCCATTAACACAATGCCAAGGGCAAAGGAATTGGCTAAATAGTAATTGAAACAAGGGGACAAATGGTATCCGAATGGAAAGAAGTCTATGTTCTTAATTCATTCTGTTGTGTGTTTCTATGTGTGTCCTCCTCATGGGAGCCAATTTCCTATTTATATGGCACAGTTGCATGATTTTACGTATTAGGATTAGGTAGGCCCCATACAGGTCAACACGTATCCTACTATAGGGTGAACATGTATCCTATTTATATATCAGTGAGTTAGACATGTTATTCGGGTTGTGGGTTGGTATGGGAACTGGGTTGATCTGAGAATCAGGTAGAGGTGAATACCATAACAATTTGTCTCCCATTTGGTTGAAGAAGAGTCACAAAGTGACTTTTCTGAGACTTGATACGTATGTGATATGGGGACTTCTAAATGAAGCTTTTTAGGCACATTTCTTGTATAAAACTTACAGGTTAGGCCTTGCCATGCAGTAGGAGGGTACAACTATAATAATTCGATTACATAGGAAATGAACCGTCAAGTTTTGGGCTCCTTTAAAATGACCCCTATTTAGCCCTAAAATCATCCAACCATTTGAATTTCAAACTCTTTGCAAAAGAGGTGTCGTTGAGGAGAGAAATCGACATTCAAAGTTAAAAATTCTGAAATTTCCCAAACCATTATTCTGGTTAGTCTAGGTTTGGTAAGTCGTCATGGTCAGAACAAGGGGAGGTGGCCATAGTGGTGGCAATGGTCGTGGTGGGCTCGATTGCGGTATTTGAGGTATTTGGAAGATCATGCTGCTAGAACTCCGGTGGAGGCCAAAGCCTATCATTATACCACCAAGTACGAGGAGATGAGCCGACAGTTGGCTGTGCGAGGCATTCAACTGGCCAATATTGCTTACAAGATCCAATTATGGAGGGTGCAAGGAGGTTAAGTGACATCGATGAGGGTTTTATACTTCCTTTACATGTGCTGGAGGTTGGTGTTCACCTTCCTCTTTATCTATTCTTCTGCCTCCTGCTTGAGGAGTATGGGATAGCTCTCGGGCAATTGTATTGTTTCTCGTAGTGGGTCACAATTGCGTATTTCATAGACTACTTTCGTCGAGATGAAGCACCACTGCTTGTTGTTTTTCAAAATCTTTACAAGTTAAAGGCTTGCAATCGGAGAGGTTCGCTAGGTCTTTTCTATTTTACTCCTCGCAAAGGATGTGAGTCAATTATCTCAAATTGGTCATCTAACTTTCACTTAAACTGATCCAAATATGTGTGAGTGAAAAAATAAATTTGGGGAGGGCTTCGAATTCCCTACCAAATGGTCTGTCCCCAACAAAGCCATTTGTATGCAAAAGCGACCTATTACATGTGAAGTAGGGTGGGCTCAACTTGCAAGGCTTCACACAGGTCATGCATTGGAACTTTAGGAAGTGTTGACGACGAGGAATGTGTTCCACTTTTTCCTTCTGGATTTGAGCCCTAACAACTGACGACCCATTGATGATAAGAATGGCGTGAACACGCAATCAATGTTACCTGTAGAGTTCACGTGGCCACATGGGGCTACTAATGAACTAGGGCTTATTCTTGTAGGAAAAAAGAATGAAACCTAGGAATTACTTTATATAATTTTTAAATTGAAGCCTCATTCATGGTCTTCCAAGTCCACTGGGATTCAAGAAGGTAGCACGATCACTCCTATAAATATTGTTGGTGTTGATAATATACTTGTTGATAAGGCAAGCATAGCTCAAATTGGTCGTGCAAATCCTCTATTAGTCAACTCTTGCAACTGAGACTTTAACTCTTTCAATTCCGTTGGTGCCATTCTATACGGAGCTATTGAGATAGGAGTAGTCATCGGCACTAATTCGATTCCAAATTCAACTTCTCATATTGGAGGTAATCCCGGTAACTCTTCGGGAAACACATATGGAAACTCACAAACCACAGGTACCGATTCAACTTTCTTTTCTGATACTTTCGTATCAATAACATACTCCAGATAAGCTTCGCAACCCTTTCTCACATAGTTCAGAGCTTTCATCGTAGATATAACAGCCGGCAACCCATTCAAATCACTGGATTCAATTCGAACTACCTCACCATTCTGACTTCTCAATTCAATAATCTTTCGTTTACAATTCACGATGGCATTATGCAGAGTAAGCCAATCCATACCCAAAATTATGTCAAACTCATCGAAGGGTAACAACATCAAGTTAGCCGAAAAACAAGCATCCCGAAACATCAATGGACAGTTCTTGCACACTTTATCCACTAAGACACACTTGCCTAAGGGGTTCGATACTCTAATCACAAATTCAGTAGACTCAACAGGTAGAGTCTTACTTGATACTAGATTCACACACACATAGGAATAAGTAGATCCTGGATCTATCAATGCAATCACATCAGTATCAAATAGAGTAAAAGTACCAGAGATAACGTCTGGAGATGATGCTTCCTCTCGTGCACGTATAGCATAAGCTCGGGCAGGTGCTCTCGCCTCTGACCTCACATTTGTGTCGGTGAGTCCCCTTTGGCTTCCACTCACATTTCTCGGTGTTCTCGGGTGGTCTACCTCTAGCCGTCACATTACTCGGTCTTTCATTCTGAACATTTTCCTCTTCGACCATCTTTGGGCAATCTCGAATAAAATGATCTCGAGATCCACATTTATAACAAACTCTATTGTTGAACTTGCCCCAGCATTCTCCCACATGTCGCCTTCTATACTCTCTACACTCAGGTTTGTTGCTTTTGGCACTATCGACACTTGATTCCATTGGAGCTTGAGTTCTCAGACCAACACTTAGTCTTGCGCGATCTCTATTTGGATGCCCAAACGAAGCATTTGATCGGTTACTTGCATCTCTGAATCTCTTCGTCGAAGGTTGAGAAAACCTACTCATCGATCTTTTTCTTTCATCACGAGCTTCAGAATCAGATTTCTTCTTTTCTTTACTTAGCTCCTCGGCTTTGCATGCTCTTTCGACTAATACAACAAATTCGTTTATGTCAAGTATCCCAACCAATAACTTAATATCCTCGTTCAACCCTTCTATGAAGCGTTTACACATAGTAGCTTCGGTCGAAACACATTCCTGTGCATCACCGCTCGATCTCACAAATTCTCGCTCGTACTCGATGGCGACAAACGGCCTTGTTTCAGCTCTAAAAACTCTTTACGTTTCTGATCAATGAAGCGTTGACTGATATACTTCTTTCTGAACTAAACTTGAAAGAAGTCCCAAGTGATTCTCTCTTTCGGAACCACGGAAATCAATGTTTTCCACCAATTATCTAACATCTCTCAAAGAATGAATCGCACACTTTATACATTCATCAGGAGTCAATGACATCTCATCAAATACTCGAATTGTATTTTCGAGCTAAAACTCGGCCCGCTCGGCATCATCATCAGTTGTGGCTCTAAACTCTTCGGCCCCATACTTACGGATTTTATCCACAGGAGGCTTATTCAGTTGGTTCGGATCTATCACTTGTGGTACAACAGTACTTGTGGGGGTGGAGGTTGTGGAGCAAATGATTGCTCGAACGAACTCCAAAACCACTCACTCATCATTCGAAAGAAGGCTTGCTTAGCCTCTCCTCCGTCACCACTATCATTCGGCCTAGATGTGGCCGCAGCATCGCCCTTGAGCGGGAGCAGCGCGATTTACTTTCAACATCGCCAAGAATCGCTTTCGATCGGGATCCATTTGCTATACAAAATCACATTTATAATCGCTCGGGATTCATCACACTATCGCAATTATATATATGGCATGTATAGCTAGACTCACACACGCTACTTTAGTCCGAGAATCGACTAAACCGTAGCTCTGATACTAATAAAATTGTAACACCCCGAACCTGAAATCATCGCCAGAATAGGGTTAAGAGGCGTTACCGATCAATCGAAAAATTTCACAACCATTTCACCGCACAAAGTCAATCATCAATCAAACATATTCAAACATAAACATATATTCCCTTATTACGGTCTATGAGACCTTAAACACGTGTTAAAGAAAGGTCGGGACTAAACCGAACACATACGAAAATTCTTGGAAATTTGAACATTCTTCAAAACTGCAGAGGTCACACGCCTGTGCAGTTAGGCCGTGTGCCTCACACGGCTACCAGACACACCCATGTGTCCAGGCCGTGCCAAAACAGAGCATGTATACTGACTTGTCCACACGGCCACCAGGCACGCCCGTGTGCCACGATCGTGTAATATACCCAGACACACTTCTAAGTGGTCCTTGAGCCACACGGCAGAGACACACGCCCGTGTCCCCTGACCGTGTATGCAAAATAGGCCATTTACAAGACCAATTTGCCACCCACACAAGGGTCAACCCTACAAGCACAATTAAGCATATATTCACACATAGTTTAGCAACCAAATACATGTCAAATGATCAACATATCATTCCATCCAATATCATTCTCTAATCATGTCAAATTATACACCAAATTGCACAACTAAATCATATGCATTACCAAGCATGATTCATTCACAATATCACTAGATCACAATAATATCAATCCATCACTAAGCTTACCATTCATAAGACATTATCATTGCCATCAAGACATACCAAAACATACTTCATATACCAAATCCACATATGTATATTGCCAACATTTATCTAGCCACATCACATGGCTAATTACACATCTCAAACATGTTTCAAAACAACTAGTATATACATTTTATTTATTTCACATTTTAGTCCTCCAATTTACACTTTTCTCAATTAAGCTCAAATCACTCAATTTCACTAAAAATTCCAAGATAAAATATATTTATCATTCACATATCTTTCATAATTTATCAACAACTATCACAAAACTCAAACATTCATCAATGGCATATCTCAAAATCACCATCAATTTCTAAAATTTAAGCATGGGTTTGAAAGAGCACGAAGCAACGATCACGAAAACGTAGAAATTATCAAAAATCGAGCTCAAACATACCTTAAATTAAGCTCCCAAATGGCCGAATGCCCTAGCTCAATTTTCTATCTTCTTTTTCTTTTGTATTTTCGGCTAGAATGGATGAACACATCCACTAGCCTTTTCATTTGTTTTATTATTGTTATAATTCATTTATTAATCAATTTACAACTTTAACCTTATTATTATCATATAAGACAAATAAACAATAATGTTATTTTGTCATTTAACCATCCACTAATTTTAATAATGGGCTAATTGCCTCATAAGGCCTTCACATTATAAAGACAATAACAATTAAACACTTAACAATCAGCACACAACATTTTACACTTTATGCGATTAAGTCCTTTTCGCAAATTGAACACACAATCGATAAAATCTTCACATAGAAATTTCACACAGGCTAAATCACATACTTTAAAATCAAAAAATAATATTAAAATATTATTCTGACCTCGGATTTGTGGTCTCGATACCACTGTTCCGACTAGGGTCTAAACTGGGTTGTTACGACTCTCCCCCCTAAGGATTTTCGTCCCCGAAAATCTTACCAGTGAATAGGTGTGGATATTGCTCTCTCATAACGTTCTCAGGCTCCCACGTAGCCTCTTCTACTCCGTGTTTGTGCCACAACACTTTCACTAAGGATACTCTCTTGTTTCTCAATTCTTTGGTCTCTCGTGCTAAAATTCGAATCGGTTCTTCACTATATGACAAATCTGACTGAATTTCAACTTTAGTAGGAGCAATCACATGAGACAGATCAGATCTATACCGTCAAAGCATCGACACATGAAACACATTATGAATCTTTTCTAACTCAGGTGGCAACATCAATCTATAAGCAACCGGTCCAACTCGTTCAATAATTTCATACGGTTCGATGAACCTCGGACTCAACTTGCCCTTTCGGCCAAATCAAAGTATCTTTTTCCACGGAGATACTTTTAAAAACACTTTGTCACCAACCTCGAATTCAATATCTTTTTGTTTCAGGTCTGCATAAGACTTCTGACGATCTGAGGCCGCTTTCAAACTGTCACGAATCACTTTCACTTTCTGCTCAATCTCTTTTATCAAATCAACCCCGTGAATCTTATTCTCACTCAGCTCAGTCCAATACAATGGACTTCGACATTTTCGACCGTAAAGAGCTTCAAATGGTGCCATTTTGATACTAGATTGAAAACTATTATTGTATGCAAACTTGATCAACGGTAAATATTTTTCCCACGTACTTTCAAATTCAAGAATACAACACCTCAACATATCTTCGAGAACTTGAATGATCTGCTCAGATTGTCCATCCGTTTGCGGATGAAATGCAGTGCTGAAATGCAATTTTGTGCCTAAAGCCTCTTGCAATCTCTTCCAAAATCGCGAGGTAAATCTCGGATCTCTGTCAGATACAATAGATAATGGCACCCCGTGCAATCTCACAATCTCTCGCAATATATAATTCGCTAACTTATCGAGTGAATAACTGCTTCTCACAGAACAAAATGAGCCGATTTCGTCAACCTATCAACTATCACCCGTGATTGCATCTTTCTTTCCCGAGATAACGGTAATCCCGACACAAAGTCTATCGTGATTCTCTCCCATTTTCACTCGTGAATCATAATCGGTTGTAACAAATCGATGGAACTCGATGTTCACTTTAACTTGTCGACAAACTAAACATTTCGACATAAAGTCGAAATATCTCTTTTCATACCATGCCACCAATAAAACTGTTTCAGATCGTTATACATTTTCGTACTCCCCGGATGAACAGTCAAGCGTCTATTATGAGCTTAATTCAAAATCATCTGAATCAACTCTGAATTCTTCGAAACACAAATCCAATCTCTGAATCTCAAACAATCATTACTATCTACTCAATATTATGAATCAGAATTTAAATCACATTGAGCTCGTTTTGTCACCATGTCAACATCACTCTTCTGGGCATCACAAATCTGACGTACGAACATCGGTCTTACTCTCAACTCGGCCAAAACTAAATCATCATCACATAGATATATCTGAGCACTCATAGCTCGCAAAGCACATAAAGACTTTCGACTTAAGGCATCCGCAACAACATTAGCTTTGCCCAGATGATAATCAATCACAAGTTCGTAATCTTTCAACAATTCTAACCATCTTCTCTGTCGCATATTCAATTCTTTCTGAGTCATTAAGTACTTCAAGCTCTTATGATCGGTATAAATATGACATTTCTCACCAAATAGATAGTGATGCCAAATCTTAAATGCAAACACAATTGCGGCTAATTCAAGGTCGTGCGTCGGATAGTTCTTTTCATGCGGCTTTAACTGCCTTGAAGCATAAGCAATGACTTGGCCTTCTTGCATCAGCACACAAATCAAACCATTCAACGATGCATCACTGTAAACTATAAATTCTTTACCCGATTCAGGTTGAACTAACACTGGTGCCTCCGTCAACAACGCTTTCAACTGCTCAAAACTCTGATGGCACTTTTCTGTCCACTCGAATTTAACATCTTTCTATAGCAACTTCGTTAACGGAGTCGCAATCATCAAGAAACCTTTCACAAACCGTCTATAGTATCCTGCTAGTCCCAGAAAACTAGGGACTTCAGACACATTTCTCGGAGGCTTCCATTCTAAAATAGCTGAGATTTTACTCTGATCAACATGGATTCCTGCCGCTGACACCATATGCCCTAGAAAACCAACCTCACGTAGCCAAAACTCACATTTGCTAAATTTTGCATACAATTGCTTCTCACGTAGAGTCTGTAGCACAATTCTCAAATGCTCGGCATGTTGTGTCTCATCACATGAATAAATCAGAATATCATCCATAAACACCACCACAAAGCGATCCAAATACGGTCTGAATATCTGATTCATCAGATCCATAAATATTGCAGGAGCATTCGTTAGTCCGAAAGGCATCACTAAGAATTCATAATGTCCGTACTCTCGCTCGGCGCGCTTTGGTACATCAGATTCTTTAACTCTCAACCGATAGTAGCCCGATCTCAAATCTATCTTAGAAAACATTGTAGCTCCTTTCAGCTTATCAAACAAATCATCAATACGTGGCAACGGATATTTATTCTTTATTGTCACTTTGTTCAACTGTCGATAGTCAATACACATTCTCATAGTGCCGTCTTTCTTTTTCACGAACAACACAGAGCACCCTGTATGCGAGAAACTCGATCGTGCAAATCCTCTATCACCAACTCTTGCAACTGAGACTTTAACTCTTTCAATTCCGTTGGTGCCATTCTATACGGAGCTATTGAGATAGGAGTAGTCCTCGGCACTAATTCGATTCCAAATTAAACTTATCGTATTGGAGGTAATCCTGGTAACTCTTCGGGAAACACATATGGAAACTCACAAACCACAGGTACTGATTCAACTTTCTTTTCTGACACTTTCGTATCAATCACATACGCCAGATAAGCTTCGCAACCCTTTCTCACATAGTTCAGAGCTTTCATCGTAGATATAACAGCCGGCAACCCATTCAAATCACTGGATTCAATTCGAACTACCTCACCATTCTGACTTCTCAATTCAATACTCTTTCGTTTACAATTCACGATGGAATTATGCAGAGTAAGCCAATCCATACCCAAAATTATGTCAAACTCATCGAAGGGTAACAACATCAAGTTAGCCGAAAAACAAGCATCCCGAAACATCAATGGACAGTTCTTGCACACTTTATCCACTAAGACACACTTGCCTAAGGGGTTTGATACTCTAATCACAAATTCAGTAGACTCAACAGGTAGAGTCTTACTTGATACTAGATTCACACACACATAGGAATAAGTAGATCCTGGATCTATCAATGCAATCACATCAGTATCAAATAGAGTAAAAGTACCGTAGATGACGCTCCGGAGATGATGCTTCCTCTCGTGCACGTATAGCATAAGCTCGGGCAGTGCTCTCGCCTCGACCTCACAGTGTGTCGTAGTAGTCCCCTTTGGCTTCCACTCACATTTCTGGTGTTTTTGGGTGGTCTACCTCTAGCCGTCACATTACTCGGTCTTTCATTTTGAACATTTTCCTCTTCAACCATCTTTGGGCAATCTCGAATAAAATGATCTCGGGATCCACATTTATAACAAACTCTATTGTTGTACTTGCCCCAACATTCTCCCACATGTCACCTTCCATACTGTCTACACTCAGGTTTGTTTCTTTTGGCACTATCGACACTTGATTCCATTGGAGCTTGAGTTCTCGAACCAACACTTAGTCTTGCGCGATCTCTATTCGGATGCCCAAACGAAGCATTTGATTAGTTGCTTGCATCTCTGAATCTCTTCGTCGAAGGTTGAGAAAACCTACTCATCGATCTTTTTCTTTCATCACGAGCTTCAGAATCAGATTTCTTCTTTTCTTTACTTAGCTCTTCGACTTTGCATGCTTTTCCGACTAACACAACAAATTCGTTTATGTCAAGTATCCCAGCCAATAACTTAATATCCTCGTTCAACCCTTATATGAAGCGTTTACACATAGTAGCTTCGGTCGAAACATATTCCCGCATACCGGCTCGCCTCACAAATTCTCGCCGCACTCTGTGAATCGATAAACGGCCCTGCTTTCACTCTCAAAAACTCTTTACGTTTTTATCAATGAAGCGTTGACTGATATACTTCTTTCTGAACTCAACTTGAAAGAAGTCCCAAGTGATTCTCTCTCTCGGAACCACGAAAATCAATGTTTTCCACCAATTATAGGCTGTATCTCTCAACAATGAAACTGCACACTTTATACATTCATCAGGAGTCAACGACATCTCATCAAATACTCAAATTATATTTTCAAGCCAAAACTCGACCCGCTCGGCATCATCATCAGTTGTGGCTTTAAACTCTTTGACCCCATACTTACAGATTTTATCCACAGGAGGCTTATTCAGTTGGTTCAGAACTATCACTTGTGGTACAACAGGTACTTGTGGGGGTGGAGGTTGTGGAGCAGCCGGATTCGTTCGAACGAACTCCGAAAACCACTCACTCATCATTCGAAAGAAGGCTTGCTTAGCCTCTCCTCCGTCACCACTATCATTCGGCCTAGATGTTGCCGGCACTATCCCTTGAGCGGGAGCAGGCGCATTACTCTCAAAATCGTCAGCAACTGCTCGATCGGGATCCATTTGCTATAGAAAATCTTTTTTGTAACTGTCAGGATTCATCACACTATCGTAATTATATATATGGCATATATAGCTAGACTCACACACGCTAGTTTAGTCTGAGAATCGACTAAACCGTAACTTTGATACCAATAAAATTGTAACACCCATAACTTGAAACCGTCACCAGAATAGGGTTAAGAGGCGTTACCAATCAATCGGAACATTTCACAACCATTTCACGACACAAAGTTAATCATCAATCAACCATATTCAAACATAAACATATAGTCCCTTATTACGGTCTACGAGACCTTAAACACGTGTTAAAGAGAGGTCGGGACTAAACCGAACACATACGAAAATTCTTGGAAATTTGAACATTCTTCAAAACTGCAGAGGTCACACGCCCGTGCAGTTAGGCCGTGTGCCTCGCACGGCTACCAGACACACCCATGTGTCCCGGCCGTGCCAAAACAGAGCATGTATACTGACTTGTCCACACGGCCACCAGGCACGCCCGTGTGCCATGATCGTGTAATCTACCCAGACACACTTCTAAGTGGTCCTTGAGCCACACGGTAGAGACACACGCCCGTGTCCCTTGACCGTGTATGCAAAATAGGCCATTTACAAGAGCAATTTGCCACCCACACAAGGGTCAACCCTACAAGCACAATTAAGCATATATTCACACATAGTTTAGCAACCAAATACATGTCAAATGATCAACATATCATTCCATCCAATATCATTCTCTAATCATGTCAAATTATACACCAAATTGCACAACTAAATCATATGCATTACCAAGCATGATTCATTCACAATATCACTAGATCACAATAACATCAATCCATCACTAAGCTTACTATTCATAAGACATTATCATTGCCATCAAGACATACCAAAACATACTTCATATACCAAATCCACATATGCATATTGCCAACATTTATCTAGCCACATCACATGGCTAATTACACATCTCAAACATGTTTCAAAACAACTAGCCTATACATTTTATTTATTTCACATTTTAGTCCTCCAATTTACACTTTTCTCAATTAAGCTCAAATCACTCAATTTCACTAAAATTTCCAAGACAAAATATATTTATCATTCACATATCTTTCATAATTTATCAACAACTATCACAAAACTCAAACATTCATCAATGGCATATCTCAAAATCACCATCAATTTCTAAAATTTAAGCATGGGTTTGAAAGAGCACGAAGCAATGATCACGAAAACGTACAAATTATCAAAAACCGAGCTCAAACATACCTTAAATTAAGCTCCCAAATGGCTGAATGCCCTAGCTAAATTTTCTTTCTTCTTTTTCTTTGGTATTTTCGGCTAGAATGGATGAACACATCCACTAGCCTTTTCATTTGTTTTATTATTATGTTATAATTCATTTATTAATCAATTTACAACTTTAACCTTATTATTATCATATAAGACAAATAAACAATAAGGTTATTTTGTCATTTAACCATCCACTAATTTTAATAATGGGCTAATTGCCTCATAAGGCCTTCACATTATAAAGACAATAACAATTAAACACTTAACAGTCAGCACACAACATTTTACACTTTATGCGATTAAGTCCTTTTCGCAAATTGAGCACACAATTGATAAAATCTTCACACAGAAATTTCACACAGGCTAAATCACATACTGTAAAATCAAAAAATAATATTAAAATATTATTCTAACCTCGAATTTATGGTCTCAATACCACTATTTCGACTAGGGTCTAAACCGAGTTGTTACATATGCTCCATCAATGTCTCTTCTCCCTGAGGAGCCACTTACTGGTGGTACATTTGGGGTATTCCAAAATGTAGAACCCATTCTTCATGGGGGCTCATTGAAGTTAGTGTCCATTGATGGTGAAGTCAACACTTTATTTCTTTGGCGTGATTAACTGAGTGGGAAAAGGTTCCCCTATTGCCCTATTGAAGTGAGTAAAAAGTGGAAAGAACCGATGCCTCAAAAGGTCAGAGAATATATTTGTCCCTCTGCTTCATCTTCTTCCACCAAAAGGACATCATTGAAAGATCTGATTCTATCTTTACAAGTAGCTCTTACTGAGACTGAAGTTAACACCTTGGGGCTCCCAAAGAGTATGGAAGATGAAGAAATAAAAAATAAAGAATTTGAGAATTCATTCCAGTCCATCCAAAGATCCTTAGAGGAAGATAGCGAGCTATACAAGAAGTTGGAAAATGATAATATGAGGCTGGTAGAGAGGAATGAAGGGATAGATAAATGCCTTATGCTTTTAGAGAAAGCCAATGATCAATTACATAAGGAGATTGCTATGCTTCGAGCTGAAAAAGTTGGCCTTTAGGAAAGTATGGAAGCCATGAGTGAGAAGTACAAAATTGATACGGCTAACTCAGAAAAGTGCCATGAGGAAGCCCTAGCGAAGTACCAAGTAAAGACGATGCACAAGTTTCAAGACTATATGCCAAACTTGAAGTCAAACATTTTGTTACACACCTAAGTTGTTGGTGGGCCTTTTGACGCTCGAAGGGTAAACCTCGATGCCTTGAGTCATCTCAAAGATGCTCAACTTGGTTTTGACATCCGCTTCCCCTCGGGACCTACTTGGGAAGAGTTCATTGATGAGTGAAAGAACTCAAACGAACTCTTTGTGAATGATAAACCTGTTGAGGATAGTGTTGCTCCCTTCGCAGGTTCTGAGAAAGGTGAGAGCGAAGATACAAGGGAATATGTTGATGATTCAAATGCCAATGTTTAATTTTCTTCTCTTATATCCGTTGTATCTTGGCTTTTCACTTTGAAATGAAAAGACTATTTTTATTTGTGTTTTTTAAACTTTAAGCAAATTGTCTTCGATGTGTTTCCTTTATTAAATACGACCACAAGTCAATAAACTATTTAGTATCGCTATGAATTTATATCGATGAGCTCTTAAAACATTCATTATGATTGTAAATCGACAAACTCAAAATAAACTGTTCATGATCGTAAATCAACAAGCTTTAATAATACCAGTTGTGATCATAAATCAGCGAACCGTTTGAATGAAGTTGTGATCGTAAATTAGTGAACTCAAAATGAATTGTTCATGATCATAAATCAATGAACTTAAGCTGTGATCGTAAATCAGAAAGCTTTAATAATACCAGTCGTGATCGTAAATCAGTGAACTTTTTGAATAGAGTTGTGATTGTAACTAAGCGAACTCAAAATGAACTGTTCATAATCGTAAATCAATGAACTTAAATTGTGATCATAAATCAACAAGTTTTAATAATACCAGTTGTGATCGTAAATCAACTAATTATTTGAATGGAGTTGGGATCGTAAATTGACAAACTAAAAATAAATTGTTCATGATCGTAAATCAATGAACTTAAGCTGTGATCGTAAATCAACAAGCTTTAATAATACCAGTCGTGATCGTAAATCAGTGAACTGTTTGAATGGAGTTGCGACCGTAAATCATTGAACTTAAAATGAATTGTTCATGATTGTAAATCAATGAACTTAAGCTGTGATCGTAAATCAGCAAGCTCTAATAATACCAGTCATGATCATAAATCAGCAAACTGTTTGAATGGAGTAGCAATCGTAAATCAACAAGCTCAAAATTAACTGTTCATGATCGTAAATCAATAAACTTAAGTTGTGATCGTAAATCAACAAGCTTTAATAATACTAGTTGTGATCGTAAATCAGTGAACTGTTTGAATGGAGTTGCGATCGTAAATCAGCAAACTTAAAATGAACTGTTTATTATCTTAAATTAATAAAATTAAGCTGTGATAGTAAATCAGCAAGCTTTAATAATTCTAGTCGTGATTGTAAATCAGCGAATTGTTTGAATGGAGTTGCGATCGTAAATCACGGAACTCATAATGAATTGTTCATGATCGTAAATCAATGAACTTAAGCTGTGATTGTAAATCAGCAAGCTTTAATAATACCAGTTGTGATCGTAAATCAACGAACTCAAAATGAACTGTTCATGATCGTAAATCAATGAACTTAAGTTGTGATCATAAATCAGCAAGTTTTAATAATACCAATCGTGATAGTAAATCAACGAACTGTTTGAATGGAGTTGCGATCGTAAATTAGCGAACTCAAAATGAACTATTTATGATCGTAAATCAATGAACTTAAGTTGTGTTCATAAATCAACAAGCTTTAATAATTCCAGTTGTGATCATAAATCATCGATCTGTTTGATGTATTCCCTACTTGGCAACCTTGAACAAAATTTCCAAAAATCATAAATTTATTGAAAAAGAAGGTGAAATGCTCATACATAGTATTTTTTCAGGTGACGAGCATTCCATGTGTGAGGCAAAACAAGTCATCAATTTTTGCTATCTTATAGGCTCCAAAGCCTATTTTTTCTACAATTTTGTAGGGTCCCTCCAAATTGGGAGCCATTTTCCCTTGCTGTGATGCTAGTAGGCTAGCCTCAATGTTTCTTAAGAATAGGTCGCCCACTTGAAATTGCCTATTCTTTACTCTAACATTGTAGTATCGAGCAACCTGTCAAGCTCGCGCTGCATTTTTGAGTTATGTTGCCTTTCTAAATTTGTCAATAAGATCTAAATTGAGTCTTATGGCCTCCTGGTTGGCATTCTCGTTAAAATGCGATGTTTTATGTGATCGCAAGCCTATCTCAACAGGAATTACTGCTTCAGCATCATATGCTAATGAAAATGTCGTTTCACCCATTGCTATATGAAGGGGTGTTCTCAAAGCCTACATAACTCCTGGAAGTTCCTACAACCAGGCACTCTTAGCATCATCGACCTTTTTCTTTAAAGCTGTCAGAATTTTCTTGTTCATTGTTTCAACTTGACCATTTGTTTGGGGGGTTTTCACAAAACTTTTGGCAAGTGATATTTCCAGGTATGTACAGAAATTCTTGAATTTTCCCTGGAATTTGGTTCCATTGTATGTTATGATTAAATGCGGGATGCCAAACCTACAAACAATAGATTTCCAGAAAAAAGGGACTCCATCTGCCTCTCTGTTATTGTAGCTAAGGTTTCGACCTCTATCCACTTAGAAAAGTAATCAATAATTATAACTATTAATTTCTTTTGAGCTGTGGCCATTGGAAATGATCCTAAGATATCAATTCCTCAAGTTGAAAATAGCCAAGGACCAGACATTATTTTTAGAGGTTCAATTGATGATCGTTGTACTAAAGCGTGCTTCTGGTGAACATCACAAGCGCGAACCAAGTCCGAGCACTCTTTTGTATAGTTGACCAAATAATATCCTTGCTTAAGAACCTTGTGGGCTAAAAGTCCTCTCCTTAAGTGATCACCACATATCCCCTCATGTATCTTCTTTATGACATTTTCAGCTTCACCAGGAGTTAGACATCTCAAGAGCAGTTGGGAATAACCCTTTGTAACACCCCTTACCCGGTCTAGTTGTCGGACTCGAGTTACAGGATGCTACAATAGAAAACATAAATAATCACATACATTTTCATCAATAATATTCAATAATTCAATATATACAAGTCTAATCTTATGTTTATCATGCATTTCAAAAAATCTGAGACTTAATCGAGCTTATGAAAGCTCTTAAACTGGCTTGAAACCAATTCAGGACCATTTTGAAACTTTTAAAAAAAGATAGGTAGAAAGGCAAAACAGGGGTCACACGACTGTGTGGCCAGGCCGTGTGGTGCTATATCACATGGTGTATCCCCAAACTGTGTGGTGCTATATCACATCATTCAAACTTTTCCATTCTCATTGACTTTCTAGATACCAACTTTGCAACAAACCAACATCATTTAGCAAGTTATATACATAAGCTTATATACAAGAACTATTGTGCCAAAACACACTCACTATCTTGCAAAGGTTAGCCATCCTATGTACATGCCATAGATAAATAAGCTTGAAACATAAAAAATCTACCGAATCAAGAGACGATAGGTGTGTGCTTCTCGCTGATCCGATTGACACGTTTCGAATGTCCAAAATCTACAGAGAAAGTAGTAACACGAGTAAGTATTATAAAATACTTAGTAAGCTCATACAATATAAACAAATAGCTTACCTTAAGAACTTAACAAATACATAAATCAATATGAACATTCATTTAAGTCAAATCTACATATATGTATACATATAGCTTCAAATAGTGAAACACCAACTTCAACTCAGAATACATCATTAATTCATTATCTAATTTATCACCTTGTTCACATTCACCATTCAAATTTTTATCATATACCCTTGTCATAAACATTCATTTGCCAACATCAAATTGCATATCTTCATATTTTCATCCTTTTACTTCTACTAAATAAAACATCGTAAAAGAACGCAATACACAGGTGAAAGTAATAGAGTTTGGTTACCCGTATGGGTTAAACCTACACAATATTTATCAATTTCTCCTCCGAGCTAATCATGAATAATAGTGTCTAGTCACCTATTCGGGTTGAACCTACACAACAAGTATCAATTGCTCATCCGAGCTAATCATAAACAATAGTGCATGGTTACACATATGGGTTAAACCTACACAACAAGTAGCCTGGCCAGGGCTTAATATACATGTACCCTCGAGTCTGCAACAAATGTTGGAGCTTGGTACCATCGGGCATCAACTCGTAACCTCATATACGAGACCTTTACTAAGTTCATCGGGATTTAACCTCAAATTATATCTCAATTCAAAAATCTTAAAAAAAACACCATTTCATATTTAAGTATAACAAAACAACAATATAGTCTCAGTTATACAGTATGAACTTACCTGACAAAATAGTAGCGGTTTAGATGATAGGGACTATTTGATAATTTTCCCCTTTCCGCGTAAGTCCTCCGGTGGTTGTATTTCTTGATCTAAACCATAATTCAATTCAATATTCTATTCTAAATATCTCTTAACAATATATTGAAGTTAAATAATAGCTTAATTCCATCTATGCAACAATTCTTTAACTTTTGCGTTTATTTCAATTTAGTCTCTAAAACCGAAAATACCATAACTTTCAAATTTGAGCTTCGATTTCGAAATAAGTCTCAATTCTATCCTCCTAAATTCCAATAGAATTCATAATTTCAAAAATTTTATGCACACTTCAAATTTATTGCATTTTAGTCCCTAAGCTCAAGACTAATAACACTTTTACTTTACAAACTAGTATATTAGTATATCTAAGCTTCAAAACTAACCAAATAGCCACAAAATGTTCAATAAAAAAATCAATGAAACCTTTTAAAAACTTTAAAATTTTCACGAAATAGTCATTGGGCTAGCTAAATCAA
The DNA here is from genome assembly GCA_025698515.1 of Gossypium sturtianum. NCBI lineage: Eukaryota > Viridiplantae > Streptophyta > Magnoliopsida > Malvales > Malvaceae > Gossypium > Gossypium sturtianum. The sequence goes on along the minus strand of CM046944.1, from coordinate 18,417,757 downwards.
GCTCTCGAGGTTTTAAAAATATAAAAATTACAAGAAACGAGCTAGGAACCATTTACCAAATTAGAGCTGAATAGCCTGAAGTTGAAAAGAATGGTTGTTAGTTTTTTTTTTTTGTGAGGGACGGTGGGGAAGATGACAAAAAATGAAAATAAAACCTTGTTTTTACCTTTTTACTTTATTATTTTAAACATGATTTTTTAATGTAAAAATTACATAATAAACACATCGAACCGTGCATCCACTTTTAAAGTGGTCAAATTTCCACTTTGAGCCCTAATGTAAATCTAACTACCCTTATAACAGTTAAAAATCAATAGTGATAGACTTTTACAATTTTTATGATTTAGTCCCTATACCTTAATTAACCATTCAATCACCCAAAATTATCATATTAAAACTCAATTCAAATCTAATATAGACTCGTTAATATTAAATAATATTATTAACTGACTCGATCATTGGAATACGGGGTTCCAAAACCATCATTTTCGGTACCACTAAAATCGGGCTGTTACACCTTTTTTTTATATAGTACACCTTATAACATGAATATCTAAAGGTGGGGTAGATTTAAATAATTTTAGCTACATGAAAGCCAGATAATATTTAGGTACGAAAATGTATTAAATGTAAATACTAGTGTCATACCTCACTATTTTATGTTGCATATTGGCTAACTCTTTTTTGCTCAACTGTTGACTTTCCCCTGTAAGGCTTTTATAATGGGAGTCATCCATGTTTGTTCCTGATTTAAATTAAGTACCTGTTGGCTGTCGTAGCTTGGGGTGGCTCTATTCTCTAGAAAAATTTCCCTTTTTGTTCGATAATGATGGATGATGCTAATTTGGATAAAGTGTAAGCCTTTGTATTTTAAGCCTTAGACAATTTTTAGATTTCCGCCTTATTAAACTGAGCGAACAGTTCGCTAAGTATGGCATGGTATCTCTTTAGACTAGGATCTTTTACTTCGTATCCTTCGATCATTTACTTCGCCGCCAACTTAGAATGAGTGAATATTATTAATTCCTTTGCTCCCAACTGTTTAGCTAACTGTAGTTCAGAAATTAGTGCTTCATACTCTGCCGCGTTGTTGGATGCTTGGAAGCCAAAAGAGAGTCCATATTTCCACTTGTTCTCATTGGGATCTATAAGGAGGACACCCGCTCCTAATCCCTTCTTTGTTGTTGAACCATCTACATACACTATCCAACGTTCTGACTTCACGGTTGGGCTATTTTGTCCTTGAGGTGAGCTAACAACTATATCTTGTATAACCAATTTTTTTTTTTTAAAATCCAAATGCATATTGAAATGAAATATTGCGAGGAAAAGAGCATATTGTCAGATAAAATTTTAATAAACACTGTGATATTTTAGTATATAATGCATGTAAGTCATGTAACCTCAAATTAGTAAGTTACCTACAGGGGCTGGTGATCTATCAAAAGAGCATTCTACCATAAAGTCAGTAAAAATTTGAGCTTTGATTGCCTTCCGCTGGGAATATTCTATTCCAAACTCTGCTAACTCAATTCCCCATTTTGTTATCCTACCCGAAGTGTCCACTCTAGATAGGATGTCCTTAAATGGCTGATCTATTATGACCCTCACATGATGGGTCTGGAAATATGGTTGTACCTTATGAGCTGCCACTACCAAAGAAAAAATGATCTTCATTGTCTTTTAATATCTTTGCTCGTCATTCTGTAATACCTTACCAATATAATAAACGGGAAATTGGCAAACTCCCTCTATTTTGATTAGGACCGCTGCAACTATTTCCTTAGATGTGGCCAAATAAAGAGAAAGAGTTTCCCTGTTCGTGGTGACATCAAAAGTTGCAGAGAAGTTAGATACAATTTGAGTTGTTCAAATGCAGCCTGACGTTCCTCTGTCCAACTAAAAGAAGTCTTTAATGCTTTGAAGAAATGTAAGCACTTATCTGCTATTCTGAACACAAACTTATTTAGGGCTACCACTTTTCCTGTTAAGAGTTGAATGTCTTTGATTGTCTTCAGCGAAGGCATGTCCAAAATAGCCTTAATCTTCTCAAGGATTGCCTTGATACCTCTTTCTGAAACCATGAAACCTAAAAACTTGTATTCTCTCACCCTTAAAACATACTTTTTTGGATTCAACCTCATATTGTAGGCTCACAAAATAGTAAAAGCTTCAGATAGATCTTCGATGTGCCCTTTTAAAGTACTACTCTTCACTAACATATCAACCACATAAACCTCAATATTGTGACCAATCTACTCCTTAAAAATCTTATTCACGACTCACTGATATGTTGCTCCTACATTATTTAAACCAAAAGGCATAACCCTATAACAAAACAAACCCTTTTTTGTAACAAATGTGGTCTTATCCTAGTTCTCTGATGCCATAGAAATCTGATTGTACCCTGAAAATACATCCATGAAACTCATGAAATTATGGCTTGCTGAAGCATCCATTAACCTGTCAATAGAGGGTAGAGGGAAATTATCCTCTAGGCATGCTTTATTAAGACTGGTAAAATCAATACACATCCTCCATTTTTCATTAGCCTTCTTTACCATAACCACGTCTAACACCCATTCAAGGTACGCCACCTCTCGAATAAACCCTGTCGAGAGTAACTTTCCTACTTCCTTTCTGATAGCCTCCACAACATGTTGAGCGAACCTTCTTCACTTTTGCTTAACTGGCTTAACATCAGGACATACGTTCAACTGATGTACAATCACCTTTGGGTCCACGCCAGACATATCCGCCGCTGACCATGCAAAGATATTTGAATTCTCTCTCAAACATCGTATTAAGTCCCTTTTCTCTTCCTCTATCAATGCTGATGAAATCCTGACAAATTTTTCTGTGTTATCATAAAATCATCGCAAAGTCTTAATTACTTCCGCTTCTTTCAGTTTGCAAATCCTCTATTCACTTCTCACATCCAAACTATCCAAGTCCAGAATCTGACTAGCTACAACTTCCTGCTGCGAACTTTAGCCTCACACTTCTTACTTGTGTGTCTACTTGACTGGCAACATGTGACATTGCCTAGCCAAATGTTGATCAGACCTAATGAACCCCACACCTATTTTGGTAGGAAATTTGATTTTCATGTAGAAAGTGGTGATCATCATATTAGCCATCCACATAATACGGCGCCCAAAAATGGCGTTGTAGACCATGGGATGGTCTACCATAAAAAATTGAACATACTCCGTAGTAGTATGTTCACCATCTCCGACAGTAACAAGTAAAGGGATACATCCTTTGACTTCGATCGGATGGTTGGTGATACCATATAGAGGGCTCGTCTTTTTCAAAGCCTGCCCCTTCAATCTTATCTTCTGGTGTACTTCCCAAGTCATCACCTCAACAACATGTTGGAAATGTGTTTATATTGTAGTAAACATGTAATTGTTTTCTATGTATTTGAACGATGAATAAATAAGTTTCACATTTTACTGTTATGTCTTTTGTATTTCTGTATTCTATATTTTGCATGTATAGCGAAATTATGACAAACAAATATTAGCTCATTGATTGTCTAAGTTTAAACTGATGATAAGTGGCATTGTAAGAATGTTTACATTGCGAGAAAGATAACTTGCATCAATAGATAATCTAAACGATTCTGTAATCCAGTAAAAGAATCAAAGTGAGCATTTGATTCAAATATTGAGAAGGATTATTGTGTCGGTTACAATTCCAATTGAGGAGATGGCTAGTCTTGGCTATCGTAGCAGTTGATTTCACGGGTAGAGACATAGATGTATTTAGTGGAAGAATGATACATTGGACTGGACTCAAGATGAATTAATTTTGAATCCATTTGTGAATTAATTCACTTGTGACATTCATGGTGTGATTTACCTAAATCCCGAGTTAGTCACTGACCATGCGTATTGTAACAGCCCGATTTAGGGGCTAGTCGGAATAGTGATATCGGGATCATTAATCTGAGATTTGAGAAATTTATTTTCATGTTATATTATGAATTAGAACATGATAGCACATGCGCATGAAAATTTTGGTGCTTTAATTCTAGCGATTTCATGTTTAATCGCTAAAAAGGACTAAATCGCATAAAGTGTGAAAGTTCCATTTTAATTTCTAAAGGTACCAAATAGCCATAGATTGTTAAATTGAGGTCTTTAAAAGGCAATGTAGCCCCTTGTAATTGCTTGGCCGGCCATAGACTAGATGGGAGACAAAGATGGACAAAATTTGGTCAAAGTTAGTAAGAGTTGGTGACTAATTTGACTAGTTTAATATTAGACTAAAGAAAGAGAAAATATCATCTTTCTTGTTCATCTCTTCCACCAAAATTTGCAAGGAAAATAAGGGTTGAAAGCTTCAAAAATTTCAGCACACTCATCTCCTCATTAGTAAGTGTTCTAGTGATCTTTTCTTGAAAATAGTTGTACTTTTGAAACCCCTAGAGCTTGAGCTTTCAAATGAGAGGACTATTGTGCAATATGGTGAAGGGTTTAAAGTTTTTCCATGGGAGCTTTCATTGTTATTTGCTGCATTTTCATGGAATAAATTGAGTCTTAGTTGTTAGATGAACAACTTTTGTGAGAGGTGTTAGCATGAAAACACCAAATAGGACCTTGATAAAAAGGTTACAAATTATGTAGTAAGTATGTGAAATATTGATTTTTGATGATAGCTTTAAAAGCATTAAATGTTTACCTAGGCTTGTTGAAGGTAGAAATTTGATTAGAATTGATTTTCGAGCCTAAGGGTAAAATGGTCATTTTGCCAAAGTCTAGGGGCAAAGTAGTAATTTTATCTAAGCATGATTTTTGGAATGCTTTTATTAATGAGATGATTAAAATGAGCTAAATTGCTATTATAGAGCAAGAAGGATCGAGAATCACTTCGATCGGAAAGAATAAAGTCTCAGACTAAACCGTCGAGCTAGCTAATTTTGAAATCGAGGTAAGTTTATATGTGATTAATACGACATTTATGTTAGCATAATCGAGAATGCTTGATATGATATTGATGCATGACACTTCGTTAAATTGATGTTGAATGAGATGTTGAAGTCCTAGTGGACCATGTGAATATGAAAATGCTATCATCGAGATATGAAATAGATAAGGTCCCGTATAATACCATGTCCGGGACATGGCCTCGGCACTGAGTTGAAATCCCGTGTAAGACCATATCTGGGATATGGCTTCGGTAATGAATGTGAAAATCGTATAAGACCATATCCGGGATATGGCATCGATACTTGATGTGAAAGTCCATATATGTAACACCCTAAACCCGGCCTAAACGTTACGACCAGATTTGGTAGGCTACAGGGTGAAGTAAAAACGAAGTTTCGTTAAATTTAAGAAAAATCGTAGATTTGAAAACTCTTCAATTAAGGCGATGTCTTGAAAACAGTGGCTTGGTTGTGTAGGAAAAATTTCAGCATTTGGTTAACCAAACATTCGTTAAGCTTGGTGATACTTGAAAGAAAATGCATGTTTTGAGTTACTCGCATTTTGAAAACCCCATTTTTTTTGTATTTTCGTGATTAAGTTTGCATTGTGTCTTTTTTTTAAGTAGATAATAAGTAAATAAAATAAAAATCCAAAGATTAATCTGAAAGGCCTTATTACATCAAAAATCCCCAATTAAAATTTAAATTAAAGCAAAGAAAAGTTTACGAGAATAAAAGACTTTATGGCCTCCACGAGTCCGCCTCGGCCCCCCATACCCACGATCTACTGACACCGAAAGGTTAAGCAAAGGGGTGAGTCACCAAGACTCAGTGTGTAATTCCCCTATAACACATAAACGGCTCGAGGCCCACAATCGCATATTGGGCCTTAGCCCACTCAAGATGACATAAAGATAAATGAATGCATCATGACCCAACCCAAGCCTAGTTTTTCCATCCTCTACACGCCAACCCGTACCAACCAATCACACCGTGGGATTTCTACAATCAACCCTCCATCCGTTACACGCCACTTCGGCTACCATGTCATCGGTCCATAATGTCGATCACAATGTGACCTAATAATATCACGTGGCCTAGCCACCGATCACTACGTGACCTCATAATATAACGTGGTTTTCGCCAACGATCACTATGTGACCTCATAATCGAGCACTTTCCCATAAACATCATATCCATCTCCCATGCATGACATACATAACATAACAAATGCAACATGCTATTAACTAGTTATTAGATTACGACATACATCCCTACACGCAAAAACGATACTATAATCACGTACTTGGCATTCCTTGCCTTACCCATACGGGTATCACGACCGCCATCACACCTTTTTCCGCTTTTCAACCCATACAATTAATATTTCAATTAAACTAAAGTGTGTGAGGGTTTACACACTTGGTAACACGCAAAAATAATACTCTCTACGCCGACACTATCGGTAGCGTAAAACAATCGCTATCCGCCTACGACTCGCTCTCTCGCTCGGTCCACAACCCGGTGGCCAATCTCGATCACGACCCGCCTGCTTAAACTTAGGGGCGGGTTTACGAGTTCAACCCCTCCTTTGCCTGATCGGTATCGGATTCCATTAAAAGATCTTGTCGATGGTACTATAAGGAAATATGGTTGTTTAACAACAACACAGGTTAGGGTAGCGATTAAAGAAAAGTGAATCTAAACAAAAACCTAAAGAGACAACCCCTTACCTTGAAATCCCGAAAGAGAGATAGGGTTCGAGATTAACGACTTCCGGCTTGAGATTAAGATGATTCGATTAGCTTAGATTCCCTAATAGGCGCCCAAAGAAAGCAGGAAAATAAGAAGAAAACATAAGTCCAAACGATGGCCTCACTAAGTTAATTAGCCATTCGGCTTTGGCTCCCAAAATCGAATGAGATATAAAGAAATAAAGAAATCGCCTCTTACCTTAACACGTAAGATCTGATTAATGCCTAAGAGGATTCTTGCACTAGAACAAAGAAGAGAGAAGATTCGGAAATGACTATGGTAAAAGAGAACAAGATGAAAGAACCGGAAATGAAAGTAAAAGAACTTCAAATAGAGGCTTAAGAGTTTCGGCTTTTAGAAAGATTGAGAAAAGGACGCAGGAAATAATGGCTAGAAGATTCGCCCTAAAGAAGAGATTTAGAAAAGAATAATGGGGCAAGGGGTGTTCACTTTTAGCAGGGGAAATGGAGAAGGGTTTCGGCTAAAACAAAGAAAAGGTTCAAGAAGGAGGCAACAGTGTTTCGGCTAAATGAAGAAGAAGTGGAGAACGAACAAGAAAAGAAGTAAAAGAGAAAGAGTTGAAGCTAACCAAAATTCGCACCTAAAACCCCCAAAGCCAAAAATTGCACAAAAAGAACCTAAAGGTCCTATGGCCTAAGTGAATTTCTGGTACACCCCAACACAAGCTAAAAACCGATTCCCTATACCAAGTGTTTGAAATTCGGCCAACACCTTGATCATATGTCCATCCCTTTCTTTTCTCCTTAATTCACTCCTGAACACCCATTTGAAATAAATTTGAATGCTTCAAACTCCACTTTTTCCTCTCACCCACTCATTCGAATTATTTGACTCACCCACTCTCCCATCCCGAAGTGTCCCACCAACTCTCGCTTCGCGCTCCCATTGACGCCAAAAATAACTCCCAAAATGAGCTTCATGTGACTTGAACTCGCTCCTCTCTCGCTCCCTTGTGGCGTCACCTTCTAACCCCTTATGTGGCGTCACCTTGCCACTTTACCAACACCTTGCTTTGTGTCAACCAACTACAAACAATATCCCTTAAGTCCTATCCTAGCCAGCTCTTCCACTAAGGTACCCAAAAAGATAATATTGGCCAAGGCTTCGGCTTATCCATCCCCGAGCCTTTCCTAGACCCCCATACACCCTAAACTAACACATTAAACATAGCATACACACAAAACACATCAAATGCCTAGCCCCTATTTCAGATGTTACGCTTCTACCCCTAAAAAAATATTCGCCTAAATTACCCGATCAAAAGAGATGAGGGTATTGCCGCCGCATCGCTTCCTCCGTTCCCACGTAGCTTCCTCGTAACCGTGATTACGCCACAAAACCTTAACTAATGGAACCGCTTTCCCACGTAACACTTTGACATCACGATCCAAAATCCGAATGGGTTCCTCCTCAAAGGATAGATCGTGCCTTACTTCGATTTCTTCCACTCGCACCACGTGAGATGGATCCGAACGATAGCGCCTTAGCATCGAAACGCGGGAACAGATCATGAATCGCTTAACTCTGCAGTAACTCGAGTTGATAAGCTACCGTCCCACACGCTTTCAACACACGATAAGGCCCGATGAACTCGGGGCTTAGCTTACCCTTCCGCCCAAACCATAGCACCTTCTTCCACGGTGACACTTTTAAGAAGACCCTGGTCACCCACCGCAAATTCTATGTCCTTAGGCTTTCGTGATCCGCGTAAGACTTCTCGCTCTATCGTAAGCTTCCTTTAATTGAGCTCGAATTAACCTAACCTTCTCTTTCATCTCAAAGAACCAATTCCCTGCACCCAAAATCCGACGTTCCCCAATTCCGCCCCAATGTAGGAGTACGACACTTCCGCCATACAACGCTTCATAGGGCGCCATCCGAATACTAGCTTGGTAATCGTTGTTGTATGCAAATTCGCTAACAGTAGAAACTCCTTCCAGCTAACTCTGAAATCGATGACACAGCCCCTCAACATGTCCTCCAAAACCGTGATCACTCTCTCGGGTCGACCATCACCAGCTGGGTGAAAAGTCTTGGCCAAGTCCAATGGTGCCCAATGCCTGATGCAATGCCCGCCAAAATCATGACGTAAATCTCGGGTCCCTATCTGATATGATCGATGCTGGTACCCCATGCAACCTCATAATCTCTGCTACATACAACTTAGCCAATTTCTGGAGAGAGTAGTCAACGCGAACTGGTATGAAATGAGCAGACTTCGTCAATCGGTCCACAATTACCCATACCGAATCCTTTTTAGTAGGCGTAAGGGGTAGCCCACTAACAAAATCCATCGTGATCCTCTCCCACTTCCACTACGGGATCTTTAACTGTCGCAACAAACCCGAAGGCAACTGATGTTCTGCTTTTACCTGTTGGCATGTCAAACACCTACTTACAAATTTGGTTACTTCCCGCTTCAGACCCGGCCACCAAAATCATTCTCGCAAGTCTCTATACATCTTACTCCCGCCAGGATGCATAGCATATGGGCTACTATGCGCTTCTTGAAGTATCAACTATCTTAACTCAACATCCCTCGGCATGCAAACCTTCTTACGGAAACACAGAGCCCCATCACTGTTCAGACTATAACCCTCTACCCCATCATTCTGTACTTGAAGTAGTCGAGTACTCAAGGTATCATCCAACAACTGCTTCTCTTTAATCTGACCAACCCAGGAAGGTTTCACTTGAAGTTCAGCTAATAGACTTCCATCATTGTACAAGCTGAGATGAGCAAAAATTGCTCTCAAATCAGAGATCACCCTACGACTTAATGCATCTGCCACCATGTTGGCTTTACTCGGATGATACTCAATCGAGCAATCGTAATCCTTCAATAACTCAATCCACCGCCGCTGTCTCAAATTCAATTCCTTTTAGGTAAGGAGATACTTTAGGCTCTTATGGTCTGTATAAATAACGGACTTCTTGCCATACAGATAATGCCTCCAACTTTTCAAAGCAAACACTACTGCCGCCAATTCCAAATCATGCGTGGGATAGTTTAACTCATACGGTCTTAGCTGCCGAGATGCATACGCAATAACCTTTCCGTCTTGCATTAACATACATCCTAATCCCGCAAAGGCGAAGCATCACAAGAAACCACTTAACTCTTTCCCACCTCCGGCTGAATCAACACCGAGCCTCCATCAAAATCCTCTTTAGCCTTTCAAAACTCTCCTGTTGTTTATCAGACCAAACAAACGGAACCCCTTTCCGTAGCAACTTGGTCAATGGTGCCGCAATCAAAGAAAACCCTTCCACGAATCTTCGGTAATATCCAGCAAGACCAAGAAAACTCCAAATCTCTGCCACAGACTTAGGTGGTTTCCAATCTAACACAGCTTCAATTTTCCGAGGATCAACTCTAATCCCCTCTGCCGACACAACATGACCAAGAAAAGTAACTTCGCTTAGCCAAAATTCGCACTTACTGAATTTGGCGTACAACTGCTTCTCCCTTAAGATTTGCAAAACGACACGTAGATGTGAATCATGCTCCTCTTCCGATCTTGAATAGACCAAAATATCATCTATAAATACCACAACAAACCGGTCCAGGTAGGGTTGAAATACTAGGTTCATCATATCCATAAACGCTGCTGGTGCATTGGTTAACCCAAACGGCATCACCAAAAATTCGTAATGACCATAGCGAGTACGAAACGCCATCTTATGGATATCCGCTTCCTTAACCTTGAGTTGGTGATACCCTGACCTCAAATCTATCTTTGAAAAGACTGAAGCCCCCTTCAACTGATCGAACAAGTCGTCAATCCACGGCAACGGGTATTTGTTCTTGATTGTCAACTTGTTTAACTGACGATAGTCAATGCACATACGCATTCATCCATCTTTTTTCTTAAAGAATAGCACCGACGCTCCCTACGGTGATACACTCGGTCGGATAAAACCTCGATCTAAAAGTTCCTGTATCTGAGCTTTCAGTTCCACTAACTCCTTCAGCGCCATCCTATATGGGGCAATAGACACCGCGCTGCTCCCTAAGAAGATCAATACTAAACTCCACTTCGCGATCCGGAGGTAATCCCTAAGCTCTTCCGGGAAAACATCGTAAAAAATTCCTTCACCGCTCTAACATCCCCACGCTTAATTCCTTGGATTCCAGAGCCGAATGAACGTTAAGAATGCCTCACATCCTTTCCTCACCATTCTTTACGCGCCTCTTAAGCGCAGACACTACATTTGACAAACAGGTTCCTCTTTTCACCTATCACTAAAATTTCCTCATCCTCGGGAGTTCTTAACACCATACGCTTGGTCGCACACCCAAATTAAGCTCGATACTTCACCAACCGATCCTATGCCCAAGATCAAATCGAAATCTTTAAACGGTAGTTCCATCGGATCACCGGGAAAAACTACCCTTGAACTTCTAGAGGTACATCCCTATAAAGTTTGTTCACCACTATAGATTGTCCTAACGGGCTAATTACAGATCATCTCCCTAGAAGCAATCTCGTAGTCCAGGCTTAAAGTTCCGGATACTACACTAGCAACATAAGAATGTGTCGACCCAATATCAATCGGTCAGAAAAAGGCAATCCAAAGATTAGGAATGTACCGGTTATGACATCCGGTGCATCACCCTCCTCTCGGCGTCTAGCTGCATAGACTAACCCTGGCCGTCTCGCATCGCTGCTCCTTACACCTCTCGCACTCGTGCTCCACAAACCGACCAACCCATTACCTCCTCTGGTTGAACCACGACCTCTCTGGCGGTTGTTGACCACCTCTACCCGGCTGAGCATAACCCTGACCTCACGCCCTGCACCGCTCTGCTCTTGTGGGCGATGGGCTCTAACTCGATGATCGATAGACCCACACCAAAACATCTTCCGTTACTCGTCCAACACTCGTCCACATGAAATTTACCACATCGAGCACACCTTTGAGGCCGACTGTCAGCAACAGGTCTCATAACCCGACTCAGCCCATCCGACCTAGGTCTTTTCTGAAAACGCCTAGCTGTCCCCGACGATCCAAAATCCCTTTTATTCCTACCTCTATTTCTATCCTGATTCTGCTTTTCGGACTGCTTCACTTCCTCGGCTATCTTAGCCTTTTCCACTAAAACCGCAAATTCCCTTTCTCGTTGTGGAGCAATCAGCACTCGCAAATCATCCCTCAGACCATCTTCAAACCGAACACATCGCTCATGGTCTGTGGCCACTATCCCCCGGGCATAACGACTAAGACGTAAGAATTCTGCCTCATACTCAGCCACCGATTTACTTCCCTGAACCAAATTCAAAAATGCCCTACGCTGCACATCCACATAACTTGATCTGATATACTTACTCTGGAATGCCGACTTGAAGAAATCCCAGGTAATACGGTCAGCATCCCTGCCCGTAAGCCACCACTGATACGCTTCATCTCGAAGGAGAGATACAACCCCTTTCAACTTTTCCTCTTGTGTGAAATCAAGATCATCCATTATACGCTCAACCGCCTCCAACCAATACTCAGCTGCATTAGGAGCTACACCAGAAATAACCCTAAACATTTCCGCTCCATTAGCTCGAAGTCGTTCCGACACAGATTTCCGAGCTCTTGTACCCATGCCTGCCCCAACAACTCTCACCAGAACCCGCAACATCGCCTGAGACACCACATCATCTCCAGCCGTTTGGTCCTAAAATTTTGCTTCCATAGCTGGTGGTACTGGCATCTCATTTCCTGACCCATGACCAGATCCTACTGGTTCTGACACAGCAATCCTGCCCCTACCACGACCACGCACACCACGTCCACGTCCCCGAGTGCTCATGACTAATGTTTGCGACTTAATCTGATTAAATGTTTTATGAGTTAGTATTTCTTTCACTGTTTAACACCGAGTAGTTTTATGAGAAATAGTCTTAGAGAGTAGTTTTCGCGGACACACTCAAAACGCGTTCGATCTCTAAAGTTCGGGTCTCTTAGAGCTAACAAACATACTCATTCATGCTAATTATTTCATGCATACACCATCGGTAATTTAGAATACTTACCTCCGTGGATCAAAGCTTGAGTAGACTCTCGGGTGCCATATTTCGAACAAAATATTTCCTCCAATTCGTTGGACCCATTTCACAGCCCGAGTTTTGCAACCTAGGCTCTGATATCATAATTGTAACACCCCAAACCCGGCCTAAACATTACGACCAGATTTGGTAGGTTACAGGGTGAAGTAAAAATGAAGTTTCGTTAAATTTAAGAAAAATCGTAGATTTGAAAACTCTTCAATTAAGGCGATGTCTTGAAAACAGTGGTTTGGTAGTGTAGGAAAAATTTCAGCATTTGGTTAATCAGACATTCGTTAAGCTTGGTGATACTTGAAAGAAAACGCATGTTTTGAGTTACTCGCATTTTGAAAACCCCATTTTTTTTTGTATTTTCGTGATTAAGTTTGCATAGTGTCTTTTTTTTAAGTAGATAATAAGTAAATAAAATAAAAATCCAAAGATTAATTGAAAGGCCTTATTACATCAAAATCCCCAATTAAAATTTAAATTAAAGCAATAAAAAGTTTACGAGAAGAAAAGACTTTATGGCCTCCACGAGTCCGCCTCGGCCCCCATACCCACGATCTACTGATTACGAAAGGTTAAGCAAAGGGTGAGTCACCAAGACTCGAGTGTGTAATTCCCCTATAACACATAAGCGGCTCGAGGCCCACAATCGCATATTGGGCCTTAGCCCACTCAAGATGACATAAAGATAAATGAATGCATCATGACCCAACCCAAGCCTAGTTTTTCCATCCTCTACACGCCAACCCGTACCAACCAATCACACCGTGGGATTTCTACAATCAACCCTCCATCTCTACGCCACTTGGCGATCATGCATGTCGGTCATAATGTCGATCACAATGTGACCTAATAATATCACGTGGCCTAGCCACCGATCACTACGTGACCTCATAATATAATGTGGCTTTCGCCACCGATCACTATGTGACCTCATAATCGAGCACTTTCCCATAAACATCATATCCATCTCCCATGCATGACATACATAACATAACAAATGCAACATGCTATTAACAAGGTATTAGATTACCACATACATCCCTACACGCAAAAACAATACTATAATCACGTACCTGGCATTCCTTGCCTTACCCATACGGGTATCACGACTGTCATCATAGCCTTTTTCTGACTTTTCAACCCATACAATTAATATTTCAATTAAACTAAAGTGTGTGAGGGTTTACACACCTGGTAACATGCAAAATAATACTCTCTACGTCGACACTATCGAGTGCGAAAACAAGCGCTATCCGCCTACGACTCTGCTCTGGCCGGGTCCACAACCCGGTTGCCAATCTCGCATCAAGACTGTTGACACCACCCGTTTCTTAAACTTAGGGGCTGGGTTTACGAGTCCAACCCCCTCCTTTGCCTGATTGGTATCGGATTCTATTAAAAGATCTTGTCAGATGGTACTATAAGGAAATATGGTTGTTTAACAACAACAAAGGGTTAGGGTAGCGATTAAAGAAAAGTGAATCTAAACAAAATCCTAAAGAGACAACCCCTTACCTTGAAATCCCGAAAAGAGAGATAGGGTTCAGAGATTAACGACTTTCGGGCTTGAGATTCAGATGATTCGATTAGCTTAGATTCCCGAAATAGGTGCCCCCAAAGAAAGCAGAAAAATAAGAAGAAAACATAAGTCCAAACGATGGCCTCACCAAGCCAATTAGCCATTTGGCTTTGGCTCTCAAAACCGAATGAGATATAAAGAAATAAAGAAATCGCCTCTTACCTTAACACAAAAGATTCGATTAATGCCTAAGAGGATTCGGCACTAGCACAGTAGTAGAGAAGATTCAGCAATGACTATGGTAAAAGAGAACAAGATGAAAGAACCGAAAATGAAAGTAAAAGAACTTTAAATAGAGGCTTAAGAGTTTCGGCTTTTAGAGAGATTGAGAAAAGGATGCAGGAAAGAATGGCTAGAAGATTCGGCCTAAAGAAGAGATTTAGAAAAAGAATAATGGGGCAAGGGGTGTTCGACTTTAGCAGGGAAATGGAGAAGGGTTTCGGCTAAAACAAAGAAAAGGTTCAAGAAGGAGGCAACAGGTTTCGGCTAAATGAAGAAGAAGTGGAGAACGAACAAGAAAAGAAGTAAAAAGAGAAAGAGTTGAAGCTAACCAAAATTCGGCACCTAAAACCCCAAAGCCAAAAATTGCACAAAAAGAACCTAAAGGTCCTATGGCCTAAGTGAATTTGATTTTTAACACCCCAACACAAGCCAAAAACCGATTCCCCTATACCAAGTGTTTGAAATCCGCCAACACCTTGATCATATGTCCATCCCTTTCTTTTCTCCTTAATTCACTCCTGAACACCCATTTGAAATAAATTTGAATGCTTCAAACTTCACTTTTTCCTCTCAGCCACTCATTCGAATTATTTGACTCAGTCCACTCTCCCATCCTGAAGTGTCCCAGCCGAGCTCTGCTTCTGCTCCCCTTGATGCCAAAAATAACTCCCAAAGTGAGCTTCATATGACTTGAACCTGCTCCCTCTCTGCTCCCTTGTGGTGTCACCTTCCAACCCCTTATGTGGCGTCACCTTGCCACTTTACCAACACCTTTCTTTGTGTCAACCAACTACAAACAATATCCCTTAAGTCCTATCCTAGCCAGCTCTTCCACTAAGGTGCCCAAAAAGAGAATTTTGGCCAAGGCTTCGGCTTATCCCCGAGCCTTTCCTAGACCCCCATACACCCTAAAATAACACATTAAACATAGCATACACACAAAACATATCAAATGCCTAGCCCCTAATTCAGGATGTTACAATATAAGACCATATCCGGGATATGGCATTGGCGTTTAGAAGTAACTCCAAGTAAGACCACCTCGGGGATGTGGCACTAGCTTCGTTTCTACATGAACGACGTTGAATATACGTCTCTGACTATCCCTAGTGATTAAAGGGATAAGTAGATGAGTTTAGAATTTGAAATGAGATTTGTACTAAGGTCATATGAATGAGTGAATACAGGTACTCGTGAATGAGTCACGAAGAAATGTTTACGACATGTGGCATGGTATGTGCTAAATAAGGGAAATTGTGAGTAAGTATGGCAAGATGCCTATGACTTGTGTATGGTTAGTTAATATCATGGATGGATTATTTTATGAGCTTATTGTTGCTATTTATATTCATGCAAACTTACTAAGCTTTATTCTTACCCCTTTTCATTGCTCTTTTTCCTTGTAGTATTGCATTGATAACTCGAGGATCGGGGATGTAGGAGTCCAGAAATCACACTATCGACACCACTTTGGTATAACAATTTAGACTTATTTTGAGTATGGCATGTATAGGACTCGAGTATTTTGTTAGGTCGTAATTGTTGGCCAAAGTGTTGGCTTTGTAAGGCATCAAAACCTCCTTTTGTAATGGTCTATTAAGTTAGGCCGATACTTGGCAAATTTTTATGATTAAAGAAAGTGATTTTTGTTTGAAGTGTATGCCCTCCTGTACGATTGTTGAATCGAGTACTTGGATATGCCCTTGGGTTGCGAATTGTGTTGAGATAGATTGGTAATAGCTTCGTAGATAGCCATCTAATTGTCCACATGAATAGACACACGGGCGTGTGTCTATACCGTGTGTCCCCATTGCATACTCGATTTGCAAGTCAGTGTGCTCCACGGGCTAGGGACACGAGTGTGTGCCCAGGCCGTGTGAAGTCTGTACATTAATTGTGGAATTTAAATCGACGACGGGTAAAAGACACGGGCATGTCTAGGCCGTGTGAAATTAGTCAGAATCGACCACGGGTAGAAGACATGGGCGTGTCTAGGCCGTGTGAAGTTAGTCAGAATTGACCACGAGCGTGTCTAGGCCATGTGAAGTTAGTCAGGGTCGACCACGGGTGGATGACACGGACATGTCTTAGGGGCACACGGGCGTGTCCCTAGACCAACACGGGCGTGTGGCCCCTGTTTTGTTGAAAAGTTCCTGAGTTCGTAAAAACTTCCAGAATAGTTCAGATACCTCTCGGAGGTATGTTTGGGGCCTCTTAGGCCGAGTACGTACAAGTGATGAGTTAAAAGAAATTTTATAGCCCGTTTCGAGATGTCAAGTGAGATTAATTAGGTAATGCCTCAATCCCGGTCCTGGCTTCGGGCACATGTAAGGGGTGTTACATTTATTGTCATCAGAGCTACGGTTTAGTCAATTCTAGGACTAACGTAGCGTAAGTACGAGTCTAGCTATACATGCCATATGTAAGGGTGTCTGAGTAATGATAGTGTGATGACTCCTGACGTATAAAATTGTGTTTTATGTGGTATATGGATTCTGGTCCAGACCGAAGTACAGCCGATGATGCTGCGAGTAACGCGTCGGCTCCCGTTCAAGGGACCGCACCGTCCAATAATAGACCCGAGACCTTGGGTCAGGGGGAAGAGGCTCGAGAAGCCTTTCTCCACATAATGAGCAACTGGTATATTGAGTATACCCGAGCAAATCCTAACGCTCAACCCCCTCCGCCCCTACCTATCCCTCAACCCGCTCCAGTAGCTCCTCAAGTGGTTGAGGTGGTGAGAAGAGAAAGGCCTCCGGTGGATAAGATCAGGAAGCAAAGAGTTGAGGAATTTCGGGCGAATAAGGATGATGACCCGGAAAAAGAAGAATTTTGGCTCGAGAATACCATCCGGGTATTCGATGAGTTATCCTGCACGCCTGAGGAGTGCTTAAAGTGTGCGGTGTCTCTCTTGAGAGATTCAGCCTACCGATGGTGGAACACCCTGGTGTCGGTGGTGCCAAGGGAGAGAGTTAGTTGGGAATTCTTCCAAGAGGAATACCGGAAGAAGTATATCAGCCAGAGGTTCATCGACCACAAGAGAAAGGAATTCTTGGAATTGAAACAAGGTCTTATGTCAGTGACTGACTACGAATGGGAGTTCGTAAGGCTTAGCAAATATACACGAGAGTGCGTGTCTACTGAAGCCATCATGTGCAAGAGATTTGAGGACGGATTGAATGAAAATATCCGCCTATACGTGGGAGTTCTTGAATTAAAGGAATTCGTAGTGTTGGTGGATAGGGCCTGTAAAGCTGAGGAGTTGGCTAAAGAGAATAGAAGAGCTGAGTACGAGTCTCGTGACTCGAGGAAGAGACAACTGAATAAGTCTCATCAATCTTCATCGAAGAAATCGAGGATTTCACTACTCGATCAGTCACTTGTTGAGTTTTCAACCCGAGATAAAGGCAAGAAATTTTCGTGGTCGAAAAGGGCAAACCACATCGCTTGCTAGTGTGGGCAACGTTCGACCAGTGAGACCAGTGTCCTCGGTGTGGAAGGCGTCATTCGGTGAGTGTCGAGCTAACGAGAAAGCATGTTTCCGTTGTGGGTCCTTAGACCACTTTATTAGAGATTACCCCAGGTGGGCGAGAAAGAAAAGCCTCGATGATGCAAGATCGGGAAATCTTGCTGGGGAAGACCACCGAGAAACCCGGAAATGAAATGGGTAGCAAGAATCCATCTAGAGAGTAAGTCGCTAGAGTCGAGGGGTAGAGCACCGCGAGGACATATGCCATTCATGCTCGTGAAGAGGCATCTTCCCCCGACGTAATCACGGGTACCTTTTCTCTCCATAATACTCGTGTTATAGCTTTAATTGATCTGGGATCCACCCACTCATACATATGCATGAAATTAGTCTCTAGCATGAGCATGCCCGTAGAGTTTACTGAATTCATAATAAGAGTGTCTAATCCCCTAAGCAAGTGTGTATTGGTTGATAGAGTTTACAAAGGTTGCCCTTTGATGATTAGGGGTCATTGTTTCCCGGTCGACCTTATGTTATTACTGTTTGATGAGTTTGATGTCATCCTTGGGATGGATTGGTTAGTTACCCATGGTGTAATTGTGAATTGTGGGAAGAAGCATATCGAGTTGAGAGATGAAAATGGTAATTTTATTCATGTAGAATCAGATAAGCCAGATAGGTCGCCAATAGTGATATCAACCATGTCGACTCAGAGGTACCTAAGGAAGGGTTACGAGGCTTATCTTGCCTTTGTGTTGAACACGAAAGAGACTGATTTGAGAATTGAGTCGGTACCCATGGTATGTGAGTACCTAGATGTTTCCCGGACGAGTTACCAGGACTACCCCCGGTTAGAGAGATCGAATTTGGGATTGAGTTAGCTTCGGGTACTGCCCCTATTTCTATTGCTCCCTATAGAATGGCTCCAACCGAGTTAAAGGATTTAAAAGAACAGTTGCAAGAGCTGACGGATAAAGGTTTTGCAAGGCCGAGTTTTTCTCCGTGGGGTGCTCCCGTTTTATTCGTGAAGAAGAAAGATGGTTCTATGAGACTATGCATAGATTGTAACAGTCCGGTTTACACCCTAGTCAGAACAGTGGTTTCGGGACCATAAATCTGAGTCCGTATAATATTTTTAGAATATTTTCTGTGCCGTTAATATGTGATTAAGCATGTGTTAAATTTCCGTAAGTTAATTTGTCTGTCTGTGTGTTTAATTTGACAAAAGGATGAAATTGCATTAAATGTGAAAGTTGTATGCTATTTATTAAGGTATCAAAGTGTTTCGGCTTTGTAAAAATGGAGGCCTTATATGGCAAATAAGCCATCATTGAGATAGTGGATGATAGAATGTCTTAATAACCTTAGTATTAATTTGTCTTATATGTTTAATGGATGGGTAATTTAGTAATTGAATAAATAATAACATTTTATTAATGAAGCAAAAGATGAGTGTTCATCTTTTATTTCTTTACTTTAGTCGAATAACACAAAGAAAAAAAAAGCTTGGAAGCTTTGAACATTCGGTTACTATCAAGCCAAAATTCAAGGTTCGTTTTGATCGGTTTTCGATAATTTTTACGTTTTTGCAATCGTTGATTTGATAGCTATAAAACCCATGTCTTAATTTTGTGTATTGAAGATGTTTGTGTAAAATGCCATTGTTGATATGTTGAGTTTTGAAATGAGTTTAGTTGATAAATGAAAGATATGAGCTAGATGAACATACTTTGTTCTTGAATTTTTGATGAATTTATCTAATTAGGGCTAAATTGTGAAAATAGCAAATTGAGGGACTAAATTGCTAATTTGATGAAAGGTATGGGTTTGTATGATGTACATATATATTTGGCTAAGCTTGGTTGTGTATAGATTTTGTAAATATCCCTAAATGTATGCCTTTGGATTGAATTGAGTGAATAAGTGAATAAAAGAGTTAATTCTGAATATGTTTAGATCAAGAACCGAGGAAAACGGACTTAGATCGCGGGAAAGCGAAAGTAAACGAGTAGCCGTTTCCATTCCCGATAAATCGAATCCGAGGTAAGTCACTATGCAAATAAACATATATGTGTGTAATTATAATTGTTTATATGATAAATGTTGATGATGGATGTTTATGAGAGGTTATACTTGTGAAATCTGATAAACCGTAAAAGTAACATATTCTAAGCCCACATTTAGTATGCTTTTGGATGATTTAAGCCCCAATTTATGTAAAAAGGTGCTCTTAAACCTTTCTTTTCATGTCTTATACTCAGGAAAGCACCTGATGACGAAAAGAATGAGAAACAGGCTTAAAACGGACCAAATTGGGCCAAGTCATGAAATCAGCACGGTCTAGACTTCAAGCCACACGGCTGTGCCACCATTTCTACTAGAACACGGCCTTACCACGACTTACACGGCTGTGCCTCATTCAACAGTGTCGAACACGGCCTGGCCACGATTTACACGGGTGTGTGCCATGGCCGTGCCTCTGCCATGGAGAAGAGCAATTCCATTCGCGAAAGGATACTTAGGGAGAAAGAAACGTGTTTCAAAAGCCTATAAATACACCCTAGGTACCAGCTGAAAGGGGGGCAGAGAGCTAGGCCAAGAAGCCAAGCCGAGAAGGTCAGATTTGTGGGAATCACTCGAAGATAGCCAGTTGATCCATCTCAAGAAGCCGAAATTCTACTCAAGACGGAGGATCTCCTCTTCAATTCCTTTAGGGGGTTTTAGGGATTTCTTATGTTTTGTTTTATCTTTTCTCTTGAGATGTTGTCTTTTATTATTATGAACTAAACCTTCGGATACCCAAAGGGGATGAAACCTATGATGAATCTTGTTATTTGATTATTTGAATTATATGATAATAACTTAGTTTGTTCTTAATTGTGTGAACTTAATCCAAATCTAATGTGCTTAGGTGGAGGAGGAATAGACCCTGCCTAAGAGTAGATCCAACATAATTAAGCGGAGTTGATCGCACGCCTAGAGATAGGGTGACGAGATTTTACCGGATTAGGGTGAAACCTAATATGGGAGTCCACAGATCGATTTACTGCTATTCTAGGGGGTTATTATAAGCGAACGAGAGTTCCACTAATTAACCTAGGGTTAGACGTTATTTGCCTCGAGAGAGGGTTTAATATACGTTAGGGAGTCTCACGGATCAAACTAAGTAAATAAATCATATGGTTCAAGGTTAAATAACAAGCGAAGTCTAGGTGGATTTTTCCTAAGGGTATCGTTTGAGTCAACTGAGTTTTCCCAAAAGTTATTTCCCGAATTCATTCTTTTTGTCTTTGCGTCTTAGCTTAGTTAGTAGATTATTTTTAGTTTAAACAATCATCACTTTATATTAAGGCTAAATAATAAAAAGACGATGAGTATTAGTACTTTTAGTTCCTTTGGGTTCGACAATCCGGTCTTGCCTAAACTATACTACTGTTCGATAGGTGCACTTGCCTTTAATCGTTGTCAGAGTTAGTTTCGTGTTCGATCATTCTTTTATAAATTTTAAAACTACGATTTACAAATGATCAAGTTTTTGGCGCCGTTGCCGGGGAACTAAAATATTAAGAAAACTCTATTTTTATTACTTTAGCCATTAATTTTATTTTTCGCAATTTATTTTTATTTTTAAATTTGCTAAACTTTCTTTCTTTCTTTTCCTAGCAAGTACCTCTAGTTTATGACTAGAAGGAACCCGAGAGGACCTTTAGAATACGACAGTGATATTGAAGCTACCGCTCGAAGAAATCGCAGAGAAATTAGGCGAGCCCTAAATTACCAAGGAGAGCAAGAAGACAGATCCAATCCTACTGAAGGGATGGACGAAAATAATATTCCACCACAAGATGTGGGAGAAAATAATGCTCCTCGTACTATGTTTGATTATGCTAAACCTCATTTAGCAGGAGCCGAATCTAGTATTGTTAGGCCTGCTATAGCTGCTAATAATTTTGAATTAAAGCCTAACACTATACAAATGATTCAACAGTTTGTTCAATTTGATGGTTTACAGGACGAAGATCCAAACGCTCATATAGCTAACTTTTTAGAGTTCTGTGATACCTTCAAAATAAATGGCGTTTCTAATGATGCCATACGTATTTGGTTATTTCCCTTTTCATTAAAGAATAAAGCTAAACAGTGGTTAAACTCGTTACCACGAGGGTCAATCACTACATGGGAACAAATGACCGAAATTTTTTTATTAAAATATTTCCCACTGGCCAAAACGACCAAATTACGTAATGATATCTCTTCTTTTGTGCAGATGGATCTAGAGACATTATACGATGCATGTGAGAGATATAAGGATCTCTTGAGAAGGTGTCCAGACCATGGTTTACCCTTGTGGCTCCAAGTCCAAACTTTCTATAACGGTGTAAACCCTCAACGAGGCAACTAATCGACTCACCACCAGTGGAACCCCGAATAATAGAACTCCTGAGGCGACCCTACGAGTTTATTGAAGAGATGTCATTTGAATAACTATCGGTGGCAAGTTACAAGAACAAGGCCAACAAAAACAGTAGGAGTTTACAACCTCGATGCAGTAACCATGCTATCAAATCAGGTAGAATTGATGAATAAGAAGATTGATAGTTTGTGTTCTTCGCAGGTACATCCAGTCATGCAGTGCAACGCAAGTGGAAATGTGGCAAATTCTGAGTACCCACCCTACCAACCAGGCACAGAGAGCGAACAAATGAACTATATAGGTAACAATTTCAGATCTAATAATAACCCATATAGTAATAACTATAATCCAGGTTGGAGGAACCACCCAAATTTTTCATGGGGAGGACAAGGAAATCAAGGAAATCAAAGACAACAACCTCCTCAAAATTTCCAAAATCAGCCCTATCCACAAGAAAAGAAGCCGAGTCTTGAAGAGACATTGAACAAATTCATAGCATCCACGAAGCCGTCGCCTCCAAAAAAATGAGGTAACACTCGACACCCAACAAACATCGATCAAAAGATCGAGAACCAAGTTGGAGGACTTACAAAGGCAATCGGAAATTACCCGATCGATCGGAGAAATTGCAAAGCTATTATCCGAACGACCGCAAGGGCGTCTGACCGAGTAATCTTGAAATTAATCCAAAGGAGCAAATCGAAGCCATAACGACTCAAGAAAGCGAAGAAGTAGACGAACCTACCCAACACAAGGAAACGAGGTAGAAAAGGTAAAGTTGAGGTAACACAAGACAAGCCAAAACCGTAATCAAGGAGTACCAACCTCGCGTACCTTACCCTTAGGCATTAAGAAGAGACGACACGGAAGAACGATTCGGTAAGTTTCTTAAACTCTTAAAGAAATTACATATTAACTTACCATTACTTGAAGCTCACGTCGCGGATGCCGATTCGGAAATTTTTAAAAGAGCTTCGACAAACAAACGGAAGTTAGGCGAGTCATCACATGTGGAACTTAACGCAAAAGTGCTCAGCAATTCTCCAAAATAGGCTACCACAAAAGCTAAAAGATCCGGGAGTTTTACAATTCCATGTTTAATTGGTAGACTAACTGTTGATAATGCGTTAGCTGATTTAGGGAGCAAGCATAAATGTCATGCCTTATAAATTTTTTAAACAATTAGGTCTAGGGAAATTGAAACAAACTAGGATGAGCATTCAATTAGCTGATAAAACTGTTAGAATTCCTAGGGGTATTATCGAAGATGTTTTTGTGAAAATCGACAGATTCGTTTTCCCAGTAGACTTTGTTGTCTTAGACATGGATGAGGATAATTCGATCCCCTAATCTTAGGAAGACCCTTTTTAGCGATCGCGGGACTAAATTTGATGTTGATGCAGGAGAACTCATACTTTGTGTAGGTAATGAGACAGTCACCATCAAGGCTTTCGACTCGGCTAGAACATCGAGTAATCAAGGTGAGAACGTAAATTCTACTAATAACCATTCGGTTAACCCTTATTTTCAGGAAGCACCACCAAAGAATACAAATGAACTCGATCCTAAACCCCATGCCAACAAAGAAATAACTCATGAAGATCGAGGGATTCAGTTCGATGATCTAGACGAGTGGAAGACACACTTCAAGGAGAAATTAGGGATACACGACGAAGAACCGGAACCATAAGAGATAAAACCGAAGGAGCCCCCAAAAGAGCTAATAGGAACAATAAATCACTTCAAAATAGGGGACCAAGTACTGTTAGATCAGGTAAATCCTCGAATATCTCATCTGGACCCTAGCACAAACAAAGAAATATCTTTTAGGGTAACCAGTGTTTTCCCACATGGAACAGTCGAGGTAAGTAATCCTACTTTTGGTACTTTTACTATAAACGCATCTCGACTTAAATTTTTTCACGAGGATACAAATAATAACATGAGGAAGGACTTCCAACTCCTCAAACCACCCTGAAGATGCAAATGAGAAGAGAGTCTAGCTTATGACTATAAACGAGTGCTTCTCGGGAGGCAACCCGAGCACTAATACTAGTATTTTTTATATATATTCAGTTTATCTTAATTTTCCTTTTTATCTTCCTTTTTAACAACTAACAACCAACTAATCAAGTGTAGAATTCCAGGCCACACGGCTTTACACACGATCGTGGCCGTGGCCGTGTGGGTACTCCGACGCTTTGAACTAACAGAGTAGAGAAGGTACATGTCAGGGCAAAACAAATTTTCAGAATCACGGACCCAACTACTACCCCATGGGCACCGATAAAAGTGGCACGGCCATGCTTTACGGCCGTGTGAGGCTACTGACTTGCCAACCACGGGCTGAACACACCCGTGCCGGATGACCGTGCCAATATACTGACTTGTCGAACATAGGCTAGACACGAGCGTGGGGAACCAACACGCCCTAGAGCACGGCCGTGCGAGGCGGCCGTGTGAATCGACACACCCTCAGCCCACGGGCGTGGGAAACTGCCAGATCTGAAGGTTTATTTAAACACCATACCCTTCTCCTTTATCTTCTTAACCCACTTTCTTTCTTTCTTCTCCTTTCTTTTTCTTTTTTTCTTTCTTTCTTTCTTTTCTCCCTCTTTCTTTTTCCTTTTTCCTAATAACTCCTTAGACTCTTGAGCCACAACAATATATATCCATGGCAAGGAAGCGTAAAAGGCCAATAACTGTCTCCTCAAAAGGAGACCGATTCACATGAGTTCATGCCGGCAGCTTCATCCAAACAACAAGCCAAGGGTCTTTGAGACCAATTATTTGTTCTTTTATTTTTATCTTCTCATTTATTTTCCTTATCTTTACTTCTCTTCTACTTAATTTAGCTTATTTTATCTTAATTTCTTAAATTTAGGTTCTAAAGGCTGCTTGGGAATCATGTCACCACCACCACCATAGCCTCAGCCTTAGAAATCACACCCAACAATAAGGACCTCGCAGTCCATTCATCTTTTCTTTTAATTTTAGTTTTCTTCTTAGTCTCCTTCTCTTTATCTTCCTTGTCCTTAATTTTATATTTAGTTTACTTTAATTATGTCTTAATGATCCCTGGCTAATTCTCCACGAGCCTCCCAATTTCTTCATCTAGCGCAAGTTCTTCACCCAGACGGCCCATCACCACCACCAAAGGCACAATCTCCTCTCAAGGAATCATCCGAAAATTCAGGAAGTTTTCACTTATCCCCATAACTGATGATTTTATTACAAGGTTATTATATATTTTTGTACATTGAGGGCAATGTACATCTCAAGTGTGGGGGGGTGAACAACCTAAAAGATACCTAACTTAAATCCTCGAATTTAGTCTTGTTTGAAAGTAAATTACTCATATTACTAATTAGGATGAAATTTCTGATGATTTATGATTTTTGTTGATATGTTTTAGATTAAGTCATTGATAATTGTACATTGATAATTAAATTCTAAGAATACTAGAGAATCAAGCATGATAAGTCTATTTTTCGTAAATTAAAAATTGCTAGGTTGTCGAAACCGAGTTTAAATATTACTTTGAAGTTTGAATTTTACGAGGTTGACATCAAAATACCCATAATTTTTGTGAGATTTTGAGCCTTATAGAGCATATACCCTTTTTCTTGCTCACTTTATTGATTATGAGTATGTCAACACTGATTTGTTATTCTAGAACATGCATCAATTATACATGTCGAGACCATATTTTTTTTTTGATTTGATACACAGAGATGATAAAGGCACCTAGGATTTAACCCACTAATACCATAAAAAGCCTACCTTCATGATTAACCCCTAGTGAACCCCTTTTTAATCCTAACAACCCTATTTATTGACATAACTGCTAATATTAACCCAGAACCCCTTTGTTTTTGTTATCACCATTCCTTTTGACTACCCTTATATCGAGATTTGATTTGATTAGTTGCCTAATTATGAATTTTAGTAGCTTATCCTTTATTATGTATTTAGTTGTTCTTAAAAAAAATCATCAAGAGTATATTCATTATTAGTTGTGATTAAATGAGCTTATACGCTTGAATCCCAGATATCGAAGAAGAAGCTCGAATTATTAGTATTATTAGTTTTCAATTGATGTAATTATTATTAGTTCATTAGTTAGGTAATTTGTCAATTCAATCTCGATTCTAACCCTCTAATTTAGCCTTACTCCACACCTTAACCCTAGCCCCGTTATAACCCTAACAAAGACCTTTTGATTTGTGTTTCATCTCATATTTCAGTGGTGGAGATTTGATTTTCATGCAAGCCTATGGGATTAACTCTTCATGTTTGACTTTTGAGTGCCTAAATTTTGAACCTTAAACACTTTGAGTGATTTGAGTGGATCTTTTGTGAGGATGTCAATCCTTGTCGATTTCAAATTAAAGGTAATTATCTAGATAAGGGGAGACGCCTATGTTTTCGAGCTACAAAATCTATGACTTATACTGTTTGAATTTTTAGGACACTTTGAATTGAATTATCCATGTATAAATTATCTATGAATTATGATGAGACACTATCAATGACTATTATGAATTGAGGAAAGTTTGTTTTAATTGTAAGTTGAGAATTTTGCTTGAGGACAAGCAAAAGCTTAAGTGTGGGGGTATTTGATAAACCGAAAAGTAACATATTCTAAGCCCACATTTAGTATGCTTTTGGATGATTTAAGCCCCAATTTATGTAAAAAGGTGCTCTTAATCCTTTCTTTTCATGTCTTATACTCAGGAAAGCACCTGATGACGAAAAGAACGAGAACCGGGCTTAAAACGGACCAAATTGGGCCAAGCCACGAAATCAACACGGTCTGGACTTCAAGCCACACGGCCGTGCCACCATTCCTACTAGAACACGGCCTTACCATGACTTACACGGCCGTGCCTCATTCAACAGTGTCGAAGACGACCTGGCCACGATTTATACGGGCGTGTGCCATGGCCGTGCCTCTACCGTGGAGAAGAGCAATTCTATTCGGGAAAGGATACTTAGGGAGAAAAAAACGTGTTTCAAAAGCCTATAAATACACCCTAGGTACCAAATTTGAAGGGGGCGGAGAGCTAGGCCAAGCTAGCCAAGCCGAGAAGGTCAGATTTGTGGGAATCACTCGAAGATAGCCAGTTGATCCATCTCAAGAAGCCGAAATTCTACTCAAGACGGAGGATCTCATCTTTAATTCCTTCAGGGGGTTTTAGGGATTTCTTATGTTTTGTTTTTATCTTTTCTCTTGAGATGTTGTCTTTTATTATTATGAACTAAACCTTCGGATACCCGAAGGGGATGAAACCTATGATGAATCTTGTTATTTGATTATTTGAATTATATGATAATAACTAAGTTTGTTCTTAATTGTGTGAACTTAATCCAAATCTAATGTGCTTAGGTGGAGGAGGAATAGACCCTGCCTAAGAGTAGATCCAACATAATTAAGCGGAGTTGATCGCACGCCTAGAGATAGGGTGACAAGATTTTGCCGGATTAGGGTGAAACCTAATATGGGAGTCCACAGATCGATTTCTTCGCTATTCTAGGGGTTATTATAAGCGACGAGAGTTCCACTAATTAACCTAGGGTTAGACGTTATTTGCCTCGAGAGAGGGTTTAATATACGTTAGGGAGTCTCACGGATCAAACTAAGTAAATAAATCATACGGTTCAAGGTTAAATAACAAACCAAGTCTAGGTGGATTTTTCCTAAGGGTATCGTTTGAGGCAACTGAGTTTTCCCAAAAGTTATTTCCCGAATTCATTCTTTTTGTCTTTGCGTCTTAGCTTAGTTAGTAGATTATTTTTAGTTTAAACAATCATCACTTTATATTAAGCTAAATAATAAAAAGACGGTGAGTATTAGTACTTTTAGTTCCTTTGGGTTCGACAATCCGGTCTTGCCTAAACTATACTACAGTTCGATAGGTGCACTTGCCTTTAATCGTTGTCAGAGTTAGTTTCCAGGTTCGATCATTCTTTTATAAATTTTAAAACTCTGATTTACAGCGATCAAAATCCAAGATAAGTTTGATATAGTGACTAAGTCTGAGAAGTCCCGTACGAACCTAGGAATAGATAGGATTAGCTATGTCATGACATAGGTATCTGTTCTGTTTTATCATGTAAGACCACGTCTGGGACGTAGGCATCGATATGAGTTTTATGTGTAAGACCACGTCTGGGACGTTGGCATCGATCTGAGCTTTACGTGTAAGACCATGTCTGGGACATCGGCATCGTATTGATTCATGTAAGACCACATGCGGGGACGAAGGCATCGATATCCGAGTGCATGTAAGACCTCGTCTGGGACGTTGGCATTGTATGACCATTCCGAGCTTTCTGAGTATCCTACTAGATTCCTTACGGTTCAACGAGCAAGTTTGTGATATGAATTACAAATCCGAGCTATGAACAATTAGGTGATATTAAATTCGATTCAGGTACGTTGATTATACACTATTTGTGTATATAAGGTAAGCATCTAAGTGATCTTACTATGATGAGATGTATATGGAATTTATGATATGATAAGAATTGTTTTGGCTAGATGAGCTATATGTTTATATGATTCTTGAATGGTGAAAATGGTTAATGTGGTTAAAATTGTATGAACCAAAGTAAATAAGTGAGAGTTTGCTAAGTAATTGATATGTGCCATTGTATTATTTGCTTATATGCCTTCCATATCAAGTTTATTTGTATATGACTTACTAGGCTTTTGGAAAGCTTACTCTGTGTGCGTTTTCTCTGTTTTATAGGTCGTCAAAGCTACTGAAGGCTCGGGACCGTCAAGGATCGTCATCACACTACTAAAATCATTTTGGTACACTTTGAAAATGTAAAAAGTTAGATATGGCATGTATAGGCTAGTATTTTAGTACAAGTTGTTATGTGATCTTAGCCATGTGATTTGGCTATTTTTGAATTAAGACTTTGCTTAAATGAATGTGATATATGATGCATATCTTGGTATGGTGAAAGCATGTGAAAAGGCTAAGGTTTGAGTGAGCAAATGAATGAATTATGCTTGTAATGATCTGAGTTTTATTCTTTGAAATTGTCATGGTTGGAAATGGTATTGAATGCATGGTTTGAATGATTATTTTGGTATGTTTTTTATGGTTATATGTGCATGAGATATGTTGGTAAATATGGCTTGTAGGTTGACCCTTATGGGTGGCATTTTGGCCTTGTAAATGGCCTATAATGCCACACGGTTGTGGCACACGGGCGTGCCTAAGACCGTGGGTGAATTGGCAGAATGTAGCTTAAATAGCATATGGCCTCAACATGGGCGTGTCAGCTGGCCGTGGTGTACAAGTCGATAGCTAGCTAAGAGCACACGCCATGGCACACAGCGCGTGCTTGGTGGTCGTGTTGGAAAAGTCGATATATGGTGCAGTAGCACCTGGTCATGGCACACGGGCGTGCCTAGTGACCGTGTTGATATAGTCAGTATATAGACAAGGAGGGACATACGGGGGTGTCTAGAAGCCGTGGCGGGCACACGGTCTCCTACCACGGGCGTGTCTCCCCTGAAAGTTAGAAAAGTTTTTAATTTTCATGAAATTTCATATGTGTTTCAGTTTAGTCCCAACTCGGTTTATATGCATGCTTTGGGTCTTAATGACTCATCTAAGGGACACTATGATTGTTAATGATGAATGTAATGTATGAAATGTTATGTAAGTTTCTGATCTGTCTGGTAATGCCTTTAACCCTAATCCGGCGTCGGTTACGGGTTAGGGGTGTTACATTTGGTTGGTATCAGAGCTACGATTTAGCTGATTCTCGGACTAACGTAGCGTGTCAGAGTCTAGCTATACATGCCATATATCTGAATTGTGATAGTGTGATAAATCCTGACGTATAAATGTGATTTCTGTATAGTAACGGGTCCCGAAAGAGCGTGGACGCGGCGTGAAAAGCAATGCGCCTGATCCCGCGCAAGGGACAGTGCCCTCTGATCCGAGACCAGCTACTAGCGGTTAAGGGGAAGAAGCTAAACAAGCTTTTTTCCATATGATGACTGAGTGGTTCACTCAGTTTGTAAAGAATAACCCGACTATTTCACAACCCCCGCCCCCGGATAATCCCCCTCAGACTACAGTTGTGCCACCGGTTATGCATCCAAATCATTAAATAAGCCTCCCAGTAGACAAGATTTGCAAGTATGAAGTGAAGAATTACGAGCTACCAATGATGATGATGTTTGAAAAGGTGAGTTTTGGTTAGAGAATACGATTCGGGTATTCGACGAAATGTCTCTGACTCCGGATGAATGCATAAAGTGTGTTGTATCATTACTCCGAGATGCAGCTTATCAATGGTGGAAAACCCTGATTTCTGTTTGTCCAAAAGAACGAATTACATGGGACTTCTTTCAGATCGAGTTTCAAAAGAAGTATATCAGTGAGAGATTCGTAGATCAGAAGCGAAAGGAATTTCTGGAACTAAAACAAGGCCTAATGACTGTTTCGGAATATGAACGAGAATTCGTGAGACTGAGTCAGTACGCTCGAGAATGTGTATCATCTGAAGCTATAATGTGCAAAAGATTTGAAGACGGACTTAATGAAGACATTCGTTTGCTAGTTGGTATTTTAGAAATAAAAGAGTTTGTTGTACTCGTTGACCGAGTTTGTAAAGCAGAGGCACTCGGGAAAGATAAAAGAAAAGCTGAGTCTGATACTCGAGATATGAGAAAGAGATTTCAGAGTAAATCATTTCAATCATCCAAAAGATTCGGGGATAATGTGAGATATTCGACGTAAATCAATCTAGACCGCAAATGAGTTCCAAAGCTCAAGCAACTTCATGAGCTGTGTTGTAATGTCCGGATGAGAGACACGAATGTAAACATTATGGAAAAAGACATCCGGGAAGCTGTAGATTAAACGACAGAGCTTACTTCAGATGTGGATCGCTTGATCATTTTATCCGTGATTGCCTTGAGCCTGTTGAGCCAGAGACTGTTCAAAATCTGAGATATGATATTGCACCTGTGAGAGGTAGACCATCGAAGAATGTAAAGAATGTTAGTGGTAGTCAGAGAACTACAAGAGATAATGTTGTCAGATCTGAAGCTAGAGCGCCTGCCAGAGTGTATGCTATCCGAGCTCGCGAGGAAGCTTCATCACCTGATGTTATAACGGGTATTTTTACTCTTTATGATACTTCTGTGATTGCTTTGATAGACCCTGGTTCTACGCATTCATATATATGCAGGAATTTAGTATTCGATGAAGACTTTGCTGTAGAGTCTCATCGAGTTTGCTATAAAAGTATCGAACCCCTTAGGTAAAAGTGTTCTTGTTGACAAAGTATGCAAGAACTGTCCGTTAATGTTTCGAGATATCTGTTTCCCTGCTGATCTGATGCTTTTTCCATTTGATGAGTTCGATATTATTCTAGATATGGATTGGTTGTTTTTGCATGATGCTGTTGTGAACTGTAAAAAAAAACTATTGATTTGAGATGTTCGAATAATGAAACTGTGCGGATTGAGTCTAATGATTTGAATGGATTACCTGCTATGATATCAGTATTGAAAGCTCAGAGTTATGTGAAGAAGGGATATGAGGCATATTTTGCTTATGTGATTGATTCAAAGGTATCCGAAAAGAAAGTTGAGTCAGTGCCTGTTGTCTGTGAATATTCTGATGTGTTTCCGGAAGAATTGTCGGGATTACCTCCGATACGTGAAGTTGAATTTGGTATTGAGTTTTTGCCGGGTACTACACCTATTTCAATAGCTCCATATAGAATGGCACCAACAGAATTGAAGGAGTTGAAGTTGCAGTTACAAGAATTAACCGATAGAGGGTTTTCTAGACCGAGTTTCTCGCCTTGGGATGCTCCCGTTCTATTTGTGAAAAAGAAAGATGGCACGATGAGAATGTGCATCGATTACCGTCAGTTGAACAAGGTGACTATAAAGAACAAATATCCGTTACCCAGAATTGATGATTTATTTGATCAGTTAAAAGGAGCTACTGTGTTTTCCAAGATTGATCTGAGATCGGGATACTACCAGTTGAGAGTCAAGGATTCAGATATTCCGAAAACTGCTTTCAGAATGATGTATGGGCATTATGAGTTTTTAGTTATGCCATTTGGACTAACCAATGCTCCTGCTGTTTTTATGGATCTGATGAACAGAATTTTTAGACCGTACCTAGATCGTTTTGTTGTGGTGTTCATAGACGATATTTTGATTTATTCACGAGATGAGACTGAACATGCCGAGCATCTGAGGATTGTGTTGCAAACTCTGAGAGAGAAGCAATTGTACGCAAAATTTAGCAAATGTGAATTCTGGTTACACGAGGTTAGTTTTCTGGGGCATATTGTGTCAGCTTCTGGAATTCGAGTTGATTCGAGCAAGATTTCTGCTATTCTGGATTGGAAATCTCCGAGGAACGTGTCTGAAGTCTGCAGCTTTTTGGGCCTAGCTGGTTATTATCGTCGATTTGTGAAAGGATTTTCAGTGATAGCTACTCCATTGACGAAATTACTTCAGAAAGATGTTAGATTTGAATGGTCTGATAGACGTCAGAAAAGTTTTGATCAGTTGAAAACTCTGTTAACGGAAGCTCCAGTGTTAGTACAGCCAGAATCGGGCAAAGAATTTGTGATTTACAGTGATGCTTCGTTAAATGGGCAAGGATGTGTTTTGATGTAGGAAGGCAAAGTCGTAGCTTATGCTTCGAGACAATTAAAACCGCATGAAAAGAATTATCCGACGCACGACCTCGAGTTAGCTGCGATTGTGTTTGCACTTAAGATTTGGCACCATTATTTGTATGGTGAGAAATGTCACATATTTTCAGATCATAAAAGTCTGAAGTATCTAATGACTCAGAGAGATTTGAACCTGCGTCAGAGAAGATGGCTTGAGTTGTTAAAAGATTATGAGCTTGTGATAGATTATCATCCGGGTAAAGCAAATGTGGTTGCTGATGCATTGAGTCAAAATTCATTGTTTGCACTACGTGCTTTGAATGCTCAGTTAGATTTATCTGATGATAGTTCTGTGGTGGCTGAATTAAGAACGAAACCGTTGTTTATACAGCAGATATGTGATGCTCGTAAATCGATAATGAGTTAACAACAAAACGAGCTCGATGATGATTTGAATTCGAATCAATTTCAAGTTGTTAATGATTGTTTGAGATTTCGAGGTCGTATCTGTGTTTCGAGAAATCCGGAGTTGATTCAGCTGATTTTGAGTGAAGCACATAATACTTGTCCATCTGTTCATCCGGGAAGTACTAAGATGTATCAAGATTTGAAAGCGACACTATTGGTGGTGCAGTATGAAACCAGACATTTCTGACTTTGTTTCGAAATGTTTAGTCTGTCAGCAAGTAAAAGACGAACATCAAGTTCCGACTGGTTTGCTACAACCGATTCTGATTCCTGAGTGGAAATGGGATAGAGTAATGATCGCTGTAAATCAGAGTTTTAAAATTTATAAAAGAATGATCGAACCTGGAAACTAACTCTGACAACGATTGAGGCAAGTGCACCTATTGAACAGTAGTATAGTTTAGGCAAGACCGGATTATCGAACCCAAAGGAACTAAAAGTACTAATACTCACCGTCTTTCTATTATTTAGCCTTAATATAAAGTGATGGTTGTTAAACTAAAACTAATCTACTTACTAAGCTAAGACGCAAAGACAAAAAGAATGAATTCGGGAAATAACTTTTGGAAAAACTCAGTTGACTCAAGCGATACCCTTAGGAAAAATCCACCTAGACTTCACTTGTTATCTAACCTTGAACCATATAATTTATTTACTTAGTTTGATCCGTGAGACTCCCTAACGTATATTAAACCCTCTCTCGAGGCGAATAACGTCTAACCCTAGGTTAATTAGTGGAACTCTCGTTCGCTTATAATAACCCCCTAGAATAGCAGTAAATCGATCTGTGGACTCCCATATTAGGTTTCACCCTAATCCAAAAAAATCTCGTCACCCTATCTCTAGGCGTGCGATCAACTCCGCTTAATTATGTTGGATCTACTCTTAGGCAGGGTCTAGTCCTCCTCCACCTAAGCACATTAGATTTGGATTAAGTTCACACAATTAAGAACAAACTAAGTTATTATCATATAATTCA
Organism: Gossypium sturtianum; assembly: GCA_025698515.1. NCBI lineage: Eukaryota > Viridiplantae > Streptophyta > Magnoliopsida > Malvales > Malvaceae > Gossypium > Gossypium sturtianum. Next base: position 18,383,184 of record CM046944.1, on the reverse strand, counting down.
AAAATCAAATAACAAGATTCATCATAGGTTTCATCTCTTCTGTATCCAAGGTTTAGTTCATAACAATAAAGGAAAACATCTCAAGAGAAAAGATAACACAAAACATAAGAAATCCCTAAAACCCCCTGAAGGAATTGAAGAGGAGATCCTCCGTCTTGAGTAGAATTCTGGCTTCTTGAGATGGATCAACTGGCTATCTTCGAGTGATTCCCACAAATCTAACCTTTTCGGCTTGGCTTTTTAGCCTAGCTTTTCGCCCCCTTTTAGCTGGTACCTAGGGTGTATTTATAGGCTTTTGAAACACGTTTCTTTCTTCCTAAGTATCCTTTCCCGAATGGAATTCCTCTTCTCCATGGCAGAGGCATGACCATGGCACACGCCCGTGTAAATCGTGGCTAGGCCGTGTTTGAAACTGTTGAATGAGGCACGACCGTGTAAGTCGTGTTAAGGCCGTGTTCTAGTAGGAATGGTGGCACGACCGTGTGGCTTGGAGTCCAGGCCGTGCTGATTTCGTGGCTTGGACCAACTTGGTCCGTTTTAAGCCCGTTTCTCGTTCTTTTCGTCATCGGGTGCTTTCCTGAGTATAAGACATGAAAAGAAAGGATTAAGAGCACCATTTTACACAAATTATGGCTTAAATCATCCAAAAGCATACTAAATATGGGCTTAGAATATGTTAGTTTTACGGTTTATCAAATACCCCCACACTTAAGCTTTTGCTTGTCCTCAAGCAAAATTCTCAACTTACAATTAAAGACGAACTTCCTGTAATTCATAATTCCTATTGATAGTGTCTCATCATAATTCATAGATAATTTATACATGGATAATTCAATTCAAAGTGTCCTAAAAATTCAAACAGTATAAGTCATAGATTTGTAGCACAAAACATAGGCGTTTCCCTTCATCTAAATAATTACCTCTGGTTCGAAATCGACAAGGATTGACATCCTCTCAAAAGATTCGCTCAAATCACTCAAAGTGTTTAAGGTTCAATATTTAGGTGCTCAAAAGTCAAACATGAAGAGTTAATCACATAGGCTTGTATGAAATTCAAATCTCCACCACTGAAATATGAGATGAAACACAAATCAAAAGGTCTTTTTAGGGTTGTAACGGGGCTAGGGTCAAGGTGTGGAGTAAGACTGAATTAGAGGGTTAGAATCGAGATTGAATTGAAAAATTACCTAACTAAGAACTAATGAACTAATAATAATAAATACATCAATTGAAAACTAATAATACTAATAATACGAGCTTCTTCTTCGATATTTGGAATCTAAACATATAAGCTCATTTAATCACAACTAATAATGAATAATGGATATACTTCGGTTTTTTTTAAGAACAAACTAAATACATAATAAAGGATAAACTACTAAAATTCATAATTAGGCAACTAATCAGATCAAATCTCGATATAAGGGTAGTCAAAAGGAATGGTGATAGCAAAAACAAAGGGGTTCTGGGTTAATATTAGTGGGTATGTCAATAAAACGGGTGTCAGGTTAAAACGGGGTTAACTAGAGGTTAATTTGTGACGGTAGGCTTTTTAGGGAATTAGTGGGTTAAATCCTAGGTGCCTTTATCATCTCTGTGAATCAAATCATAAAATGTGGTCTCGACATGTATAATCAATGCAAGTTCTAGAATAACAAATCAGTGTTGACATACTCATAATCAATAAAGTGAGCAAGAAAAGGAATTTATGCTCTATAAGGCTCAAAAACTCACAAAAATTATGGGTATTTTGATGTCAACCTCGTAAATTTCAAACTTCAAAGTAATATTTAAACTCAGTTCGACAACCTAAAAAAATTTTTAATTTCTGAAAAATAGACTTATCATGCTTGATTCTCTAGTATTCTTCAAACTTAATTATCAATGCACAATTATCAATGACTTAATCTAAAACATATCAATAAAATCATAAATCATCAGAAATTTCATCCTAATTAGTAATATGAGTAATTTACTTTCAAATAAGACTAAATTCAGGGTTTTTGTTAGGTATCTTTTTAGGTTGTTCACCCCCCCACATTTAAGACGTACATTGCCCTCAATGTACAAAGATATATAATAACCTTGTAATAAAATCATCAGATATGGGGGTAAGTGAAAACTTCCTGAATTTTCGGATGATTCCTTGAGATGGGATTGTGCCTTTGGTGGTGGTGATGGGCCGTCTTGATGACGAACCTGCGCTAGATGAAGAAATTAGGCCGCTCGTAGAGAATTAGCCAGGGATCCTTAATACATAATTAAAATAAACTAAATTTGAATTTAAGGACAAGGAAGATAAAGATAAGGAGACTAAGAAGAAAACTAAAATTAAAATAAAATATGGGTGGACCGTAGAGTCCTTATTTTTGGGTGTGATTTCTAAAAATGAGGTTATGGTGGTGGTGGTGGCGTGATTCCCAAGCAGCCTTAAGAACCTAAAAACAAGAAAATAAAACAAAGTAAACTAAATTAAGTAGTATAGAAGTAAAGATAAAGAAAATAAAGGAGAAGCTAAAAATAAAAGAACAGATAATTGGTCTCAAAGACCCTTGGCTTGTTGTTTGGATGAAGCTGCCGGCATGAACTCAGGTGAATCGGTCTCTTTTGGGGAGATTGGCCTCTTACGCTTCTTTGCCATGTATATGATTTTAATGTAGCTCAAGAGTCTAAGAATTTATTAGGAAAAAGAAAAAGGAAAGAGAAAGGAAAGGAAGGAAGAAGGAAAGAAGAAAGAAGTGGGTTAATAAGGGGAAGGAAAAGGGTATGATGTTTAAATAGAATTTCAGGTCTGGTGGTTTCCCACGCCCGTGGGTTGAGGGTGTGTCAATTCACACGGCCGCCTCGCACGGCCGTGCTCTAAGGCGTGTTGATTTCCCACGCTCGCGTCTAGCCTGTGTTCGACAAGTCAGTATATTGGCACGGTTAGCTGGCACGGGCGTGTTCAGCCCGTGGTTGGCAAGTCAGTAGCCTCACACGACCGTCAAGCACGGCCGTGTCACTTTGTCGGTGCCCGTGGGGGAGTGGTTGAGTCCGTGATTGCAAAAAATTAGTTCATTCTGACTTGTACCGTCCTGCCCTGTTAGTACCAAGATTCTTGAGGTACACACGACCATGGCCACGGCCGTGTGCAAGGCCGTGTGTCCTGGAATTCTGCACCCTTTGTTAGTTTATAACTACGTATTCAGAAAGAAAAGAAGAAAAGAAAAATAAATTTAAAGTAAAATGTGAGAATAAATTATGTTAGTGCTCGGGTTGCCTCCCGAGAAGTGCTCGTTTATAGTCTTAAGCTAGACTCTCTTCTCGTTTGCATCTTCAGGTTGGTTTGAGGAGTTGGAAGTCCTTCCTCGTGTTATTATCTGTCTCCTTGTGAAAAAAATTAAGTCGAGATGCATTTATAGTAAAAGTACCAAAAATAGAATTACTTACCTCGACTGTTTCGTATGGAAAAACACTGGTTACCCTAAAAGATATTTCTTTGTTTGTGCTAGGGTCCGGAGGAGATATTCGAAGATCTGCATGGTCTAACAGTACCTTGTCCCCTATTTTGAAGTGGTTTGTTGTTCCTATAAGCTCTTCTGGGAGCTCTTTCGATTTTTCCTCGTGTGGTTCTGGTTCTTCGTCGTGTATCCCTAATTTCTCCTTGAAGTGTGTCTTCCACTCATCTAGATCATCGATCTAAATTCCTCGATCTTTACGAATTATTTCTTTGTTGGGGTTGGGGCCAGGATCGGGTTCAGTTGTATTCTTTGGTGGTGTTTCCTGAAAAGAAGGGTTAACCGAATGGTTATTAGGGAAATTTACGTTCTCACCTTGATTACTCGATATTCTAGCCGAATCGAGAGCCTTGATGGTGACGGTCTCACTACCTACGCAAAGTATGAGTTCTCTTGCATCAACATCAATTTTAGTCTTGGCAGTTGCTAAAAAGGGTCTTCTTAAAATTATGGGGATCGAGTTATCCTCATCCATGTCTAGGACAACAAAATCTACTGGGAAAACGAATCTGTCAATTTTCACAAGAACATCTTCGATAATACCCCTAGGAATTCTAACAATTTATCAGCTAATTGAATGCTCATCCTAGTTTGTTTGGGTTTCCCTAGACCTAACTATTTAAATAATTTATAAGGCATGACATTTATGCTTGCCTAAATCACTAACGCATTATCAACAGTAAAGTCTACCAATTAAACATGGAATTGTAAAACTCCTGGATCTTTTAGTTTCGTGGTAGCTTATTTTGCAAGATTGTTTGAGCACTTTGCGTTGAGTTCCACATGCGAATCTTCATCTAGTTTCCGCTTGTTTGTCGAAGCTTCTTTAAGAATTTCCTTGAATCGGGCATCTGCGAAAGAGCTTGAGGATTGGTAAGTTAATGTGTAATTTCTTTAAAAGTTTAAGAAACTTACCGAATTCCTCTGTGTCGCGTCTCTTTTCTTGCTTGAGGTAAGGTATGCGAGGTTGGTACTCCTTGATTACCGATTTTGGCTTGTCTTGTGTTACCTCAATTTTACCTTTTTCTACCTCGTTTCCTTGTGTTGAAATTTGGGTTCGTCTACTTTTTCGCTTTCTTGAGTGTTATGGCTTGGATTTGCTCCTTTGGATTAATTTCGGTATTACTCGGTGAGCGCCCTTGCGGTCGTTCGGATAATAGCTTTGCAATTTCTCCGTATCGATCGGGTAATTTCCCGATTGCCTTTGTTAGTCCTCCAACTTGGTTCTCGATCGTTTTGATCGATGTTTGTTGGGTGTTGAGCGTTACCTCATTTTTTTGGAGACGGGCTTCTGTGGATGCTATGAATTTGTTCACGTCTCTTCAAGACTCGGCTTCTTTTCCTGTGGATAGGGCTGATTTTGGAAATTTTGAGGAGGTTGTTGTCTTTGATTTCCTTGATTTCCTTGTCCTCCCCACGAAAAATTTGGGTGGTTCCTTCAACCTGGATTATAATTATTACTATATGGATTATTATTGGATTTGAAATTGTTACCTATATAGTTCATCTGTTCGCTCTCTGGTTGGTATGGTGGGTACTCAGAGTTCGCCACAATTCCACTTGCGTTGCACTGCATCATTAGATTTACCTGCGAAGAACACAAACTATCAATCTTCTTATTCATTAACTCTACCTGGTTTGATAGCATGGTTACTGCGTCGAGGTTGTAAACTCCGGCTATTTTTGTTGGTTTTGTTCTTGTAACTTGCCACTGATAGTTGTTCAGCGACATCTCTTCAATAAACTCGTAAGCTGCCTCAGGAGTTTTATTATTCAGGGTTCCACCGGTGGCTGAATCAATTAATTGCCTCGTTGAAGGATTCACACCGTTGTAAAAAGTTTGGACTTGGAGCCAGAATGGTAATCCGTGGTGTGGGCATCTCCTCAAGAGATCTTTGTATCTCTCCCATGCGTCGTATAATGTCTCTAAATCCATCTGCACAAAAGAAGATATATCATTACGTAACTTGGTCGTTTTGGCCGGTGGAAAATATTTTAATAGAAATTTTTCGGTCATTTGTTCCCATGTAGTAATTGACCCTCGTGGTAACGAGTTTAACCAATGTTTAGCTTTATTTCTTAGTGAAAAGGGAAATAACCGAAGACGTATGGCATCATCAGAAACACCATTTATTTTGAAGGTATCACAGAACTCTAAAAAGTTAGCTATATGAGTGTTTGGGTCTTCGTCCTGCAAACCATCAAATTGAACAAACTGTTGAATCATTTGAATAGTGTTAGGCTTTAATTCAAAATTATTAGCAGCTATAGCAGGCCTAACAATACTCGATTCTGCCCCTGTTAAATGAGGTTTAGCATAATCATACATAGTACGAGAGGCATTCTGATCCGCCACATCGTTTTGTGGTGGTGGATTATTTCCGTCCATCCCTTCAGTAGGGTTAGATCGGTCTTCTCGCTCTCCTTGATAATTTAGGGCTCGCCTAATTTCTCTGCGATTTCTTCGAGCGGTAGCTTCAATATCACTGTCATATTCTAAAGGTCCTCTCGGGTTCCTTCTAGTCATAAACTAGAGGTACCTACTAGGAAAAGAAAGAAAGAAAGTTTAGTAAATTTAAAAATAAAAATAAATTGTGAAAAAAATAAAATAATGGCTAAAGTAATAAAAATAGAGTTTTCTTAATATTTTAGTTCCCAAAACACAGCGCCAAAAAAACTTGATCATTGTAAATCGAGTTTTAAAATTTATAAAAGAATGATCAAACCTGGAAACTAACTCTGACAACGATTGACGCAAGTGCACCTATCGAACAGTAGTATAGTTTAGGCAAGACCGGATTATCGAACCCAAAGGAACTAAAAGTACTAATACTCACCGTCTTTCTATTATTTAGCCTTAATATAAAGTGATGGTTGTTAAACTAAAACTAATCTACTTACTAAGCTAAGACGCAAAGATAAAAAGAATGAATTCGGGAAATAACTTTTGGAAAAACTCAGTTGACTCAAGCGATACCCTTAGGAAAAATCCACCTAGACTTCACTTGTTATCTAACCTTGAACCATATGATTTATTTACTTAGTTTGATCCATGAGACTCCCTAACGTATATTAAACCCTCTCTCGAGGCGAATAACGTCTAACCCTAGGTTAATTAGTGGAACTCTCGTTCGATTATAATAACCCCCTAGAATAGTAGTAAATCGATCTGTGGACTCCCATATTAGGTTTCACCCTAATCCGACAAAATCTCGTCACCCTATCTCTAGGCGTGCGATCAACTCCGCTTAATTATGTTGGATCTACTCTTAGGCAGGGTCTATTCCTCCTCCACCTAAGCACATTAGATTTGGATTAAGTTCACACAATTAAGAACAAACTAAGTTATTATCATATAATTCAAAAATCAAATAACAAGATTCATCATAGGTTTCATCCCCTTTGGGTATTCGAAGGTTTAGTTCATAACAATAAAGGAAAACATCTCAAGAGAAAAGATAACACAAAACATAAGAAATCCCTAAAACCCCCTGAAGGAATTGAAGAGGAGATCCTCCGTCTTGAGTAGAATTCTGGCTTCTTGAGATGGATCAACTGGCTATCTTCGAGTGATTCCCACAAATCGACCTTTCGGCTTGGCTTTTTAGCCTAGCTTTTACTTCCCTTTCACCTTGGTACCTAGGGTGTATTTATAGGCTTTTGAAACACGTTTCTTTCTCCCTAAGTATCCTTTCCCGAATGGAATTTCTCTTCTCCATGGCAGAGGCACGGCCATGGCACACGCCCGTGTAAATCGTGGCCACGCCGTGTTTGAAACTGTTGAATGAGGCACGACCATGTAAGTCGTGGTAAGATCGTGTTCTAGTAGGAATGGTGCACGCGGCTGTGTGTGGCAGAGTCCGGCCGTCTTGATTTCGTGGCTTGGCCCAACTTGTCTGCTTTTAAGCCTATTTCTCGTTCTTTTCGTCATCGGGTGCTTTCCTGAGTATAAGACATGAAAAGAAAGGATTAAGAGCACCTTTTTACACAAATTAGGGCTTAAATCATCCAAAAGCATACTAAATGTGGGCTTAGAATATGTTACTTTTACGGTTTATCAAGTAACGATGGACTTTGTTTCTTGTTTTCCTCAGACTCCGAGAAAGAAAGATGCAATTTGGGTCATAGTTGATCGACTGACGAAATCTGCCCATTTTGTTCCGGTAAGATATGACTATTCACTTGATAGATTAGCCGAGCTTTATATTTCAAAGATTGTTAGATTGTACGGTGTACCACTATCCATTGTGTCAGATAGAGATCTGAGGTTTACATCGAGATTCTGGAAGAAACTGCAAGAAGCTCTAGGCACGAAACTGTATTTCAGTACAACTTTTCATCCGCAAACTGATGGTCAATCCGAGCGGATCATTCAGATTCTCGAAGATATGTTAAGATGCTGTGTACTTGAGTTTAATGGTACGTGGGAACAGTATCGGCCTTTGATTGAATTTGCATACAATAACAGTTTTCAGTCAAGCATCAAAATGGCACCATATGAAGCTCTGTACGGACGTAAATATCGTACACCTCTGTATTGGATCGAGCTTTGTGAAAACAAGCTACACAGGGTTGATTTGATAAAGGATTCAGAACAGAAAGTGAAACTGATCTGAGATTGTTTGAAAGCAGCACCTGATCGTCAAAAGTCTTATGCGGACTTAAAACGAAAAGATATAGAATTTGGGGTTGGTGACAAAGTATTTCTGAAAGTGTCTCCGTGGAAGAAAGTACTCCGTTTTGGACGTAAAGGTAAGTTGAGTCCGAGTTTCATCGGACCGTATGATATCATTGAACGTGTCGGGCCTGTTGCTTATAGATTAAAGTTGTCGTCTGAGTTAGAAAAGATACACAATGTATTTCATGTTTCAATGCTCCGTGGATATCGATCCGATCCGTCACATGTCATCGCTCCGTCTGAGATTGAGATCCGATCTGATATGTCATATGAAGAGGAACCGATCCGTATCTTAGCTCGTGAAGTAAAAGAGTTGAGAAACAAGAAAATTCTGTTAGTGAAAGTGTTATGGCATCGACACGGAATTGAAGAGGCAACATGGGAGCTTGAAGATTCAATGAAATAACAATATCCGAATCTGTTTAACGGTAAGATTTTCGGGGACGAAAATCCCTAAGGGGGAGAATTGTAACAGTCCAGTTTACACCTTAGTCGGAACAGTGGTTTCGGGACCACAAATCCGAGTCCGTAAAATATTTTTAGAATATTTTCTGTGCCGTTAATATGTGATTAAGCATGTGTTAAATTTTCGTAAGTTAATTTGTCCTTCTGTGTGTTTAATTTGACAAAAGGATGAAATTGCATTAAATGTGAAAGTTGTATGCTATTTATTAAGGTATCAAAGTGTTGTGGCTTTGTAAAAATGGAGGCCTTATATGGAAAATAAGCCATCATTGAGATAGTGGATGATAGAATGTCTTAATAACCTTAGTATTAATTTGTCTTATATGTTTAATGGATGGGCAATTTAGTAATTGAATAAATAATAACATTTTATTAATGAAGCAAAAGATGAGTGTTCATCTTTTATTTCTTTACTTTAGCCGAATAACACAAAGAAAAAGAAAGCTTGGAACCTTTGAACATTCGGTTACTATCAAGCCAAAATTCAAGGTTCGTTTTGATCAGTTTTCGATAATTTTTACGTTTTTGCAATCGTTGCTTTGAGAGCTATAAAACCCATGTCTTAATTTTGTGTATTGATGATGTTTGTGTAAAATGCCATTGTTGATATGTTGAGTTTTGGAATAAGTTTAGTTGATAAATGAAAGATATGAGCTAGATGAACATACTTTGTTCTTGAATTTTTGATAAATTTAGCTAATTAGGGCTAAATTGTGAAAATAGCAAATTGAGGGACTAAATTGCTAATTTGATGAAAGGTACGGGTTTGTATGATGTACATATATATTCGGCTAAGCTTGGTTGTGTATAGATTTTGTGAATTTGGTGTTTTGAGAAAAATAGACTAAATTGATAAACTATGCAAATATGAGGGTTAATTTGCAAATAGCCCTAAATGTATGTCTTTGGATTGAATTGAGTGAATAAGTGAATAAAAGAGTTAATTCTGAATATGTTTAGATCAAGAACCGAGGAAAACGGACTTAGATCGCGGGAAAGCGAAAGTAAACGAGTAGCCGTTTCCATTCCCGATAAATCGAATCCGAGGTAAGTCACTATGAAAATAAACATATATGTGTGTAATTATAATTGTTTATATGATAAATGTTGATGATGGATGTTTATGAGAGGTTATACTTGTGAAATCCAAGATAAGTTCGATATAGTGACAAAGTCTGAGAAGTCCCGTACGAACCTAGGAATAGATAGGATTAGCTATGTCATGACATAGGTATCTGCATTACTTTTATCATGTAAGACCACGTGCCGGGGCGTTGGCGTTGATTTGAGACTTCGTGTAAGACCTCGTCCGGGCGTAGGCATCGATATGAGTTTTATGTGTAAGACCACGTGCCGGGCGTTGGCATCGATCTGAGCTTTACGTGTAAGACCATGTCTGGGACATCGGCATCGTATTGATTCGTGTAAGACCCTGTCTGGGACAGTGGCATCGATATCCGAGTGCATGTAAGACCTCGTCTGGGACGTTGGCATTGTATGACCATTCCGAGCTTTTTGAGTATCCTACTAGATTCCTTACGGTTCAACGGGCAAGTTTGTGATATGAATTACAAATCCGAGCTATGAACAATTAGGTGATATTAAATCCGATTCAGGTACGTTGATTATACACTATTTGTGTATATAAGGTAAGCATCTAAGTGATCTTACTATGATGAGATGTATATGGAATTTATGATATGATAAGAATTATTTTGGCTAGATGAGCTATATGTTTATATGATTCTTGAATGGTTAAAATGGTTAATGTGGTTAAAATTGTATGAACCAAAGTAAATAAGTGAGAGTTTGCTAAGTAATTGATATGTGCCAATGTATTATTTGCTTATATGCCTTCCATATCAAGTTTATTTGTATATGACTTACTAGGCTTTTGGAAAGCTTACTCTGTGTGCGTTTTCTCTGTTTTATAGGTCGTCAAAGCTACTGAAGGCTCGGGACCGTCAAGGATCGTCATCACACTACAAAAATCATTTTGGTACACTTTGAAAATGTATAAAGTTAGATATGGCATGTATAGGCTAGTATTTTAGTACAAGTTGTTATGTGATCTTAGCCATGTGATTTGGCTATTTTTGAATTAAGACTTTGCTTAAATGAATGTGATATATGATGCATATCTTGGTATGGTGAAAGCATGTGAAATGGCCAAGGTTTGAGTGAGCAAATGAATGAATTATGCTTGTAATGATATGAGTTTTATTCTTTGAAATTGTCATGGTTGGAAATGGTATTGAATGCATGGTTTGAATGATTATTTTGGTATGTTTTTGATGGTTATATGTGCATGAGATATGTTGGTAAATATGGCTTGTAGGTTGACCCTTATGGGTGGCATTTTGGCCTTGTAAATAGCCTATAATGCCACACGGTTATGGCACGCGGACGTGCCTAAGACCGTGGGTGAATTGGCAGAATGTAGCTTAAATAGCACACGGCCTCGACATGGGCGTGTCGGTGGCCGTGGTGTACAAGTCGATGCTAGCTAAGAGCACCTGACCATGGCACACGGGCGTGCTTGGTGGCCGTGTTGGAAAAGTCAGTATATGGTCTGGTAGCATACGGTCATGGCATACGGGCGTGCCTAGTGACCGTGTTGATATAGTCAGTATATAGACACGGAGGGACATACAGGGGTGTCTAGAAGCCGTGGAGGGCACACGGTCTCCTACCACGGGCGTGTCTCCCCTGAAAGTTAGAAAAGTTTTTAATTTTCATGAAATTTCATATGTGTTTCAGTTTAGTCCCAACTCAGTTTATATGCATGCTTTGGGTCTTGATGACTCATCTAAGGGACACTATGATTGTTAATGATGAATGTAATGTATGAAATGTTATGTAAGTTTCCGATCTGTCTGGTAACGCCTTTAACCCTAATTCGGCGTCGGTTACGGGTTAGGGGTGTTACATAGATTATCGGCAACTCAACAAGGTAACTGTGAAGAACAAGTACCCGTTGCCGAGGATCGATGATCTATTCGATCAATTGAAAGGAGCCACGGTGTTTTCCAAGATAGATTTGAGGTCAGGGTACTATCAGTTGAGAGTCAAGGACTCGGATGTGCCGAAAACTGCATTTAGGACTAGGTATAGCCACTATGAATTTTTGGTCATGCCTTTTGGTCTAACAAATGCCTCTGCGATCTTCATGGATTTGATGAATCGCATTTTTCGGCCATACTTGGATAAATTTATCGTGGTTTCCATCGACGACATATTGATCTACTCTTGAGATTAAAATGAACACGCCGAGCACTTGAGTACGGTTCTGCAAGTTCTGAGAGAAGAGAAATTGTATGCCAAATTCAGTAAGAGTGAATTTTGGCTCAAGGAAGTGGGATTTTTGGGGCACATTGTCTCGAGAGATGGAATTAGAGTAGACCCGAGTAAGATTTCAGTGATTATTGACTGGAAACCGCCGAGGAGCGTAACAGAAGTAAGGAGTTTTCTGGGCCTAGCCGGCTATTATAAGCGTTTTGTCAAGGGGTTTTCCATGATAGCTACCCCGATGATGAGACTTTTGCAGAAAGATGTGAAGTTTGTTTGGACAGAAAAGTGCCAACAACTTTTGAGAAATTGAAGACACTGTTGACTGAGGCTCCTGTATTGGTGCAACCTGAATCGAGGAGAGAATTTGTGGTTTACAGTGATGCGTCCCTGAACGGATTGGGTTGTGTACTTATGCAAGAGGGTAAGGTGATTGCATATGCCTCTAGGCAATTGAAGCCGCACGAGAAGAACTACCCAACTCATGATTTAGAGTTAGCCGCAATTGTGTTTGCGTTAAAAATTTGGAGACATCATTTATATGGTGAAAGGTGTCAGATTTTCACCGACCACAAGAGCCTAAAGTACTTGATGACTCAAAAATAATTGAATTTGAGGCAACGAAGGTGGTTAGAACTGATTAAGGATTATGAATTGGTGATTGACTACCATCCGGGGAAAGTGAACGTAGTTGCCGATGCTCTGAGTAGAAAATCATTGTTTGCTCTAAGCGCCATGAACACTCAGATGATCTTGTTGGGTGATGGTTCCATTTTAGCCTGAGAGCTAAACCATTGTTTCTCCAAGAGATTTGTGAAGCCCAGAAGGATGATAACAGTTTGCAAGCCAAGAGAGTTTTATGTGAGTCGAGCGTTGAGACAGACTTTCGAGTAAATCTTGATGGATGTCTAACATTTCGAGATCGAGTGCATGTACCCGGGAATGATGAGCTCATTCGCAAAATCTTGCATGAAGCGCATAGCGGATGTTTGAATGTGCACCAGCGACGAAGATGTACAATGATTTGAAGAAATGGTATTGGTGGCTTGGTATGAAGAAAGATATTTCCAAGTTTGTATCGAAATGTCTAATTTGTCAGCAAGTGAAGGCTGAACATTAAGTACCTTTGGGTTTACTTCAGCCTATTATGGTTCCTGAGTGGAAATGGGACCGTATCACCATGGACTTCGTGACGGGCTTATCACGACTCCAAAGAAGAAAGATGTAGTATGGGTAGTGGTTGATAGACTCACAAAGTCAGCCCATTTTATACCAAGATGCGAGTCGACTATTAAACTTGATAAATTGGCGGACTTGTACATGTCGAGAGATAGTAAGACTCCATGGTGTACCGTTGTCGATCATCTCGGATAGAGATCCGAGATTCACGTCACGGTTTTGGAAAAAGTTACAAGAAGCCTTGGGCACGAAATTAAATTTTAGTACAGCCTTCCATCCACAAACTGACGGACATTCGGAGAGGGTAATCCAGATACTTGAGGACATGCTTCGATGTTGCATTTTAGAATTCCAAGGTAGTTGGGAGAAATACTTATCGTTGGTGGAATTTGCCTACAACAACAGTTTTCAGTTAAGTTTGAAGATGGCGCCTTATGATGCATTGTATGGGCATAAGTGTCGAACTCCCTTGTATTGGTCAGAACTCAGAGTGAAACAGATACACGGGGTTGACTTGGTTAAGGAAACTGAGGAGAAGGTAAAAGTGATACGTGACTGTTTGAAAGTCGCCTCAGATAGACAGAAGTCCTATTCAGATTTAAAAAGGAAATAAATAGAATTCAAAGTCGGTGATAAAGTGTTCTTGAAAGTATCACCTTGGAGGAAAGTCCTCAGATTTGGCCGGAAGGGCAAATTGAGTCCGCGCTTTATCGGACCTTATGAGGTTACCGAAAGAATAGGACTGGTAGCTTATCGATTAGTTTTGCCACCTAAGTTAGAAAAGATTCATGACGTCTTTCACGTATCCATGTTACGTCGATACCGTTCAGACCCTTCGCATGTTATAGAGCCGACAGGGGTAGAGATACAACTGGGTTTAACATATGGTGAAGAACCAGTTAGAATTTTGGCCCGTGAAGTCAAGCAGTTAAGGAACAAAAGCATAGCCCTAGTGAAAGTACTATGGCAAAGGCACGGTATAGAAGAGGCCACATGGGAGTCCGAGGAATCGATGAGAAACCAATATCCAAATCTTTTCACTGGTAAGATTTTCGAGGACAAAAATCCTTAAGGGGGGAGAATTGTAACAGCCCGATTTAGGGGCTAGTCAGAATAGTGATCTCGGGATCATTAATCCGAGATTTGAGAAATTTATTTTCATGTTATATTATGAATTAGAACATGATAGCACATGTGCATGAAAATTTTGGTGCTTTAATTCTAGCGATTTCATGTTTAATTGCGAAAAAGGACTAAATCACATAAAGTGTGAAAGTTCCATTTTAATTTCTAAAGGTACCAAATAGCCATAGATTGTTAAATTGAGGTCTTTAAAAGGCAATTTAGCCCCTTGTAATTGCTTGGCCGGCCATAGACTAGATGGGAGACAAAGATGGACAAAATTTGGTCAAAGTTAGTAAGAGTTGGTGACTAATTTGACTAGTTTAATATTAGACTAAAGAAAGATAAAATATCATCTTTCTTGTTCATCTCTTCCACCGAAATTTGCAAGGAAAATAAGGGTTGAAAGCTTCAAATATTTTAGCACACTCATCTCCTCATTAGTAAGTGTTCTAGTGATCTTTTCTTGAAAATAGTTGTACTTTTGAAACCCCTAGAGCTTGAGCTTTCAAATGAGGGGACTATTGTGCAATATGGTGAAAGGTTTAAATTTTTTCCATGGGAGCTTTCATTGTTATTTGCTGCATTTTCATGGAAGAAATTGAGTCTTAGTTGTTAGATGAACAACTTTTGTGAGAGGTGTTAGCATGAAAACACCAAATAGGACCTTGATAAAAAGGTTACAAATTATGTAGTAAGTATGTGAAATATTGATTTTTGATGATAGCTTTAAAAGCATTAAATGTTTACCTAGGCTTGTTGAAGGTAGAAATTTGATTAGAATTGATTTTCGAGCCTAGGGGTAAAATGGTCATTTTGCCAAAGTCTAGGGGCAAAGTAGTAATTTTATCTAAGCATGATTTTTGGAATGCTTTTATTAATAAGATGATTAAAATGAGCTAAATTGCTATTATAGAGCAAGAAGGATCGAGAATCTGCCTCGATCAGGGAAAGAATAAAGTCTCGGACTAAACCGTCGAGCTAGCTCATTTTGAAATCGAGGTAAGTTTGTATGTGATTAATACGACATTTATGTTAGCATAATCGAGAATGCTTGATATCATATTGTTGCATGACACTCCATTAAATTGATGTTGAATGAGATGTTGAAGTCCTAGTGGGCCATGTGAATATGAAAATGCTATCATCGAGATATGAAATAGATATGGTCCCGTATAAGACCATGTCCGGGACATGGCCTCGGCACTGAGTTGAAATCTCGTGTAAGACCATATCTGGGATATGACTTCGGTAATGAATGTGAAAATCGTATAAGACCATATCCGGGATATGACATCGATACTTGATGTGAAAGTCCATATAAGACCATATCCGGGATATGGCATTGGCGTTTAGAAGTAACTCCAAGTAAGACCACCTCGGGGTTGTGGCACTGGCTTCGTCTCTACATGAACGACG
This sequence comes from Gossypium sturtianum, assembly GCA_025698515.1. Taxonomy (NCBI): domain Eukaryota; kingdom Viridiplantae; phylum Streptophyta; class Magnoliopsida; order Malvales; family Malvaceae; genus Gossypium; species Gossypium sturtianum. The sequence continues at coordinate 18,367,536 of CM046944.1, read as the reverse complement.
TTGAATATACGTCTCTGACTATCTCTAGTGATTAAAGGGATAAGTAGATGAGTTTAGAATTTGAAATGAGATTTGCACTAAGGTCATATGAATGAGTGAATACAGGTACTCGTGAATGAGTCACGAAGAAATGTTTACGACATGTGGCATGGTATGTGCTAAATAAGGGCAATTGTGAGTAAGTATGGCAAGATGCCTATGACTTGTGTATGGTTAGTTAATATCATGGATGGATTATTTTATGAGCTTATTGTTGCTATTTATATTCATGCAAACTTACTAAGCTTTATGCTTACCCCTTTTCATTGCTCTTTTTCCTTGTAGTATTGCCTTGATAACTCGAGGATCGGGGACGTAGGAGTCCAGAAATCACACTACCGACACCACTTTGGTATAACAATTTAGACTTATTTTGAGTATGGCATGTATAGGACTCGAGTATTTTGTTAGGTCGTAATTGTTGGCCAAAGTGTTGGCTTTGTAAGGCATCAAAACCTCCTTTTGTAATGGTCTATTAAGTTAGGCCGATACTTGGCAAATTTTTATGATTAAAGAAAGTGATTTTTGTTTGAAGTGTATGCCCTCGTGTACAATTGTTGAATCGAGTACTTGGATATGCCCTTGGGTTGTGAATTGTGTTGAGATAGATTGGTAATTGCATGTGTGCAATGTGGGGTGGCGAAAGGCTTGGTAGATAGCCATCTAATTGTCCACACGAATAGACACACGGGCGTGTGTCTATACCGTGTGTCCTCATTGCATACTCGGTTTGCAAGTCAGTGTGCTCCACGGGCTAGGGACACGGGCGTGTGCCCAGGCCGTGTGAAGTCTACACATTAATTGTGGAATTTAAATCGACCACGGGTAAAAGACACGGGCGTGTCTAGGCCGTGTGAAGTTAGTCAGAATCGACCACGGGTAGAAGACACGGGCGTGTCTAGGCCGTTGGAAGTTAATCAGAATTGACCACGGGCGTGTCTAGGCCGTGTGAAGTTGGTCAGGGTCGACCACGGGTGGATGACACGGACATGTCTTAGGGGCACAAGGGCGTGTCCCTAGACCAACACGGGCGTGTGGCCCTTGTTTTGTTGAAAAGTTCCCGAGTTCGTAAAAACTCCCAGAATAGTTCAAATACCTCTCGGAGGAATGTTTGGGGCCTCTTAGGCCGAGTACGTACAAGTGATGAGTTAAAAGAAATTTTATAGCCCGTTTCGAGATGTCAAGTGAGATTAATTAGGTAATGCCTCAATCCCGGTCCTGGCTTCGGGCACGGGTAAGGGGTGTTACACGTATGTAACTCATGTGTTTTGATATAAGTGGAAGCTTATGCTGTAAAGATGATCGAGCTGATAGTCGGTATGTTGGGTACATCACTTGTGTATGACATGGCTTTACTTGCAACAGGAGTTAACAATATCCTCTCATTGGCATTGTGTGGATTGATAAATATAGAACGTGACCATGGGTTGCTTGTTCTCAAACGAGCAATTTATCACTGTCATTTGTTGACAGTGGTCGTATTGATCATTAAGAAGACACAATGGTGACAATTGGATAAAATAGGATTGTATTGAGTGAACGAATTTAACTCAAAGGAATCAAGGATATCATATGAGGATAACACACATATGACGAGGTCATTGGACAAAAAAGTTGGATGAATTGCTTTCGTAAAGAGTATACAATAAGGAGTTTTCAATCATGGTACTTCTTGTGGACTGACTCCATGATTAAGTAATTGCGAATTATCGGAACGATGCTTCTGGATATAATTGCAATTACTAAAGCCTAATTGTATATATCCAATTGGTCCCTCCGCTAGTTCATCAAAAGCTCGATTAGACTACATTTGAATCAGAAGAAAATTTAAGACTTTGGAAATAATTTAATTGAGTTGATTTGTTCGACATGGAATTAAATTGGACGGTCGTAAGAATTGTTCAACTAGAGAATTTGATTAAAGAATTTTCTTCAAAAATTAATTTGGAAAATTTAAGTGATTTTTCAGAAAATTAATTTTGATCAAGTCAAATTAATTAAAATTAATATGATATTTTTGAAAATTAATTTTCAAGTCAGACAATTGGCCCAATGGGTAATTGAACTTGAAAATTGGACCTGGGATTGTAATTGGGCTTGGGAGCCCAAAACCAAGACCAAGACCCAAAAACTGGTCGAACTAGGCCTGGTATGTTAAATCGAGTTAACGGTCCAACCTATGGTTAGATCAGATCAGTCGGGCCGTCATTAGTTCGAATCAAACAGGCAGAAACCGAACCAACTCGAGGTGTTGGCGACTGCGATGATGGCATTCCGGTGGTTAGAAAATGGTCAACAACGGTGAGTTTTTAGTTGTTGAGCAGTGGAAGAATTACACTCCTATTGGGACTATACCCAAGAATTTGATTTCAGATTAACTGTTCCAAAAATAATATTATTTTAATATATTTAAGATTAAATTAAATTAAATATTTATCTTAATAGTATTTTATTAATTTAATATTAAACTGATTATCTTAATATTAAATTTAATCTAATATTTATCTTGATAAGTATTATATTTAATATTAAAGTGATTAAGATTAATAATAGTTGAACTCTTTAAACTCTCCTTATATAAAGAGAGCCTTGGGTAATTATTTTACACACACTTAAATTCAAGAAAAATTGTATAGAGAGAATTCTTTGAAGAAATTATTTAATAAAATTTCTAGAAATATTTTTCTTATTTACAACTTGGCCTAAAATTTTAGAGAAATTGCGAAATTGCCCTAATGAAAATTTTTGTGAAAAATTTTCTAATTCAAAGCGAGCCCACACTAGGCAGACGTGAGCTTGAGGATAGTGGAGAAGGCCACTCGTTCGAAGCGTTCATCGTAGATGAATCGAAAAAGTACAATTTTAATTAAGTGTTTATTACTTTAGATATCGCAACCAAGTTCTTATTCTGGAAATTTCTTTTGGAACTTTGATTTTTCCCTAAATTTATTTTCCACTCTGCTTTCCAAACCTGATTTTCCAATAGGCCCTTGAATTAAACCTCAACTGACTCGCCACATAGGTGGTGGACTGGACAAAATTCCTAAGCTTCTCACCTGGTTAAGAATATAGGCACGCGAAGCATTTAAAAGGGTGTAAAATTCAAATTTTCCACGGGAAACATACCTTATCGTGTGCTCACCCTTGGGCCTCTGAAATACCTTGGGTGACTCATTTTGCGAATAAATCCCTTATTGTCCCCCACCTTGGACTCGTAGGTTCTGAGAAGAAGGACCTTGCTGCCCATGTGCACTTTGATGACTTCTAAACTGCCTATCATCCCTCTAAAAGGTACCACGGGCTGCTCTTTTGATTTCCTCGGCCTCGATAAACTTATGTGTCCTCTCATATAAGTTTTCCAAACTGCGCAATTTGTTATCAATAAATGAGTATTGAACATGCTCATTTTGAACTCCTATAATGAAGGCATCAATAACCCATTAATCTTCTAAATTCTTTGTGTTCAACATGGTTGTGTGGAAGCGCTTAACGTAATCCTGTAAATATTCTCCTTCCCTCTGCCCCATTGACATTAACCTCATTGGGGTGCTCATTATAGCTCTATGGGCACAGAACCTACCCAAAAACATTTGGCCCAACTGTGAGAAGCTTCGAGCGGAACCTTGCGGTAAAGAGAAGTACCAATCCTTCGCGCTTCCCCTAAGAGTTGTCGAGAAAGCCTTACACTTCGCCACATCAGAAGCTCCCAACACATTCATGTAATCGTTGTATTACACGAGATGTGCTCTTAGGTCCCTTTTACCTTTAAACATCTTCTTTGGTACTTTGAATTTTGATGGTAACCCTATGACTACGACCTCCGGAGCCAAAAGGTTGTTAGAACAAAACAACCAATCAATGTCCTACACATCGGGGTTCAATGCCTGTACGTCCCTACGTAAAGCGTCCATCTCATTTTTCCACGACTTGCATGCGCTCCAACAGCCTCCTCCTAGAGAGGTGCAACATTGTCGTCGAGATCGGAATGGTCGAATTGCATCTTTCTCCTCAATTCCTGATTCTGTCTTAACAGCTCCTGGTGAAACAACTACTGTTGCTCGAACTTGATATTCTGCTTGTTCTTTCATTAGTTGTAGCTACTCTTATAAAGCAAATAATTGATGTGGTGATGCTCCCTAATTAGAGGGAAAGGATGGCCCCTGACTAGAAGGAACATTGAGATCAAAGGAATTAGAGGCACCTCATTGGCTTGAGTTACTTAAGTTTTCTAGTCGATCAGCAAACCAGCAAGAGAGGAGGTTCGTCCCTCTGGGTTGATTTCCAGTGTCGAAACCTCCAACTTGATCTGATGGGAAGTTGCTATGAAAATTCTCGTTAGGGTGAGTCATCTTTTCTCTGATTTTTTTTTTTTATGGTTGGAAGTCTGTTCACGCTCATCGCACCAAATTGTTGAGTATTTTTGTGTCCTCCTCATGGGAGCCAATTTTCTATTTATATGGCACGGTTCCATGATTTGACGTACTAAGATTAGGTAGGCCCCATACAGGCCAACACGTATCCTACTATAGGGTGAACACATCCTATTTATGTATCAGTGAGCTAGAGATGTTAGCTGAATTGTGGGCTGGTATGGAAACCGAATTAGTCCGAGAATCAAGTAGAAGTGAATACCATAAGACATTCTTAATAGCATCTTGTATAGCTAGCCTAGGTGTCTTTTATCTGCTTTCTCTATTTGATTGCGTTTTTCAGGATATAAAATATAAAAATAAGTAAGTCGACTTCATATTCTATATAAAATAATGCTGTAACGGAAAAGAGGATTAGATTTTGTAAAGATGATATAAGTAACTACTTTGAGTAGGAAATGGTTGCCCTAAGAAAATCATTGCTATAAATAAAAAAGGATTTATATTAATGGGAATTGGAGTTGGAAACTGACCACAAACAACGCCGCTTTAAAGGAATATTGGATTTCCTAGATATCAACCCTGACTTTGTCTACACTTTCCTCCGTTACCCCTTTCCTTCTTTCTCTATATTCAAAATTAATTAATATTTTTAATCAATGTTTAATAACCAATTCTCTTTTTTAAATTTCCCAATTAATCTCTTGATTCGGGTACAGTTTTAGTTAGTAGCATATACTTCTACTTATAAATAATTTCTGATTGAACCCAATGAATTAATTGTAGAATTATAAACACAAACACAAGCAGATATTAATATGAAATCAACGACCCATTACCGACCAACGACCACTTAGTCATAACTGAAAGTGACGACACGCTCACACATGGCTAAGGCCCATCTTGTTACAGGTCTCAGCAATGCCTTCAACTTACCAAATTATATTAACCAATAAATCATACAAATCGCTGGTGAAGTTTACATAGAAAGGAGATGATGGAAAATCCAAATTATATTGAAGGTGTTTTCTTATGTTTCCTGATTCAACAACCGGGATTTTGATTTGCAAATCACATTTTGTCTCTATAAATAAACAAAAGCTATAAAAAGTTATTTCCTTCACGTTCTCTGCGATTTCTTCTCCTGTTCAGGTGATTATAAATTTATGATCTTCTCCTTCTCCTTCTCTCTCGTCAACTCACGTTTTATTTGCTTCTTTTTTGGCCGGCGAGAAAGGTAAAATCAAGGCTCTCATTTAGTTTACTTCATTACCACGTCGTCAATTTCTTAACTCAGGCTTTCTTTACATTTCTTGAACAAGGAAATGGCGCATTAAACGTTTTTGTTGATTAGCTTTTCTCTCTTTTCAACTTCTCTATTTCGCGGCGTGCGTTTGGCTTCATTTCTTCGTTGCTGTGTGATTTCCAGGTTTCTCAGCTTGGTGCACGGTTTTATTTTATGATTCTGTTTCGATCCTTGTTTTGCTTTTCTATGTAATGTCGTCCCGTTGATTGGCTCTTTTAAGTTATCGCCACTATTAATCTCTGCTTTTTCGAGTTTTTAATCAAATGTGGCATTTTTATAATTCAAGACTTTATGTGGATGTCATAAATTTCAATCAAGTTCCTTTCCTTTCTTTTTCTTTAAAAACGGTAGGGTTTTTTTCTTCTTCTTCTTCTTCTTTTTTTTTTTTTTTTTTTGTCAAAACCAATTTCCTTATATATATAATATGGGTGGTTTTCTTGTTTTCTTTGAATAGATATATACATTTTCTTTTGTTTGGGTCAGATGTTTTCATGATTGGTTAGTTCAGTTTATTTTACTGCAAACAAATGCTACCAATGTCTATTCCAATTTGCCCTTATACTTGTGTTTGGTTGTGCTGATGTAATATTCCCTTTCTTTTCCTTTTCTTTTTATGTATCTATTGTCAACCTCTCCCATTGCTATTATATGAATGTGATTATTTTCAATAGTTGAATCTTCAAATCTTCCAAAAAAATAGATCGGCCCCGTCCATGACTTATCTGGTACTCATTGATGGGCAATATAAGCATGGTGGAATTTGTTTTCCAATAATGCTTTAATTCAATTACTGATTCCTAACGTGCTTGGGTCCATTGTGTTTTAGTTGTTTTTCCCATACCCGTTCTGTTTGGTTGCGTTTTACGTGTTTTCGCTCTCCACTATGTGGGGGTATTAATGGCTTTTTCATCAACACAACCACCATTTCCTTATTTTTCTATACCAGTTATGCCAACTTCATTTTATGAATGGATGCTGCTGTTTCGATTTTCCTTTTGTGTATATTCAGGCTTTGCTACATTTTTGCTTGCTTAGTTTGACTCTGATGTAGGTGATTGTTAATCTTTTTTTCTCCCCTACACTTACGGATTTTGGTTTTGTGTAATTTCTTGGTGGTGATATCTTACTTCATGATGTCATCGATATCGAATCTGTATGTTTGTAATTTCGTTTAAGCTTTGTCAAATCTCTGTGCCGTTAACATGGCAATGTTGGCTTGTATAGTGATGTTTTCTGCATTCATGGAAAGATTGGAAGCACCAATTCATGTATCAAATATTGGATTATGTGATGCATGTAGGCAATCGATGTTTTGAAAATTATATAAAGTCGGTGGTGTTTTTCAAGGCAAAAAATATTAAACTGCGTAGTGCTAGAATTAGATAATCACTAGGATTGATTGAATACCACATTTCATTGGAAACAATGTGCCTTGAATCATAAGAATCAAGGTCTACCTAGATGTATACATGTTTTATCATGATGCTTCAGCGACATGCACTTCAACCAAAAATATCACAACAGCTTTCAACAGATTCGTATACATATATTTGACTCCATTGGGGTCATAAGATTTCTTTCCCCCTGTGAATCTTTTGCCCCACTTATGTTTTTATGAAATTCATTGGTTGGTGAGGCATATTTCATACCGCGTGTTCATCATTTTGTGTAGTTTGTATAATTTTCTTTTTGTTTTACTGGTCACTGTTTCATTCTCTCTCCTTACAGATGTTATTCCAGACATGAATCTTAACCATACCTCTTATTCCTATAATATGCAGATCTTGTTTACGCACACCGATTATAGCTGAGTAACCTAGAGAGATGAACAGGTTCAATTCAGATAAGAATATCTTTTGAAAAAAAAATGATACGAACTTGAGCGTCATTGTGTCAATTCTAACATTTCCTTTTGATATCAGTATTCAGGACTTGTGTGCTTGATGGACTGCTTGCCGAACAACAGTGATAATAAAACATTGAAGAGGTGGTTTTTTATTAATAAAAGTGTTGGCTGAAAAGGGTTGTTGAGATTGAACATTGAAATTTGTTTCTTTGCACTTGAGTGAATTGTTTGTTAAAGGAATCTAATAGCTTTTACAGTTTAAGTAGTGATAGGAGGCTGGATTCAATGGACTTGAAATCCAACCACACTGCTCTTGTTCTTGCTGATCCTGCACCACTAAACAAGTCAACGCTTCGAGTATCTTCCGGTCTGTTGCCATACTCAGGAGCAACTTTCTCTCAGAATCTATTTCTAACTGTTCCTACGATGAAAGCTGGAATTCTTGATATTCGTGCCAGCAATTGTCTGGATTCTATGGAATCCTCATCCCCTCCTGATAAGAAATCTAGGGATTTCAATAATGACCTTGAATCAACTGATACAGATGTTGCATATCGTGCATGGCTGGTAGTAGATTTTCTTTGCTTATCTGACTTTACTTTTGATACAATCAGAGGGGTTATTAATCTACTCTACGTACTCTATCCTTTGCTTTGCAGCTTAAATATCCCTCTGCACTTGCCTCTTTTGATCAAATTACAAATCCTGCAAAAGGCAAGAGAATAGCATTGTTTCTGGACTATGATGGGACTCTTTCACCAATTGTGGACAACCCGGATTGTGCCTTTATGTCTAATGATGTAAGAGTCGTTCTTAGTCAAGCATCTCACTTTTTCTTTCTTCTGTACTGATTACATACTAACCGAAACGCTTTTATTTAGATGCGAGCTGCAGTAAAAAATGTGGCGGAATTCTTTCCAACTGCAATAATTAGTGGCAGAAGCCGTGACAAGGTGATTTGAAGACCATGATTTAAAATAATTTTGACACCTTCGTTGGCGCTGTTTTTCATGTTACTTGTTATATTGCCTCTTTGACAGTATTTATTTTATTCGTCTTTGTTTATTCAGGTATATGAGTTTGTAGGGCTAACAGAGCTCAATTATGCTGGAAGTCATGGAATGGACATCATGGGTCCTGTTAGGCAATCTTTTGATGACCACTCTAACTGCATTAGATCTATTGATAATCAGGTCTAGGGCTACAAATTTTCTATCCTTTTTTGCACACTACCTTGTGTTTCTTTCCTACCATCCCTTGAGCATTTTTTTTTTTCATCTTGTTTCTCTTTAATTTAGGGCAAAGAAGTTAATTTATTCCAGCCTGCTAGTGAATTCTTACCTATGATTGATGAGGTGTGTATCTTTCTTAAGAGTGCCATACATGCCCTGACCTTTCCCTCTCTGTTCTAACGTAGAATTCTCGTCCGTCTCAGGTTTTTAACTCACTTGTCAATAACACCAAGGATATTCGAGGAGCAAAAGTTGAAAACAATAAATTTTGTGTCTCTGTCCATTACCGAAACGTAGATGAGAAGGTGAGAGAGTAGTTGAAATTCCATTAGCATTAGAGGCCTTTATTATTTTCTTCTGTTGTTGGAAATGGTTATGAAGAGCATTAAAGTACGTTTTCCTTACATAGTGATAAGTTAACTTGTAGGCACTTTCCTTTCAGGATTGGACAGTAGTTGCACAACGAGTCCATGATGTCATCAGAAACTACCCTCGTCTACGGTTGACTCATGGGCGGAAGGTGATCTTTAAAGACTAGGTTTCTTTTCTGCTTTGAGTTATTTAAAATATTATTCATTATTTTTCTTAAAATTATTTGCATAAATTAGGTTTTAGAGGTTCGGCCTGTGATCAACTGGGATAAGGGGAAAGCTGTTACATTTCTTCTTGAATCACTTGGTAAGTATGTCCTTTTAACCTATTGTCATGAGTATGTAGTATTTTGTATGGTTAAAAACATGAGACAAAGAATAATAAAAACGCTTTAGGGCTTAGCAATTGTGAGGATGTGCTTCCCATTTATGTTGGAGATGACCAGACAGATGAAGATGCGTTTAAGGTAAGATATAGATGGCGAAATTCTTGAGATTTCTTTTTGAATTAATACATATAGAGAGTTCATTGGTTTATACAGGTTCTTAGAGAGGGAAATTGTGGATATGGCATTTTAGTTTCATCAATGCCCAAGGAGAGTAATGCATTTTTTTCCCTCAAGGATCCACAAGAGGTACTTTTGTTTTACTTTCTAGGACTAGAGATGTTTGATTGTGTTATAGATGGTCATACACATGCATCAAATTTCTTCAATCGACCATGGAGTGGGAAGTAAAATGCATGTGCCTCAGTTTTTTTATTCCTCTATTAATTTATTAATTGACTCGGTTGGGTTTTGAAGGTTATGGAGTTCCTCAAATCACTGGTGGTATGGAAGAAGACAAGTACCCTCTGAAACAAATAATATAGAGAAGAAGAAAATTTGTGTGATACAAACATAGAATAAGATAGCCTAAGCTATTTATGTTTTTCTTAGTTAACACAGGAATGGGAATTGCACAGAGGAACTCCATTAGTCTCCAAGACTGGTGCTTAAACTGTTTCTTTTCAATGCTGCCATGTCTTTAAGTGTATATTCCTGCCTTAACATGTCTTTCTGATTGGAGCTGAATCATGTTTCCCCTTCAGTTTTGGTCAGTCCTTCGCCAATGGAAAACTCTAAATATTTGTTGTTTCATTCTTTTCTTCTTTGAGAAATATAATAAACCCCTCTTGGCTTCTTCTCTACTATAATTTTACCATTTCTTTTTTGGGGTAATGCAAGTGCAAGGAACATTGAGGTTTTCTGAAAGTAGTACATGTGTTGGGTGACCCAGCTTGTAACTGGGAAGTTTAGCTGTAGTAAATAGGCTAGAAACTTCGTGTAACTTATAATGGCCGCCTTCAATCAGCTGTTTCATCTTCTGTTTCTATTTATAAGAGTAATGGAATTGATATTTATTTTTGGATAACAAGGTTTGGCGAGAAAATTAAAATAAAAAACTCATTTGAATTTAGGTGTTTACATCATTTATAAAATACGAGTTTAAAAATCAAATTTTATTTTATTTATAATTAATTTAATTTTTACAATGTAAAAATAAATATTTTTATTTAAATAAGTGAAAATAAATATATTTTTTTTTATATAAGAGTGGTAAATTATTTTTTTATTTACTTGAAAAATTAATATTTTAAAAGTATTTATGAAAATACTTTAAGATTCTATCAAATAATGTGAAAGAAATTATAAAATAAAGTTTATTTTATCAGAATAAATACAATACTTAAAACACAAAATTAGTATGGAAAAAAAAAATCCAGAATAAACTAAATCATCATGAACTGTTTAAAAAATAAAAAATAAAAAATGAATTCAACCCAACAAACCAATCTCCGACCACTTATTGCAATAGGATTTAAGTTCATGTTTGGCTTCTTAAAGAAGAAATACCTTTTTTCACCAAAAAAAAAAAAAAAAAAGAAGAAATACCTTTGTTTTCATTTTGCAAAATGAGGAACCCATTAAAAAACACATGTTTGATTGAAAAAACTAAAATATATATATATATATATTTTTTGAAAAAAAAATTAATTATGAATTTCATCCCTGAGAAGTTAATTTCTCCACTTTAATTTATCAAAATATCGTCTTCATACTTCCAAAATTTTAAGTTATTTACGTTGTTAATAAAAAGATTTAATTGAATAATCAACCCTTGAACTATATCGCTTTTTTTAATGAGGTGCCTAAACTTTTCTTGTTGTCAAATTAGGTACCTAAATTATATTTTCATAGTCTATTTGGGCCCAACTGTTGTCTCCTTTAAGAACAAATTCCCTCTAGCAAATTAAAACACTTATGCAATATTTAATTTTTCATTAATTTGTCTATTTGGTTGGCATGGACATTATTGCCAATGTAGGAAGACATGGGTTCGAGTGCGTTGAAGCGTATTATCCTCCTATTTATGGGTTGGGGGAGGGGCTATGATCAAAACCTATAATGAGATTATTCAAAAAGAAAATTATTTGAAAATTAAAAAGAAATTAATTAAAATTCATTTCGCCCTTTCTCTTGAACCTACTATTTCAAATTTCATCTTCCCCCTTCCATATCTTAACCTAGAGCATTTTCCAAAGAAGCTGAAGGATGTCAAGGTGGAAGCTCAAAAAATCACATATTGGTTCAAGCAACGTTTACTGTTACTGTAAATTGAGGGCACCAATTTGTAGTTTCAATATGCCTTGGAGTAAATATGGTTGTTCATATTTAATGTTTATTTGGGTTTTAAATTTGAATTGAGAATTGGGTATTTATTTCATTGAAATTTGGATTTATGATTTTATCGCAAATTGTAGTTTCATTTTATTTGTTCAATTGTTTGAGGTTACAATTAATTTGTTAGTTTGTGTTGGGATCGACTCGAGTAAATAACGAGCAAATAAAACAGAGAAAATCAAACACACAAATTTACGTGAAAAAACTCCTCAAAAGAGAATAAAAATTTAGGGGCAAATGAGACTTCACTAATAAGCAAAACTGAAAGAGTACAAGATGAAGAATCAAAACAAACCCGAACACAAAATAGAAAATTCTCACAAAATTCCCACAAAACTCTCTCTTAATCTTTTTCTCTCCTGTATTTTCTGTATATAAATTCTAGTGTTACTATGGCCTTTAAATAGGCTAAAATTCATGACCTAATATGACTAGAATTATGTTGGAGTAATTAGAGTTTAATTGGAAAAAGTAACCCTACTTTGTTGTAAAACACGGATGAGTTACTTGGGGAAAAAGTCGAGTCGTCCTAACGTCGTATTCACCCTCATCGTGACATCACCTCGTAGTGACGTCGGAAACCTCCTTGTCGCGACATCGTTGCCTGTTGGAGGTGTTGCGATTCTGACGTTCTCATGTCGTGATATGGGTAACGATAAGTGCTTGAAAGGGTCCGAAAATGCGAGGCACACTCCACAGTTTGTTTGAAATTAGCAAATTAAAGATAAGTTAGAGATTTTTTTGGGTTGACGATATAGAAGTAATATTATTATTTTTTTCATGTTTGATTTCTATTTGATGTAAGGGAGTGGTTGTGAATTCTTTGAATGGATTAAAAAAGGATTAAGGGCATGAGAATGTTGTAGTTGATGAATTGAGAGGTCAACTTCAAATGGAATTAAATGAAAATTAAGAAATTCATATTAAAACCACTGAGTTGAAGAAAATGTTGAAGCTGAACGAGCTCCAAACTTTTTTGAAGGTTGACAAAAAAAAAGGGGACAAATTAAGAGCATAGAAGCTGATAATGGTAAAGAGTAGGAGAAAAGCATTATTTTATAAGATTGTCTTCTTAGTGTCATGGATGATTTTGATTGTAATAATATTTTTACTTTAATTTCTTAGATCACTGTCAATTTATGTCACGAAAAATGGTCATAAAAGTAGTTGAAAAGGAAATATATGTTGTTGTGTATAATTTGACTTGGTGGATTATTATTAGATGTTGTTATCAACTGTTATGAATTGTCCTAATTGATTATAGAGTTCCAGAAATAAATGAACTCCAAATGACAACTTTAACCGTACATAAATGTCAATAAAATAATTTAAATGAACTTTCCTTTTTCATTCCCTTGTATCTGCAAATACGATAATCAAGTAATAAATGAGAAAGAAGCTTTCTAACTTCAATCCAAAATAGTTCACAAAATAGAATTGGCAAAAACACTTTCCTTATTTTGTCACATATTTCCTAAATTTCTTTCAAACTTGTCAATTGTTCCCACGCACACAAAAAATTGAATCCAACAAAGACATGTGACAAACATATCAAGTTCATATATTACAATCTCTACATGGTTGCTTTAGGGATTGTATTTATTGGAGTAAGCTTTGAGGCACTACCCAACCTATCATCTAGTTGAGATGATGGTGGATGAACCTTAAGTCATTGTAACAGGCTTAGTAGTGGTAGGAAGCAGACTGGTTGCAAGAATCTGAGTGGTTGCATGCTAGTTTAGGGCTTTAATTATTGATGCATGAGGCTTAGTAGTGGCAGGAGACAAATTGGTTGTAGGAGTTTGGGTGGTTGCTTGCTGGTTTAGGGCCTTAGTAGTTGATGCAAGAAGCTTAAAGGTGGTAGGAGGCCGATTGGCTGTAGGAGTTTGAGTGATTGCTTGCTGGTTTAGGGCCTCAGTTGTTGCTACATGAGGCAAATTGGTTGCAAGAATTGGAGTGGTTGCTTGTTGGCTGGTTTAGGGTCTTAACAGTGGTAGGAGGCATATTGGTTGCATGCTGAGCTTTGTTTGCCACTTCTTGCCTGGTGCGAGGTTGATTGCTCATTAATTCTTACTTAAAACAACTCAAATATTTGACAAACAACAAGCTTATCCGTTTTAAGTTGTAATATAATAGTGTTTACAATAAAATACTTGCGATAAGTATTCTCAGGATCATTCTTTCATAGGGATTGACAAGGTATTGCGATTTAATCAATTACTTCACTTCTAAGTAACTACCAACTTTCTCAACTTTTGAATTATTAGTGCAACCGATTTAAAGATCACAAGAACTAAGCTACACCACTTAATACTTACACTACCTATTCGCTCTCTTTTCCATTTTAGAAAAATGTAATGAATAAAACAATGGTCAATTGGTTAATTAGTTTCTAAGATCATTAATATGCATGATTCAATTCAATTGATTGCTACTCATAAGTGAGAATCTCCTCTAAGACTCATCCTAGTTTATATTTTTATTATTTAATGGAATATTTATATTTCATATATTTGAAGACGAATTACTACAACACTTATTGTGAGCTTAAATATTACTTACCGCAAACTTAAATAAATGTAAAAGAATAACTCTATCTTGAAAATTTATGTAAAAATCTTAAAGATTGAATTTCAAAAAAATTTTAAGTAAATATCTTAAAAATTGAATTCAAAACTAATTATGATTTTAATGTATTAAAATTATTGAATTAACTATTAATTTTTAAATTTAATGTTAAAGCATTAATTATAGTTTTTAGTTTTAATATTTAAATTTTTTCAACATTTTAATTTTAAATATTTTCCTATTTTAAAACCAAATAACAACGTTAGTAATTAAAAAGGAAAAATTGAAATTGTATTAAATATAATCAAATTAAATTTTATGAATCTTATTCAAAATTAACTTATATAATTGGGATGACATTATAATATATATTTCAATTTTATAATAGCTTATGGAAGTTCTTAAATGATACTTGCAATCAAATTGGAGTAGTGCCAAAAGTAGTGCTTAAGACCAGTGCCAATTGCTTTAGGCACTAAGTATGAACAAGGTAGAAAATAAAGAACACACGATATACTTACGTAGTTCGGTTTCCCTGCGTCTACAAAGTCTTACCCAAAAAGATAATTCACTATCTTAGCAACAAGTCCAACAAGTGATTACAACATTTAACACTTACCTAATTATACTCCTCACTTTTGTACCTAAGATCTACACAACTCTCCTCTAAGTTTTCCCCTTGAAAACTTAGGACATTAACCAAGTAACATACTTGATTTTTCAATCAATGCACTCACAAGAAACGTTCCTTAATGAACAAGAATAAGTGCTTTCAAATTAGTACATTATTTATACAAGCCTCCTTACTTTATAGGAAATCGAGATTAGCTAACATACTATATCAATTACAATCAATCTTCCCACAAAACCAACAAGATAATAAGCATAAATAATATCTTCAATGTGCTCAGGATAAGACTTGAATCTTCAATTTATGCATCCAAGCTTTTACCTAATTCGATCCAATCTCACTAAAGTTGGGAAGTTGATTTCCTTTATCCAAATCCAAACCAATCGCTAAGATATGTTGCTATATGTAGTTTGGATCCAAAGGATGGGTTTGCAGTTGCCAAAAATATCAGCAACTTTTGAACAAAATCGTACTAGGAGAACATACTTAAAAGATCCAAATGCTCCCCCTAAGTAACTCCCCCTTAATCAAACATATTTAACTATTCTATATTAATATTGATGTTTTCGTAAATAAATTTAAATAAAATAGTTTTTATTACTTAATTTGAATTTAGATCAAGCAAACCCAATCCATGACAAAATTATATATTTTAAGCTAAAGGGGTATATAAGCTCCTAAACTTTGATGAAAAAATCAATTAAGTTCCTTTGCAAAAACATGCTCAATTAAGCACTCAAACTCTCAAATTGCATAAATTAAGCCCTTTGACTAACGTTTTCTATCTTTGACTGTTACAAAATTGATATGACTGTTAATGACACTGATGTGGCACTCCAAGTGAGCTACAGTTGCTGATGTATTGCCCTATAATCAAAAATAAAAAATTCAAATTTTTTAAAAAAAATTATTACAATTTTTGCCAGAATAAACCTAAACAAATGGTCATCTAGGTTCATTCATTTGAAACTTAAATTTTTTAAAATTATAAAAAAATATTTCTTAAAAAAATCTTTAAAAACTTTTATAGGGAATCTAATCCTTTACATTATTACAAAAATCACAAAATTATTACTTTTCAGGCTATTATTACACTTGTAGAGAATATATTCTCTTATTACAAAACTTTTGCAGAGAATCTTCACTATTAATCTCCGTCTTTTCTTTGCAGATAATCTTTACTGTTGATCTCCATCTTTTCTTTGCAGAGAATCTTTACTGTTGATCTCCATTTTTTCTTTGCTTGTCTTGGCTTTGCAAGGAACCACCCCAGTTCATTTCTATCTTTACTTTGCAAGGAATCACCCCTATTTATCTCTGTCTTTGCTTTGTTGCAAAACAATTCTTTGTTTTTCTTTTTTTGTATTCCATTAAGCTGGGCATTTCAGCCATGAATTTTTTTGTATTCCTTTTTTGTTTTGGCTTGAGCCAAGAATGCATTGGCATTTGATTTGGGTTGAAGGGATTTTGCAGTAGTGTGGTCTGAGGCAATTGACTTGTATAATCTTGGGTTTTTGTTCAAAAAATCATCCAAATACTTGGAATCACATTTTTCATTATCAAATTTGTTTCACCATTTTGTTCTAAAATTTCAAACTAACAATGAGATTCTCATATATGGATCCTATTCATAATTATAATTACAGGAAACAATCTAAGAAATACACAATTTTGAGAAGAAATGGATCGGTGGATGTGTTTTTTATTCGATTTTGGCTGGAATTTGTCAAAGAACTTGGGTTATAAATTTTGAATTTTTGTTGGTAGGATATCTTAAGAAGATGGTTCATACCAGTTCCACTAATCTTGAAACGAATTTGGGAATTTTTATTGGGTGTCATACTTGAAATATATATGAGCTAAGAATGTCTCATATGTTGATTGTTAATAAGGAAAGTGTTGTATCAGGCTGTTTGATAATCCCGATGTGTAAAATATGGGTAGTGGTCTGTTTTGGTGGTAAATTTGGTTGAGAATTTCTTTGGAGAGTTTGGTTTTTCACCCTAATCTATTGGTCTAAGAACTTTAATTATTTGAGTTGTCAAATGGGTAATAAAATTAGGATCTTTTGGATTTGTGTAATGTTTGAACAATACTGATCCAATTTGAATCAGTATGTTTTCATAATATTGCTGGGTTTTTTAGGAGTCTAATGGCTTAAAATGTTATCATTTGAAAAATTCTTTGATAACAATGTCGAAACCATTTTTTTTTTGTAAAACGGGGTTGACTTTGGTTTTGAAAATGAAAATGAAAAAACGGGAGTCTCCACCAATCTTTTTTTATGAGGTGTGATCGGGTCACCTCGTAATTCAATCATTTTAAAAAAATTTGAATTTACTAAAACGACGATTTTTGGTCTACGAAATACAGAAAATGGGTTCGGGAGTCGGTTACGCACGAGGAAGGATTAGCACCCTCGATACGCCCAAAATTGGTACCTAGTTGATTAATTGATGTCTTTACGTCGATAGTCAAAACTTCGAAAAGAAATTAAACTACTATCCTTCTTTATTTAAAAACTTGAATAAAATAAATTGGATGCTGAGACCCGCTTATTTCGAAGGACTAAAATATCATACCCAGTCAGTTAGGATACGGCATTTCGAATCCTCGAATCTAAGCTTGTCTTTAGACATTTAAAACTCGTACATTTAATTTTAAGAAGGATATTCGGTTATTTGGGTCAAATGAAAAATCGAAACCCAGTAAGTTAGGGTACGATTTCTCGAAGTTCCAAATACAGAATACTGCCTTCGTTTTTTAAAAATCCTTACCTCGAAATAACAAAATGTCACATCCAGTTAGTTAGGACACAACATTTTCGAATCCCCGAGAATAAGTTTTTATTTAACTTGCTTTGATTTTTAAAAAAAATAATTGGTTTTTCTTAGACTCGGTGAGAAAAATCGAAACCCAGTAAGTTAGGGTACGATTTCTTCCGAATCTTAGAACGCAGAGTATTCTCTTATTTTGAAACGAAGATTAATGTATCGGGTAAAATGTGACATGATTTTATGGTAGAAAGGAAAATGAATTACGATACTGATATGCGTAATAGAACAATAATAACAAAGATAATAATAAAATACAATAATAATATCGAATAACATAAACTTGCAGGTGTATAAAGACATAAATAAATAAACGAATAAATAAATACATGATAAGATAATAATAATGAAGACAAAACAAAATAAAAATGGAATAAATAAAATAATGAAGGGAAATAAATGAAATAACAAAGAAAATTCTAGTGAAAATTTAATTTAAATTGAGAATAAGCAAATAAACATATGAATAAAGAAACTTTGAATGAAATGGTTTAAAAATAATAATGATAATAGTAATAATAATAATAATAGTAGTAATAATAATAATAATAATAATAATGATACTATTGCAAAAATAACCAAAGAAGGGCTAAATGTGAAGTGCAAAAGTACCAGTGGGCTAATTATGAAATTATCCCAAATCTCGGGGACACATGTTCACTTTACAGGGCGCCAATGGGTCAAGGACCCGATTAAAAAATTAAACAAAATCAAACGGTGAAATTCATAAAAACAAAAATAATGAAGGGACTTAATAAAATAAAAATGAAGGGACCGCGGACGGAATTAATCCCTAAAAAACGTGGGTTTCTTAGGCGGGTCGATTCGGTCCGAAACGACACTGTTTTGGTGTCTACTTCTTCAAATGGTCCGAGGACCAGATCGAAACAGAAGCAAAATTTCGGGCCGAAATCAAATGTAAAAAAGATCGCATTGTGACATGCCGCAAAAGAGGAAGGATCTGTTGCGCAAATATCCTGTTTAATAGAAAACACGCGGATTCTGTGGTAGCGGTTCGGGTCGCGCGTGGATCCTATCCAAACGGCACCGTTTTGGGAGCTAATAACCCCCACCTGAAACGACGTCGTTTTCATTTCCTTTATAAACCTTTTTTTTTGAAAAAAAAATAATTTCTTTTATCATTTTTTCAAAAAAAAACAGAAGGGGTCTTCTTTTTTTCTCTGTGGGGGTCCTCTTCCTACTAGTAGGTCCGACCAGTCGAACCACTTTCACCGTCGCCGACGATCGCCGTGATATCACAGCGGTCGACTTCTCCCAAGTGAATTTTTCCTTTCTTTTTTTGTATACTTTTTTTATATATTCGAATATAAATTGTTTTTTGGAAGAAAATAAAGAAATATGCACATATATAGGTGTATTTTCGAAAATGGAGAAATAAAAGGAGAAATAAATAAACAAAAAGTAAATGTATAAAAATTTAACAATACCTAAATAAAAACGATAACTTTCGGTGTTTAAAAGTTTCTGTTTTTTTCTTTTTTGTATTTTCTCTGTTTTTTATTTCAAAAATCTCTCCTCGATTACATTGGTTTTCTTCGGTTTTTATAACCGAAATGGAAGAAATAAAAACACAATATATTTTGCTTCTTTTGCTGCTGCTGTTGTGCTGTTCATCTGCAGGTACGGAGATGTCAGATGCGTGGAGGTGGCGTGCGACGGTGGCGTACAGATGTCAGAGGACATGCGGCTGCTAGGGTTTTTCTTTGCTGAAAATTGGTTTAGATTTCGGGCCATTTTGGGCCTGTTTTAGTTTGGGTTAGGGTTTGTTTGATTTGGGCCTGTATTGGGTCTTGTAAAAAGGACTGTAATGGACTTATCATTTTATTATTTTTTGTTGGTTTTTATACTTCTGTTTTGGGCCTGGGCTAAAATTGGGCTCTACAGCTGCCCCTCTTTGCTCATTGTCGTGTAACGAGGATGGAGCAAAGACTTTAAAGAGGACCAAATTTGCCCGGTCTTGCTGAGTCTCGGCGCTTCTCTTCTTTTTTCAAGTAGCCTCGCTCTAACCCACTGCAACTTCAGAAGTATAGGAATCGGTGCTTCGATCCTCTCGAATGTAATTTCAGGGAGAAGAGATTTGTAGTTTCGATCTACTCCGCTGGAACTTCAAAGAGATAAGAATTGTGGCTCCTATGTAATTTCAGGGATAAGAGATTTGTAGCTTCGACCTACGCCGCTAGAATTTCAAGGAGATGAAACTTCAAAGAAATAAGAATTCAGAGAGAAGAGATTTGTAGCTTCGATATTCTCTACTGAAACTTCAAGGAAATGAGGATTTCAGGGAGAAGGGATTTGTAGCTTCGACCTACTCCGTTGGAACCTCAAAGGGGTAAGAATTCAGGGAGAAGAGATTTGTAGCTTCGATCTTCTCTACTGAAACTTTAAGGAAATGAAAACTGGTAATTTCAACCTGCTCCGCTGTATCTTCAAGGAGACGAGGTTGGTGGCTTAAATATACTCCGCTGCTTCATGGAGATAAGATTCATCATTTTCAATCTGCTCCACTACTGCTTAGGGAGACAAGATCTGTAATCTTCAGTCTACTCCACTGCCGCTTCAGGGAGATAAGGCTGATGGCTTAAATCTACTCTGCTGCTTCATGGAGATAAGATTTGCCGTCTTCAATCTGCTCCACTACTGCTTAGGGAGACAAGATCTGTAATCTTCAGTCTACTCCACTGCAGCTTCAGGGAGATAAGGCTGATGGCTTAAATATACTCCGCTGCTTCATGGAGATAAGATTTGCCGTCTTCGATCTGCTCCACTACTGCTTAGGGAGACAAGATCTGTATTCTTCGACCTATTCCACTGCTGGTCAGGGAGATAGGATCGGTGGCTTAAATCTGTTCCACTCATCGCTTAGGAGACAAGATTTGTCGTTCGATCTTGTTTCACTACTGCTTAGGGTGACAAGATCTACAATCTTCGACCTATTCCACTGCTTTGGTCGGGGAGATAGGATGGTGGCTTAAATCTGTTCCATCGCTTAGGAGACAAGATTTGTCGTTCGATCTTGTTCCACTCATCGCTTAGGGTGACAAGATTTACAATCTTCGACCTATTCCACTTTCTTTGAGTCGGGAGATATGATCGTGGCTTAAATCTGCTCCACTACCGCTTGGGAGACAAGATTTGCCGTTCGATCTTGTTCCACTCTTCGCTTAAGGTGACAAGATCTACAATCTTCGACCTATTCCACCGCCTTTGGTCGTGGGAGATAGGGCCGGTGGCTTAAATCGTTCTACTACTCTCGCTAGGGAGACAAGATTTGCCGTTCGATCTTGTTCCACTACTGCTTAGGGTGACAAGATCTACAATCTTTAGTCTACTCCCTTGCTACATCAAGAAGATAAGACTATAATCTTCAGCCTGCTCCCTTGCTACCTCGGGAAGATAAGATTTGCCGTCTTCGATCTGCTCCAATACTGTTTAGGGAGATAAGATCTGTAATTTCACCGATGTTGCTACACCGTCCTCTGGGGGGCATGTCCTGTAGACTCGATTTCATATGTTTATGTTTATGCCAAATGATTAGGATGCTATGATCGGAATGAATCTAATGCTCCTAACTAAATGTATTATGGATGACATTTGCATGAATGCAGAATGTCATGAGAATGATCCCTTTTTTAAATGTATAATGATTAGGATGCAATGATCGGAATGAATCAAATGCTCCTAACTAAATGATATTATGGATGACATTTGCATGAATGCAGAATGCCATGAGAATGATCTTTTTTCTTTTTTAAATGTACAATGATTAGGATGCAATGATCAGAATGAATCAAATGCTCCTAACTAAATGATATTATGGGTGACATTTGCATGAATGCAGAATGTCATGAGAATGATCTTTTTAAAATGTATAATGATTAGGATGCAATGATCGAAATGAATCAAATGCTCCTAACTAAATGTGTTTTGCATGAGTGCAGAAATTCATGAGAATGATCCCTTTTTAAATGCTTAGGGTTGTCATTGCTCGTTGTTCTTCTAGGTTGTATCACTTGACGTAATATCCTGTCTTCTTGCTTGGGTGGTATTCTGATCGAAAACCCGAAGAAACAATCGTATTTTGCTCAACCGGTTTGCCCCACTGTAACTTCAGTGTCCTTTCCACTGTACCTTGGGGACATAAGGTTTGTTCCATCTTTAAACCATCCCACTGCGACTTATGGCTATAGGATCTGTATCAACTTCAACCAATTTGATCTATTATACCATTCGCTAGGTGCAATGACCAGATGTATATGCCTGATATTTGCATGAATGCAGAGTATCATTTTTCTTTTCCCGAGAATGATCCCCTTATACACTTGGGTTGACATTGCTCGTTATTTGTCGAGGTTGTATCACCGACGAAATGTCTTGTCTTTTTGTTCAACCAATAAAAAGTCCAAAGAGATAATCATCTTTCTCCAATATTTCCAAACCTTAGGCTTGGTGAGTTCTAAACAACAGTCATGTTTCAGGTTCTTGTATTATTTAGAAACTTCTAGGGTAATATGCAGAACTCCTTTTATGAAAGTATTATTAGTTCATTAATCATTATTTCAATGCGAAATGCTTGAAAAATATAATAATGATGGACAAAACTGAAATTTATCAAGAAAAAACTGAAAAGAATTGATTAATCAAAGAAAGCAAATATTGCTGAAACACAAAACAAGAGAGAGGAAAATAAGTGCCCCAGATATCGCAGCATGAGCTTCTATGCACGAACTTCTTGAGGACCATTTTGAGCTTAATATGCATTTAGGGGATCTAGAGAACTCTGTTGATGCCCCAAGATGTAGCATACTTCTTCTTTGTTAATTCAGGCATCGCAAGACTACCGCATGCCCTCTTTTAATCAAAATTTGAATTGGTTTTTACGGGTTTTCAATTCAAAACCCCTTTGGTCTCAAGGCGTAACATCTCTCCTTCTTGTTAATTCGGAGGAAGCGAGACTACCACATGCCCCATTTTTATTAAAATTTGAATTGCCCTTTACGGGTTTTCAATTCAAAACCACTTTGGTCTCAAGGCGCCCTTTGCGGGTTTTCGCCTTGGCCTCTCCTTCTTCTTTTCATTTTCTTTTTTTCTTCTTCTTTTTTTCTTTTTTTTAATGAAATTTTTCTTGATTTGAACTCATAAAATTAGGCAAGTCCTTGTTATCCCTCTAGGTCAAAATCAAAGCTTTTCCAGAGAAGGCTTTTCCAGAGAAGGCTTTTTTTACCACATACGGTCCTTCCCAGTTTGGCATCCACTTTCCTCAGAAGTCCTTTTGTATGGGAAGGATCCTTTTCAAAAATAGGTCTCCTTCATAGAATTCTCTAGGGCGAACCTTCTTGTTATAGGCCCGCATCATTCGCTTTCGGTACAATTGACCATGAGGATGGCCCTTAGCCTCTCTTCTTCGATCAAGTTCAGCTAATCATATTGGGATTGGATCCATTCTGCTTCATCCGAATTCAACTCTGATAAAACTCAGAGAGAAGGAATCTTGACTTCAACGGGCAAAACTGCCTCTATTTCATAAATCAATGAGAAAAATGTTGCCCCGGTGAGAGACCTAACAAACGCTCAACAAGCACAGATGCCAATCTTCATGAGTCTCAATCATTTTCCTGATAATCCTTTTTTTTCATCGTTCATTTTGGGGCGATACGGTGTTTAATCTTGAACAGACTGCAAACTTCTGATGTCGCGCTGTTGTTCAAATTTAATGCATCATCAGATATGATCCCTTTTGGGATTCCATACCGACATAGAATTTGCTAACCGTTGACTCAGTGACATCGGCATATGAAGCAGCTTCTGTCTACTTGGTAAAGTAATCGACGACCACAAAGATGAATCGATACTCGTTAGAAGCTTTTGGCATGATTGGCCCACTGACATCCATACCCCACATATAGAAAGGCCATAGAGATGTCCTATGAAGAGATGAAAGAGGCAGAGGAATCTTGTCTCCATAAATTTGGTACTTATGGCACTTCTTGGTATAACTGATGCGATCCCCTTCTATGGTGGACCAGCAGTATCTGAACCTCATGATTTGCCTGGCCATTGTAAGACCATTAGCATGTGTTACTCTTCTAAGATTTCTAATCTTAACAGCATAACCACGTTTCAGTAGCCTGGCGTGCCTTGATATGATCGTGCGAAAACATCTTTAAATTCTTGAAAATAGCTCAATGATGTTTCGCCTTATTTTTGTGGTGAGTTAGGCTTCGACCTTTACCCATTTCCTAAACTCGCAACGTCCACTGACTCTTTGCAAGGTGGAGTCTATTTTCATCTTGTTCTACCATCCATAACAAATCAAAAGATAGGCTACAATCTCTGTCATCTTCAAAGTCCTTAGATCCCTTAGACCCATATCTCATTCAAAAAGGGAGTTGGTAACAACGTCACTCATGTCGTTGATATCTGGATACCTAGGTACGAAGGCAAAAAATCCAAAGAATAAATGATTCTAAGGATGATTATTTGTATGGTATGGTCATGAATAAAGAATAAAAATATTCTAAAAAAACAAAAGAATGTATAGTATGAAATGGAAAGAATATTTGCTTAAAAAGATACATTTTATTGAAATAAAAATTCTGGACACAAGCCTATTTCACAAAAAGATTCTTATTGCCTCTAGGCTTAAAGCAACAAGCGTGTTCTGAATATTGCTCTAAATTAGTTCTAAAAATACAAGGATCTCTTCCACAGTCCCATTGTTCAAAACATCCCAAGTACGTAAAGGCAGAAGCTTGGAAAAGTCTATTCCCCGGTTCTCTCTTCGAATATGTCGTTAATGTTTAGATTCCCCACTATTTGGCCTTGTACTAGAGCCCTGAACTCGACGTATTCTTGGATCTCATGCTGCTATCCATCGTGGCCCTCACAATATTTACCCCTTTAACAGAAAGGTTGGGTAACGGATCTTCTGTACCAGAGGGATTATCGAACTTTACAATATCTATTTTGATGAGTCTTTCGATTATCTTTTTGAAAGCGGCGTAGTTCTCGATCGAATGCCCTGTGATTCCTGCATGGTATTCGCATTGGGCGTTCACGTCGTACCATTTAGAGTATGGAGGCTGTATTAGTTCCACGTAAAAAGGGGATACAACATGCTCTTCAAACAAAATTTGGTACAACTCCCTATACGGGATTGGAATGGGCGCGAACTGGAGTTTTTCCGAGTTTGATTTTGGATTGGACACTTGTTTTGGGGAGACCTGATAGCTGGTAGTTGTTGTCTTTGGCTGGCTTACCGTAATCGGCTTCGAATTACCCTTGTTATACTTACTCGTATTATTCACTTCTTTTTCTTTCTTTTTCAAGGCCTTTACGGTCCATTCCCCATTTTTCTTTGTTTCGGCTAAGCCATGTACCACAGGATAAACTCGATCATCCCCCGAATTAAAACCCAAACCCATTGGGAACTTCAACAATGCCGAGGTATCATTCTGATATCGGGGTTTGATAATGACGGGTACCCCTTGCGAATGTGCGTCTGGTTGGGCTGGGACACTTATTGGAGTAAAATCTGAGGAATAGATAAGGTCCTCATTATCGTTCCCATTGTTGACCACCAGGCTTTTCCTTTCTTTAAGCCTTCTGGCTAGTAACTGGGTTAATTTGCTCATCACATTCATTTGATCTCGCATATCCTGTTGGATTTCGGCCAATTGCTCCTGCATCTGTATTTACCTTTGCTCTAATCTCTCCAACCTTCGTTCCATGTTTTCCAAGTTAACTGAAATAATTTTACCTAATTAGAGTCTTTCTACAAATTTTAATGTATATGATGTGATGTAATGCAAATGCATGAAATGCAATGCAAATGCATGGAATGAATGCAAAAAAAAAGGGGGGCGTTGATTCTGAATTCAATTCCATTCGAAGAACTTTTCTAGAAAATAAATTCCTTTACATAAAACGGATTACATATGCGGCTTTGTCCTCATAGTCCAGGTGAAAACACCAA
Organism: Gossypium sturtianum; assembly: GCA_025698515.1. Lineage (NCBI taxonomy): Eukaryota > Viridiplantae > Streptophyta > Magnoliopsida > Malvales > Malvaceae > Gossypium > Gossypium sturtianum. The sequence continues at coordinate 18,341,623 of CM046944.1, read as the reverse complement.
TCATTTTCTTCGTATTCGGATGTTATGGTCATGTCCCGTGAACTTTCTCAATAGATGCCTCTTCTAGCTCCTTGTTTCTTAATCCAGGCCGTGACTCTTCACTCACTTATCCTCCGCGATGCTCATAAGCTTCTTTAAGAAAATTGAGACGTGATGACTCTCGAATAATCCTTATTGGCTTGAATCCCCGAGCAACGAGGCAAAGTCATATACTATCAATCTTTTCTCGTTGTGTTTACTTAGACTATATTTGGACGAACGTATTATAACCCAATTTATCAAGAAATCCATTTTCCTATGACAAACTCTTCTATTTAGCAATCGAATATGAATCAACACCTCTTTTCTATGATGATGAAATGCAATGTAGTCATAAACAAAAGAAAACACGTTAGTATCATATACAGATGGTAAAAATCAAATCAAACAGAAAATAGTCAAACACCTATTTAGGTGACTGCTAGGGTTCAACATATTTCTACCTAAAGTGGGCTCCTAGGGTTCACTATATGTGGTTTAGTTCTAAAGAGAGGGTACCCGAACCAGCAGATTCCTCAATCCTCACCCATTATAGGCTCATACGGACCGAGTTCGGTTCAGGGGGACACATTTCTCTATGGCTGCACGGAGATGAAAATCTCACGAAGACATACGTACGGATGTATCCCGAAAGCGATCCACTATCCTGCACGGAGGTGAAAACCTCACGAAGGAGTAGCTTCTCACTCCCACTTAAAAGGGTGTGACCCAGCGGTCATGCAATATGATGCAAAAGTATTCTACAAGACTCAAACCACAGCAATCAAATGAGATGACACAAGCACATGCAATAAAGGGATCGTAATTTTTTCAAATCAAATTTTCAACTTTCGACAAAAGGACAACAAATAATCAATTTTAATGGCTTGACTCTCTTACAATATCCCCAGCGGAGTCGCCAAGCTGTCGAAACCATTTTTTTTGTAAAACGGGGTCGACTTTGGTTTTGAAAATGAAAACGAAAAAAACGGGAGTCGCCACCAATCTTTTTTTATGAGGTGTGATCGGGTCACCTCGTAATTCAATCATTTTAACAAAATTTGAATTTACTAAAACGACGATTTTGGTCTCGAAATCTGAGAAAATGGGTTCGAGTCGGTTCACATACGAGGAAGAATTAGCACCCTCGTCGCCCAAAATTGGTACCTAGTTGATTAATTGATGTCTTTACGTCGAAAGTCAAAACTTCGAAAAGAAATTAAACTACGATCCTTCTTTATTTAAAAACTTGAATAAAATAAATTGGATGCTGAGACCCGCTTATTTCGAAGGAGTAAAATATCATACCCAGTCAGCTAGGATACGGCATTTCGAATCCTCGAATCTAAGCTTGTCTTTATACATTTAAAACTCGTACATTTAATTTTAAGAAGGATATTCGGTTATTTGGGTCAAATGAAAAATCGAAACCCAGTAAGTTAGGGTACGATTTCTCGAAGCTCCAAATATAGAATACTGCCTTCATTTTTTAGAAATCCTTACCTCGAAATAACAAAATGTCACATCCAGTGAGTTAGGACACAACATTTTCGAATCCCCAAGAATAAGTTTTTATTTAACTTGCTTTGATTTTAAAAAAATAATTGGTTCTTTAGACTCGGTGAGAAAAATCGAAACCCAGTAAGTTAGGGTATGATTTCTTCCGAATCTTAGAACGTGGAGTATTCTCTTATTTTGAAACAAAGATTAATGTATCGGGTAAAATATGACATGATTTTATGGTAGAAAGGAAAATGAATTACGATACTGATATGCGTAATAGAACAATAATAACAAAGATAATAATAAAATACAATAATAATATCGAATAACATAAACTTGCAGGTGTATAAAGACATAAATAAATAAACGAATAAATAAATACATGATAAGATAATAATAATGAAGACAAAACAAAATAAAAATGAAATAAAAAAATAAAATAATGAAGGGAAATAAATGAAATAACAAAGAAAATTCTAGTCAAAATTTAATTTAAATTGAGAATAAGCAAATAAACATATGAATAAAGAAACTTTGAATGAAATGGTTTAAAAATAATAATGATAATAATAATAATAATAATAATAATAATAATACTAGTAATAAAAATAAAATAGTAATAATAATAGAAATATTAAACAATAATAATATTAATAATAGTAACAGTAATAATAACAATAACAATAGTACAATAATAATGATAATAATAATAATAATAATAATAATAATAATAATAATACTATTGCAAAAATAACCAAAGAAGGGCTAAATGTGAAGCGCAAAAGTACCAGTGGGCTAATTATGAAATTATCCCAAATCTCGGGGGCACATGTTCACTTTACAGGGCGCCAATGGGTCAAGGACCCGATTAAAAAATTAAACAAAATCAAACGGTGAAATTCATAAAAACAAAAATAATGAAGGGACTTAATAAAATAAAAATAAAGGGACCGCGGACGGAATTAATCCCTAAAAAACGTGGGTTTCTTATGCGGGTCGATTCGGTCCGAAACGACACTGTTTTGGTGTCTACTTCTTCAAATGGTCCGAGGACCAGATCGAAACAGAAGCAAAATTTCGGGCCGAAATCAAATGTAAAAAAGATCGCATTGTGACATGCCGCAAAAGAGGAAGGATCTATTGCGCAAATATCCCATTTAATAGAAAACACGCGGATCCTGTGGTAGCGGGTCGGGTCGCGCGCAGATCCTGTCCAAACGGCGCCGTTTTGGGAGCTAATAACCCCCACCTGAAACGACATCGTTTTCATTTCCTTTATAAACCTTTTTTTTTTTTTTTTGCAAAAAAAATCATTTCTTCTATCATTTTTCAAAAAAAAAACAGAAGGGGTCTTCTTTTTTTCTCTGTGGGGGTCCTCTTCCAGCCGTAGGTCCGACGGTCGGGCCACCTTCACCGTCGTAAACGACGCCTATATCTGGCCAGTCGGACTTCTCCCCAGGTGAATTTTTCCTTTCTTTTTTTGTATATTTTTTTTATATATTCGAATATAAATTGTTTTTTGGAAGAAAATAAAGAAATATGCACATATATAGGTGTATTTTCGAAAATGGAGAAATAAAAGGAGAAATAAATAAACAAAAAGTAAATGTATAAAAATTTAACAATACCTAAATAAAAACGATAACTTTCGGTGTTTAAGAGTTTCTGTTTTTTTTCTTTTTTGTATTTTCTCTGTTTTTATTTCAAAAATCCCTCCTCGATTACATTGGTTTTCTTCGGTTTTTATAACCGAAATGGAAGAAATAAAAATATAATATATTTTACTTCTTTTTCTTTCTTCTTTGTTGTCTTTGTTCATCTGCAGTGCGGAGATGTCGACGCGCGCGTGGAGGTGGCGTGCGACGGTGGCATACGGATGTCAGAGGACATGCGGCTGCTAGGGTTTTTCTTTGCTAAAAATTGGTTTAGATTTCGGGCCATTTTGGGCCTGTATTGGGTCTTGTAAAAAGGACTGTAATGGACTTATTATTTTATTATTTTTTGTTGGTTTTTATACTCCTGTTTTGGGCCTGGGCTAAAATTGGGCTCTACAAACAATATGTGGAGGTTTTTAAAAAAAATTCTTCCTCCATAACAAATTTTTTTTCAAAACATTTGTTTGAAAAATATTATAAGGATTTTTGTCACTACACCAAAACAGACTTTTAGCGGCGTTTTTAGTGGCGTTTTAAAGAAAAACGCCGCAAATATTACACAACAGCTTCAAACGCCGCAAAAAAAAATGATCAATAGCGGCGTTTATATCTAAAACGCCGCTAAAAAGGATAAATAGCGGCGTTTTTTTTTAAAACGCCGCTAAAGGTCCGAGCAGTAGCGGCACTTTTAGAAAAACGCCGCTAAAGATCGGAGCATGAGCGGCGCTTTTAAAAAAATGCCGCTACAGGTCTGATCATTAGCGGCGCTTTTAGAAAAACGCCGCTAAAGACCGGAGCATTAACGGCGCTTTTAAAAAAACGCCGCTAAAGGTCTGAGCATTAGCGGCGCTTTTAGAAAAACGCCGCTAAAGGTCTGATTATTAGCGGCGCTTTTTTAAAAACGCCGCTAAAGGTCTGATCATTAGCGGTGCTTTTAAAAAAAACGCCGCTAAAAGTTTTTCATATATTTTTCTTATTCTTGCTTTGAATTATATTTTATTTTGATAAATTCACTTATAAGCAGTGAGAAAGTTTCATTTTAGTTACTTAATTATGAAAAGTTACAAATTGCTAACTAAACAATTTAGAAGTTTTCATTTAAGTTACAAATTAAGCTATTAAAATTGATTTAGGGTTTAATGTTTAGTATGCTAATTTCATGGTTTAGGGTTTGTTATTTTGGTGTATGGGTTTAGTGTTTTAAAGTTTGTTGTTTGGGTTTATTGTATATTGTTTAATATCTTAGTATTTACCGGTATTAAGGTTTAAGTGTTAGTGGTCAGGGGTTAAAGTTTAGGGTTAGGGGTTTAGAGGGAAATGGTTAATGGGTTAGGGTTTTGAGTTTAGGGTTTATGGTTTATGGTTTTAGGGTTAGGGGTTTGGGGGGAAATGGTTAATGTGTTAAGTTTCTGAGTTTAGGGTTTATGGTTTAAGTTTAGGATTTTAGGGTTTAAGGTTTAGGGTGTTAGCTATATGACCCAAAATCCCGAAACTGAAATCCCTCATGAGGGATTTATGGTTAATGTGTTAGCTATTAAAATATATGTTTTGTACTACACTAACATTGGCCACATGAATTCCCAAAAAGTTGGTCTCGGATTATGGTTTAAGGTTTGCAGTTTAGAGTTTAGGGTTCGATTTTTATAGTCTAAGATTTATGGTTTGGGGTTTTGAGTTTGAGGTTTAGGTTTTGGTGTTTGTGGTCTAGGGTTTATGATTTAGGGATTAATCTTGGATTTTTTAGAATATAAATCAAAATAAGATAAATGTAAATTATTATTTTAAAAAAATATATATCAAAATGGGTTAAATCCCAAAAGCATACATGAACAATGGTTTAGTGTGCAATTGTATACATGATCATGTATACAATTATTGATATATTAACATCATTTTTTATTTATATATTGCATACATAAAAATTTATAATTATTCAATATAAAAATATATTGATGTATTTATATTTTAAAATAATGTGTATTATTAAATCAAAATTAAAGTTTCAACTATACATTTAAACCACAATTAGAATTTCACATTTAGAATTACACATTAAACCAAAATTCATATATAATTCTGAGATGTAGGTGTATACATATAATTAAATGTCATTTATATAAAAATCTAAACAACTAATGCAGACTATACTTCAAAAAATAATGTTGATGTAAAAAGAAAGAAAAAAGAAATTCGTAAAAGAGTTGGTAATGGTAATTAAATTTTTAAAATTTAATAATAAAAAATTAAAATCTTAAAAACTTAAAAACTTAAATATTTAATATTTAATATTTTTGTTAAAAAGTTCAATACTCAAAATATAATAAAAATAAAAATTCAAAAAAAATGGTAATCTCAACACAAAAATTTTGAAAAAAAAATATAGGTTAAAAATAGAAAAAAAATTAAAATTGCATAAAAAACGCCACAAAAAATGGAGCTAACAAAAAATGGAGCTATAGTGGCGTTTTTAAACGCCACAAAAAATGGAGCTATAGTGACGTTTTATTATAAAAGCCGCAAAATTTCATACATAAAATGGTGCCGTTTTTTCCCTGCTAAAAAACTAAATCCACTATCCTATAACCCCGTTTTTTTTCCCCAAACTCAAACTCAAAATTTCCCAAATTTTCCCTATCTTTTCCCAATCAGCTTCCCTCCCCAAACTCAAAATTCCTTAATCACAAATTTCCCCTATCGTTTCCCAATCAGTTTCCCTCCCCAAACTCAAAATTCCTTAATCCCAAATTTCCCAGTAAGAAGCCTCTTTTGCTTTATTTTCGCGCTTTCATGGTTATTCTCGTCGAATAGAACTTTCAAACCCAGAATTGTAAAAAAAAAAAATCATCAATATTTTCTCCCTTTATCAACTCAATTTTCTTCAAGGTAACACTTTATTTTTAATCACTACTTTTTTTTGTGTATTATCTAAATTGGGTATTTTTCATTCTATGCATATATTGATTTCTATGCTTCAATTTTTTTTCTTTTGCTTTTTTTGGCTACCGTTTGATATAATCCAAATTGGGTTTCCTTCATTTAATCGATCCAGGTTTGTTTCTGGGTTTATATTGATTTCAATAAAAGCTTGAGTCTTTAAATGATTTAGTTAATGTGTGTGCAAGTTTTGGTTCAATGAAAGCTTCTATTTTTTTAATCCCAAATTTGATTATTGATTGTTTACATTGGTATTTGATTTAATTCTATTAAAGGAGTTAACCAGAAGGATTGAAGGTAAAAACCTGGTTAAATGTAATTAAGCAGTTTTGAAGAATAATTACCTGCATTGGAGATAACTCGAAATGAAATTTGGCAACCGCAGCATGTTTACGCTTTGTGCCGGCTGCATGTGTCTGCTGTGTACTCGTATTGCTCAATTAACGAACTTTCTTGAGAAGATTTTACCGTAACCACCTCTGTTTTCACTACTTGAAGGTAATGTTCAATCTGAAAAAAGTAATTAAGAATGGTGAAGCTTGTAAGTTTAAAGAGCTTTCTTCTAGTTCATGTGGCTTATCTTTCAGATTTTACACCATATTTCTAAGTTTTTAATTTAATTCGAAAATTCAATTGAATCAATCAAAATACAAAATTTGATTGATACATATATGTATAATTAGACCCCATTTTTGTAAAAAGAAGAGATAGTGTGTTGATTGATACATATATGTATAATTAGAATGGTTGAACTTTACTGATATAAGGTTATAAAGGAAGAAATAAGGTGATGTGGTTGGACAGGATAATCTAAACCCAAACAAATTTCATGCTCTGTATCTAAGCCTATATGACTAAGTTATTGTAATGTGGTCGCACCACCTTCTGCTTCATCAAAAGCTTCTACTATGCCATCATTCACGAAATGGTAGATGTGATATCTTTAGCAGTTTAAAGGAGGTGAGGGAAGATGGTCCATTGAATTGTGGATTTTTTTTTATCAAATTATTAACATGAACAAATAAACAAATATTAGTGGCGTCTACGTTGAACAAAACCAAAGAAGAATAACAAGCTGGATTTATGGGTTAGTTTGCCCTTTTAGCTAATTTTACATTCTGAAATAAGTTCAATTTATGGGGGGTTTTCGTTTTATCGTATAATATCGTATAATACCTGTAACTGAGAAGCTGTTTGTGGTAGAGCTGTGAGAATACTCTATGGCTTAATTTTGGTTTAACTTCAATGAAATTTCATATTGTCCCCAAATTTGGAGATGGATGCTTTACCACATACCAAGTTATTTCATAAATCTATTTTATATAGGTTATAGGTTGCATTATTCACCTTATTTATTGCTCTTCTGATTCTTGATAAAAGGATGAGCTACGTATCACTTTTAATATATTGCTTTATTTGTTAATCTCATCTCAAATGGATAAACTGTTTTAATTTTGCAATACAATGCAGAGGCGCACGATCAACCATTAAAGATTGGGGTGGATTAAGTGCTTTAGAAAGGGCTATGGAAAAGGGAGCCATTGCTGACGAGGAACTCTTTATTTTGCTAAGTGAAAGCTAGTGAAACGAACTTGGGTTACCCCAAATTTGTAAGTTTGCTTTCTCTCCCATGGTTTCCACTCGTGTTGACTGTTGTTCCATGTAGCATAACAAGAACCTGCTACTGTCTTGGAATCTGTCGTCATTACCGAATTTTTTATCGTATAATATCTAAAACTAGATGTATTGTTGAATGGTAATTGTTTGGAGCCTTCCCTTTGTGCTTGCAATGGTGGGATGATTTTCTCTGTTGATTGTATTTTACTAACAGTCCCTGAACTTGAGGGTAAACTTGAAATAGAGGGGCAGTGGTGGTATATTATACTATGTTGAAGGTATGTGGGCGGGGTTTTGTTGTTATTTAATTCCCACCATTGAAAAAAAACACATGTAACAAATGTTAAAAATGATATAATAATTAAATAAGATTTGATTAAAATGATAAAATTGTGAAGGAATATTATGATATTTTAGATTTAAATATAATTGTAGATAAGTATATTTTTAGATTTTATATAAAATGATAGAAAATATTTTGATTACTCTCCTAGTTTAGTAGTCTGTTAGAGTAATTTGTTAGTTTTGTTTCAGTATGTTTGTATCAGTTTAGTTTTGCTAACTGGGTTGGTTGTTTAGGATGAGTCGTTAATAACAACCTCTCCTCTTGTATAAACTGACTTGGGTTCATTTTGGAGGTATTATGGGTTCCTTTTGGAGGTATTACAGCTAAAACCAATAAAATAAGTAGACCCGTTTTCTCTAAATAATTTTTCTCTTCATGTTGTGTTTGTGATCAGTGTTCAAAAGACGATGAGATTGGTCAAACTTTATCACCCTAGATGAGTGATTGGAAGTGTTGACCTGGCTTTTTCTATTAATTTAATAATAAATTTAGTCCGTTAATATTTATACGGAAACTTAAATACGTGTATAAATGGGCTAACCCGCAGGGTCGTTGTCTACTTGTCTGTATTGGGACTGATTAGGAGCGGACCCAATCAGATTACGATAACAATTGTTGAGGGAAACGAAACTGCACGGAAACTTCTTCGCCTGTGGATTTATACGGCTGGGTAGCGGCTTTATCTTTTCATCTGAGGTGAGTTGATTGAGTTGAAATTTTTAAATGTTTTACATCCTTTAGTAATAATTTGATTTGATTTGATTTATTATATTATTTCTTAATTTTGAACTATTTTGTTTTATTTTAATAAAAAAATTGTTTATGATTTTTTGATATTATTTTGTGAGGGTTGAAGTCTTTTACACAAATACTTTTACTTTTATCCGTAACCCAGCACCCCTAAATAACATGGAATTGAGTAACACTAATTTTTAACATAGACTTGATGCATAACTTGATAGTTAAGTTTGTCACCTTTTTTTTATTGCGGTATTTCTGTATATATATTTTTTGTCAAATGTAATATTTATATTTGATAGAAATTATAAGTTTTGATATCTAAAGAAAACATAAATAATTTTTTAGTGTGTAACTCAAGTTTTAAAGTTGATTTTATAAAAATTCATAATTAGCTAATAATATTAATAATTAAATTTCATAAAATTGACCTTAAAACTTGAATTAAATTGCATTCATCATATTGTATTTGACAAATTAAACGTAAAATTAAATAAATTCACAATTTATCCCTAGACACTTGTTCGACATGGGCAATGGAAGTAGAAATGACATAGTCGAAAGATCTGAAACTTTGCCTTTTCCAAAACTTGAATGAAAATATCCCTAGTACTAGTCAACAATTTCAATGGGTTCGTCACGATGTGGACGAAGATATTTATGAAATATGATGTAGTAAGATTTTACGATTTTTTATTTATATGTAATATTATAATTTTAATATTGGTCATGTTATATAATTTAACTATTTTAAATGTATTATTATTTTTATTTGTTACTAAAATTTTGCACTATTTTATGTGTATTGCAGGAAAAATGCCTAGAAGACGATTACGAGATTTAAGTATTGTCCACAATACTCCAAATTCAGAAGAAGCAAATAGTGAACAACAAACATTTGTTGGATCTTCTAGTGTGCCGGACATAGATGACGAGCCTGCAGAAGTTCAGAGTAATGTTAATTTATTTTACATGCATGTTGAATTTTATTATTGATTCATTTTGCAATTTTAATATACTAATAATATATCATTTTTCAGCTGAAGGTGGTGGGACGCGAAGAGGTCGGGGACATACACTCCTTAAAGATTTGTACGAGCTAGATCCTGTCGAGCGTGTTAAAGTAAGGAGAAACAGTCATGGCCAGCCCGTTGGATCTGAAGCTCGACTGTTAGCAGGCTATTTGGGCATTCTATCACGTAATGTCAATATGTTGCCCATTAACTACGAATCATGGCATCACATGCCTGCTGCCAACAAAAATCAGGCTCTCGATAATATTAAGGTAAAAAAACGTGAATGTAATTTATAATACTTTGGTTTAACTTTCATTTATATTTACTTTTTAAACTTGTGTTTTTTCAGGAGAGATTTACTTTAGAGATCTCCGATGATTATATTAAGAAGACAATGGGTAAAAAATGGAGAGACCATAAAAGCACGTTGAAAAAACAATATTTTAAGAAAGACATCAGCCTCGACGAAAAATTAAGAAATGTCCCGCCGGGAATGTTGAGGTACCAATGGGAAGATCAAGTTAGATTCTGGAATTCGAAGAAAGGAGAGGTATTACGTACTTCTAAAGTCTTATAAAGGAGAGGTATTACGTACTTCTAAAGTCTTATAAATTTTTCAGTTTACGGTATTTACTATATACATAATTCAAATTTTATTATGTAGGACCGTGAGCGAGTTGGAACAAGCAGCAGAGAGAAACAAAAATTCACGCACACGGCAGGGTCCAGAAGTTTTGCTTGTGTAGCTGAGGCCGAGGTATTATAATTTATTAATTATGTCAAATATTAATGACTATATACTATTAATTTATATTCTTTCTGCTAAAATGTAGGAAGCCTCGTCTGGTCAAAAAGTTGGGCGCCTTGACTTTTTTACATTACGCATAGGAAGAAGGATGGATCTCCGATGACATCCGGTCATGAAAATTATGGTATATTTACTTAATAAAATTCTTCAATTACAAGTTATGTTGCATTCCTTCTTATTATATATTTCGTTTCTAACTCTTTCATTGATTTATTAGGATAAACTAAAGGAGAAGAAGGCGGAGTATGAAGCGGTACTTCAACCGATATAGTTCTGTTAATCTTGAGGAGATTGATAATGAAATTATTACCAAGTTTTGGGTCCCGAAAGGTACGATCATCGCCTTCGATCGATAGTTCTGTTAATCTTGAGTATATTTATAATAGAATTGTCACCGATGTTTTTGGTTTTGAAAGGTATGGTTGGGTGCGATTACAAGGATCGGTGTTTACCCAGACCCAATATTTTAGATCCGCCTCCCGGCAATACATGCCTTCCGAGTCAATCTCGTCTTTGAAGTTCAAAGGCTCAAAAACCGAGCTCTCGATGCAAGAGAGCACGGTTGAGCAGAGGCGACAAATTGCGATGTTCAACAAAAATATGAAGAACTCCAAAGAACGGGTTAGAGCGGATGCGAGCGCAGCAGCAGCGAGGGAGGCGAGGCGACGATCGATGCTAGCGAGCGAGAACAAAAGTACGATGAGCTCCAGCTACGGCTTCAAAGAAATATGCGAGATGTTTCAAAGTGATCGCAGAGGCGCCATCTTAGACATGTACTTTCGTTGTTTGATTATTTTAAAACATTATTACATTTAACATTATTGTAAGAATATTTTCGATTATAATGCATTTAGTTTATTGAATTTCAAGTTTCATTTACAATCAATGCATTTGGTGTGATTTATATTCTACATTTGCTGTTTTGGGTTGGAATTATATGCTATATTTACTGTTATTGGTTGGTTTTTAGTGCATGAGGGGTATGATATAAAAAAAATTTTACACTGCAAATCTGTACAAATTAGCGGCGTTTGTGAGAAAAACGCCGCTAAAGTTTGCGGTGTTTGATTTAGTGGCGTTTTTTGCGGCGCTTTTACTTTTAGTGGCGCTTATAAACGCCGCTAAAGGCAAAAAAGACGCCGCTAAAAGTCTGTTTTCCTGTAGTGACAGTAGTAATCTGTGAAGATGTTACTTCTTTTGAAAAAAACTTCTCAAAGAGATGTTTCTTTTGAAATATTTTTGAGAGATTTTGATTTGTGTAAAATAATCTCTCTATTTTTTTGAAATTTTGGCTGCTTCGGCAGCAATTTGTTAGAGAGGTGTTTCCTCTTTTGATAGGTGCATTTGCCTTAGTTAGATTTTTAGTTAGTTTACAACGCATCAATTAGTGAAACCATAAAATATGGGTAACAATCAAAATGTATTGGACCAGTAAAAAATTGTAAAAAATATTAAATGAAATTCATAAAGTTCAAAAATTAAAAATTATAAAAAAAACTATTTAAAAGTTAAGTCCAGAATGGATCTAGACAAATGATTTTCCAAATTTAAAACAAATGTCCAGATTCATCCAAGGTAGTTTTTTTAAATTATATAAAGTTTAAAAAAAATATTAAAAACTACTTTTCTTTAAAAATATGATATGTGTATAGATGTTTCAATTCTATTGGTACCTTTTAGAATATACAAAAAATAGAAAATAAATAAATAAAAATAAATTTTATTTTATTAATTTTACGTGTAAAGTTTTTTTTTTTAAAGTGTGAATATATTTATATTTATTTATAGAAAATTTAAAAATAAAATTTAAATGGTTTTTATTAATTTTTAATTTTTTGAAAACTTTGAAATTTATTTAATATTTTTTTTATAAATTTTAATGATGTTTTACAAATTTATAAAAAACAATTTTTTTATAATTTTAAAAAATAATTTTTTTAAAAAATAATTTTTTAATTTTAAAAAAATTAAATTTGAAATAAATGAACGGTTCATTCTGGTAAATATTTTTTTTATTTTTAATAAATTTAAATTTTTTTACTAATGTGGCAACTAGTATAGCATTGCCACATCAGAATTGTAATTGATGCGGAGTGCCATGCCAGCATTATTAATGGTCACATCAACGCTATAACAGTCAAAGACAGAAAATGTTGGCCAATGAATTTAATTGATACAATTTGAGAGTTTAAAAATTTAATTGAAAGCATTTTTCGAAGAGAAATTAATTTGATTTTTTTATAAAAGTTCAAGCTTTAGCCTATATTTTACAAAATTAGAACATGTAAATCCACTTAACTTATGAACAAGTGTTGATGTAACTGATAAACCAAGAAGTAAACTTAAAATTAATTCAAATTGAAACAATATTTTGGCAATATAAAACTAATTAATTGAATATAAAATGGGGAATTATCGTGAATTGTGTTGAATTACGGTGTTAAGTTTATTAGATGAGGGATCACAAGGAGCGGGTGATTGGGGAAGGATGGTTGGTTGTGTGCAAAAACCATTTTGGCATGACACAACCCTAGTTTACACCGCTTTTAATTCTATTTTATTTCCTTGGCTGCCTGCAAATTGATTGCCAACCACCCAATTTATTGGTCTGCCTCTATCCACAATTTGTGATCACCAAATGTCCTCTTTCAATTCATCCATGCTCCTCTCTCCTCACCCACTTCATCTTCTCTAAGTTGTTTATGTAAGATTAAAATTCTCACTGTATAATGCTATTATAAAGTGTGATCTAAAATTAAGTGATTAATTATGTTATAAGTATTATAGGTATTAAGGTGTTATGGAAATAATGTGTAGATACTATAAGTTGTATTTATAATTTGATAAAGGGTCAAATTATAAATACTCAAAATTGATTTAATAATCAACTATTTAAGGAGGTAATGGTCCCCCAAGAAATATGGTTATCTCATATATCTTTTTCATCCCCATCAGAAAATTATACTAAGAGAAAAACTATTTTCTTGAAAGATCAAAACTTTTTGGGCAATTTCCAACAATAAGTTTAAGTACGCTTCCGCATATAGTCTTGTTATTGATTATCTAACATGACATATCCTAATTTTATTAAGTTTTGTATCAAGATCTTGTTTTACGATTCTAACAGTTTATCCATTGATTTTTTATATGTTAATAATCTTCATTACAATCATTACCCATTAAATGAGGATTCATCTATACGTTATGCATATCATATTTAGGGTTTTTTTTATGGATATTTATTTTCAGTGCAATGTGTTTATCTTTTCTTTTGTCTCATACTATAATATTATTACAATATTTAATTTCACCGTTAACCGTTATTTTTACACTAACCATAAATACCGTCCATCCAAAGGTGGTTAAGAATTGCAATTCAATTTGTATTGAATTAATGATAAAGTTGAGCCAACTCTATTTGTTGTTATCCCTCTCTCTCCATTTATGATACTTATCCATAAATTGAAAGTGACAGGGAAAATTATGTATAATTAATAAGAAAAATTCACCTTTCCTGGGTCCAATTTGATTTAAATTAAATTTTAAATAAGAATGACAATTTTTTTTCCCTCATAGAAGATTTATAAATTATAAATATGATTGAAAATTATCTTTTAATTAATAAAATATTTTTATTTAATTTCAATATTAAGATTATTTAAAATATATTAAAGATAAAATATGGGTTAAAGCCAAAATTTTTGGGCACTAAATTTAGCTTTAACCGGTAGTAGCTTTCATCATTGGTAAAGACAACAAAACAAATAATAGTATAGATAAATTAGATTATATCACGTTCAAGATGTGAGTAAAAAAAAAAACTATTTTATGGAAAAAGTATTCAACAATAATTATAGGTGGAGTGGTAAAAAATATTGTATATAACTCTCATTAAACATATGTTGGATTCTTAGATGTGGTTTTTAATTGTTTTATATAATGATATTATGAAAGTATATTAGAGGGCTAAAATGAAATTATAAAAGTTGGGAGGGGAGCAAAGGTAAAATTTTTGCTTAAAAAGATTTAAATTAAATACATTATAATAGAGAGGGAGTAAAGTTGGTATTATTCCATTTTATCTACCCTCCTTACCATCATAATAATATTAATCTTAGTATAAACAGGAAAATGATTCATATTCCTAACACTAATTAAACTGTCAAGTTCACAAGCATTTTAAATGATTTCCTCTAGGTTTGGTGTTTTATGGTAATGATTTTTATTTTCTTTTCTCAAAAATGATTAAATATTGAAAAGGTAACAAAAATGGTATAAAAATATTAAAAACAACATGCAAAAGCCTACACCAAACTCAGCTCAAATTATGTTGCTACTAACATTAAACATAGGTGAAAACATTAAAACATATCTCAACTCTTTCAAAATTTACAATTTTTATTTTCAAGAATTTAATTTTTTTTTCAGATATCAAAATTTACATCTAAATATTAACACAATTAAATTTTTTTATAAAATCAAATTTATTATAACGTCATTGCTACTAAATGAGTTTCTTTTTTTAAATGTCACACCAACAAATTTTACAAAAAATAATAATAGTGTTAACAATTGAACTTGAATTTTGAAATTTGAAAACTATAGAGACTCAATAGCTGGAAATAAAAATATAGGGAACTAAATTTCAAATTTTTGAAAAGTATAAGGAGTTATGGTATATTTTAACCTATATATATTTCCATAAAAGAGTACCCTTCGAAATAAAAAGTGAAGTATTGGGGAGAAGAGTTGTGATAATGAATAGTTTTAAGAAATAATATTTAATATATCGTTGATGCATAAGTCTCATACACTATTAGTGAATAGTAATATGACACTTCATCATTAACGGAATGTTGCTCATAGAAAATGATATACAAAATGTAATAAGGCCATTTTGCCAGGGCCAATTTTTATTCAGAAAAAACAAAATAAAAATTAATAAATAATAAATGTCCATTTTATGTTACAGTCCAAATACACCTGAAGCCAGTTACACCCTAGCCCAATAACCCATTACCAACAGATTACCCCTAACCTAAAACAGTCTACCCAATTAGCCCACTTACAACTCAGACCCAAGCTAAACACGGCCCAATGACCCAATATTTTTTCAGAATTTAAAAACCCCGAAACTAGGGTTTCTGCTTTGCGCCGCAAGCCTCGACACTAGGGTTACCCTCGCGACCCAGCAGAAGCCCGATCGTCACGCCGTTTGCGCCGCAAGAACAAACAGGAGCCCGATCGTCGTATCTTTGCACTGAGGCCCCTAATCGCGCCGAAAGTCGTGCCCATTCACCGCCAGAATCCTCGTCACTGATCTGCAAACAAAGGAAGAACAACAACAAAAGGAAAGAAAAAAATGGCAGAAACAGAAAGAAATTTTTGTATTTATTTCTAGTTTATTTTTTAGGTTATATATAAACCTAATGAACATGTAAACAGAGGGGAGGGGAGAAGAAAAAAAAAAGATACAAAAATAAAACAGAGAACACAAAGGTGATTCCCGAATATTCGTTTTCGTTTTCTTTTTTATTTTTCTCAGGTTTATACATTTTTTAGAGAATATTACTAAATAAAAAGGGAGTATAAATATTTACCTCTCGATTCGCAAAAGAGGAGTTTTTTCTGTCTTCAGGCCGCCGTGTGCGGTGGCGCGTGGGATACATGCGCGGTGGCCTATCGGTTGAACCCACGCCGAAGTTTGGTCGAAAACAGAGGAAAGGGGAGAGCTTTCTAAAGCTCAATTTCTGTTTTTTTTTTAAAGGCTGTTAAAAATGATTTTTTTTTATTGATTTTCACTTTATATAGGCTTAAGAAACGACGCCGTTTTGGTGTGGTCAGATAATGACCAAAATGACGTCGTTTTAAGGCTAGACCCGCGCGTTGACCCGACCCGGCCCTCAGGATCCACGCGTTTTATGAAAAGGGGAGATTTGCAGTTTTAATCCTTCTGTAATTTTGTTTATTTTAATTTAGTCCTATTTAAAATTCTATTTTTTATTAAATTAACCCTAAAAGTTTATTTTTATTTTAATTAAACCCTCGGACTGCTTTAAAAGTTAAAAATCAAAACGATGCCGTTTTAAAATTTGGATGAATTGCCATTTTAACCCCTGTGATTTAACGCGTGTTTTAATTTAGTTCTTTTAATTTGTTTTAATTGCTATTTTAATCCCTGTTTCTTTAATTATTTTTTATCCTTTTATTTTAAATTATATTTAATTATTTTACCATATTAAAAAATTCTATATTATTTTTATATGTTTATTAATTTACTAATAGTGTGAAATTCATATATATGTATATTTTATATGTATTATCTTTATATATATATTTAATATATTATTTTACTAGGTTTAATAACTTATATATTATTTTAATATTTATATATTATTTATATTTTTAAATATTATATTATATATTAGTTTTAAAATTTTATTTTGTACAAAGTTTATTATAATATATAATCTATTTTATTTATATTGTTTATTACATATATAATTTTTACGATTAGTATATTATGTATATAAATGTTTTTACTTAAAATTATTATATATTATCTACTAATTATTTTTATGTATTTTTTATTAATTATTTTATATTATTTTATTATATATTATGATTTTTATTAATTATTATATATATTTATTTGTATCTTTATATTCGTTTCTTATTGCTTTAGCATGTTTTTATTTATTTATTCATGTTATATTATTTATTGATTATTTATTGTTAATATAATTTGTAGGATTGATATATATGTTACAATGTCTTACTCATACCATTTTTAATAAAAATACCTTTTAAACTAAAGATTTTTTGTAAAATATTTTAACGGTGATATGTGATATTTGGAGTCTTCGAGAAGAATCGTGCCCCTAACTTACTGGGTCGTGATTTTTCTCGTAAAACTCAAAATATTAGATATCCCTCTATTTGCAAAATTCAAGTCTTTCAAACAAAAACTTATTCTTGAGAATTCAAAATGTTGTATCCTAACTTATTGGGTGTGATGTTTTGTGTCTTGAGGTAAGAATTTTTTAAAATAAAGATGCACCTAGCTTCAAAGTTATAAGATGCTGTATCCTAACTTATTGGGTGTGGTATTTTTATTACTTTGAAATAGGAAAGTCTCGGTTTTCCTTCTAATAAGGGATCTTATTTTAAACTTTTAAAATTTCTAATATTTAGACATGATTTTATCAATTAGGTACCAATTTTTGGGCGTTATGAGGGTGCTAACCCTTCCTCATACGTAACCGACTCCCGAACCTGTTTTTTTTTCTTTTTTCGTAGACCAAAATCAAATATTTTAAATAAAACGTTTTTTAAGGTGATCCAATCGCACCTAAGAAAAAAGAGATTGGTGGCGACTCCCATTTTTGTTTTTAAAAGTCGATCCCCATTTTTCAAAACTGGATTTTAAAATGGTTTTGACAGCTTGGCGACTCCACTGGGGAATTAAGAGAGTCAAGCCGTAGAATTGATAATTTCATGTCCTTTTGTTTGAATTTAAAATTTTGGTTTTTTTTTTTTAAAAATATGATCCTTTTATTGCATGTGGTTTTAAATATATCTCTCTGCATTGCACTGCATGACCGTCGTGGTCGTACCCTTAAGTGGGAGCAAGAAGCTATGCCTTCGTGAGGTTTTCACCTCCGCATGGGTTAGTGGATTGCTTCTGGAATACATCTGTACCTATGTCTTCGTGAAGTTTTCACTTCAGCATGGCCATAGGGAAATGTATTCCCCTGAACCGAACTCGGTCCATATGAGCCTATAATGGGTGAGGATCGAGGAATCTGCTGGTTCAGGTACCCTCAACTTTAGAACTAAACCACATATAGTGAACCCTAAGGGCTTACCCTAGGTAGAACCATGTCAAACCCTAATGGTCACCCTGATAGGTTCTATGTTATTTATTTTTCCTGTGCTAACGGGTTTTCTTTTGTTTTGATTGCATTGCATTCACATCATAGAAAAGAGGTGTTGATTTCAAATTCGATTGCTAAATAGAAAAGTTGGTCATAAGAAAATGGATTTTTTGATAAAGTGGATTATAATACGGTCGTCCGAATATAGTCTAAGTGAATAAAACGAGAGAAGACTGATAGTCCGTGAAGGAATACAAGACCTTATCACCCAAGGATTCAAGTTGACGAAGACTATTCGAGAATTACCATATCTCGGCTTTCTTGAAGAGGCTAACAAGTGAACAGGATTCGCGGTCCAGATCAAGCAAAAGGAACTAGGGGAGGCATCTATTAGAAGTTTGCAAGATTTGACTTTTACGAAGAAGGGGATTGATGTTTTCACTTGGACTATGAGGACAAGGCCGTGTATGTGATCCGTTTTGTGTAAAGAAGTTTATTTTCTAGTAAAGTTTTTCTAATGTAACTGAATTCAGAGTCAACGCCTCTCTTTCTTTGCATTCATGCATTTGTATTACATTGCATCATTTGCATTAGACTTTTAGGACCCTAATTAGGGAAAATGTTCCAGTTAACCTGGAAAACATGGAACAAAGGTTGGAGAGAATAGAAATACAGATGCAGGGGCAATCAACCAAGATTCGACAAATGCGGGAATAAATGCAAGAATTCCAAACCCTTGAAAGAATCGAAAGCGAAGAGGGAATTGGGGAACAATGTTTCCAAATCCTTATGTACTTGGGAGTGTTTTGAATAATGAGACTGTGGAAGAAATCCCTGTACTTTTAGGGCTAATCTAGAGTAATGTGCAAAACATGCTTGTTGCCTTAAGCCTAGAGGCAATAAGACCCCTTTTTTGTGAAATAGGCTTGTGTCCTAAATTCTTATTTCAATAAAATGCATCTTTTGAGTACATATTCTTTTATTCTTTCTACTATATATTTTTTACTCTTTCATTCTTTATTCATTACCATACAAGTAATCATTCTTAGAATCATTTATTCTTTGGATTTCTTGCCTTCATGCTTAGGTACCCAGATATCAACGTCATGAGCGGCATTGTTACTGACTCCCTTTTTGAACAAGATATGGGTTTAGGGGATCTCAGGATTTTGAAGATGACAGAGTTTGTGACATATCTTCTGACTTGTTAAGAATGGTTTAACAAGATGAAAAACAGACCTCACCTTACATAGGGTCAATGGATATTGCGAGCCTAGGAAAGGAATAAAGATCGAAGCCTAGCTCACCACAGAAATAAAGCGAGATATTATTGAGTTATTTTCTATAATTCGAAGATATTTTCGCACGATCATATCAGAACATGCCTGCACTGATAAGACACGGGCTAAACAAGAGGATGGGGCACTGTTGGTCTACCACAAAAGGGAGATTGCTTCAATTATACCGCAAATGCTGTATTTAAGAAGACAAGATTTATGCGTTTTCTTCACTTCTTCCCAAAATTTTCATATGTGGGGGCATGGATATTATGAGGCCAATCTCGTTAAATACTTTTAGTTGACATCGATTCATCGTTATGGTCGTCGTCTACCAATATTGCAAAGTCAATAGTCATCAAATTCAAAAAAAAAAAAAGAGGATCAGATGCCAACACAGAATGCATAACTGTACAAAGATCAGGTAGTGTATCACTGTATAGCAAAAGTTTCAAAAAAAAAGGGTGACTTAGACTTGTAAGGATTGGCATAAGAAGCTACCGTTACCTTTTGTCTTATTAAATGTCGGCCAGAATCTTCGCTGGGAGCAACATCTTACCCGTTGTTTTATGGAAATGAAGCATTTTGCTAATTGAACTTAGTTGAAGAAAAGGTTAAAGTTATGACAAAGAGGTTCATCCTAGAGAATTCCACAAGGGGAACCTGATGTTGAAACAGATTTTTCTTCTACAAAACGATTTTAGAGGAAAGCATATGCCAAACTGGGAAGGTCTTATGTAGGGCCTGTTCTAGAGGAGTATTGATATTGACCGAGATAGACGGCAAAGACTTGCCCAATCCGGTGAATTCAGGTTTAGTCAAGAGATATTTTACCTGAAAGAGGAAAGACCAAGGTGAAAACCCGTAAAGGGCACCTCGAGCAAAAAAAAAATAAAAAAGAAAAAGAAAAGGAGAGGCCAAGGAGAAAACTCGCAAAGGGCGCTTTGAGACCAAAGGGGCTTTGAGTTGAAAACACGAAAAGGGCGGCTCAAATTTTGATCAAAAGTGGGGCACATAGTAGTCTTGCTACATTTGAATTAACAATAAAGAAGTATGTTACGTCTCGGGGCATTGACAGAGTACTCCAGATCCCCTAAACACATATTTAACTTAAAATGGTCCTCATGAGGTCGGAATAAAGAAGCTCAGGCTGCGATATCCGGGGCACCTAGTTTCTATCCTACCCATTTTGGATTCTTTATCTTTGATTGCTTTATTCTTTTGAGATACACCCAAATCAATTTTCTTTTATTTCCTGGGTTATCTTTGATTAAATTATTTTTTCTCGAGCTATGCTCCTGAACAATTTCTTTCTCGTCCATTCTCGTGTTCTTTTTCAAGTATTTATATTGAAATAATGATTAATGGATTAAAAACACTTTCATAAAAGGAGTTTCGTATATTACTCTGGAAGTTTCTAAGTAATATGAGAATCAAACAGGACTCTTGTTCGTAACTCACCAAGCCTAAGGGATTGGAAATATTGGAAAATGATTATCTCTTCGGATTCTTATTGGATAAGACAATTTCGTTGGTGATACCATATTGGCAAATGACGAATAACGTCAAGCCAAGTGTAAAAGGGGATCATTGTCGGGAGACCCTGCATTCATATAAATTTCAGATTTATACACCTAGGGAATGGTGAAAAACGATACAAGTTCTGTACCTCTGAGTGGTAATAGATTGGATGGAAGAAGTCAAATGTTATTACAGTAGGAGGCACAAACTTCATATCCCAAGGTTCAAGTGGAGTGGACTCAAAATTACCACAGGGCAAAATAATTGAGCAAGAAAATGATACTTCAAGGGGGAACTAAGATGAAACCTTGACAGATAAATGAGTGATAATACCTTAAGCGGGAATCATACTCATATCATTTTTACATTTATAGCATGTCTAATTAGGAGCATTTGAGGCATTTCAATCAAGGCATCCTAATTATTAGACATAATCATATACCCATTCTACAGGTTATGTCCTTTAAAAGACAATGTACTAAGGCCGAAGATAGCCAATCTAGCATTCCTGAGCTTTGCAGGAAGCAGATTGAAGATGGCAGATCTAGCATTCCTGAGCTTTGCAGGAAGCAGATTGAAGATAGCGAATCTGGCATTCCTGAGCTTTGTAGGAAGCAGATTGAAGATAGCAAATCTGGCATTGCTGAGCTTTGCAGGAAGCAGATAGAAGATAGCAAATCTGGCATTCCTGAGCTTTGCAGGAAGCTGATTGAAGATAGCCAATCTGGCATTCCTGAGCTTTGCAAGAAGTAGATTGAAGATAGCGAATCTGACATTCCTGAGCTTTGCAGGAAGCAGATAGAAGATAGCAAATCTGGCATGGCATTCCTGAGCTTTGCGAGCGCATTAAAGATAGCAACCGGCATTCCCGAGCTTTGCGGAAGTAGATTGAAGATAGCAAATCGCATTCCCGAGCTTTGCGAGAAGCGAGATAAAGATAGCAAATCGGCATTCCCGAGCTTTGCAGAAGCGAGATTAAGATAGCCAATCTGGCATTCCCGAGCTTTGCGAGAGCAGATTGAAGATAGCGAATCTGACATTCCTGAACTTTGCAGGAAGCAGATTGAAGATAGCCAATCTGGCATTCCTGAGCTTTGCAGGAAGCAGATTGAAGATAGCAAATCTGGCATTCCTGAGCTTTGCAGGAAGCAGATTGAAAATAGCAGATCTGACAATTCATGAGTTTGCAGGAAGCAGATCGAAGACATCAGTCTGGTGATCCCTAAGTTTGTAGGGATCAGATTGAAAGGTAGCAGATCTGGCAATTTCTGAGTTTGCAGGAAGCAGATCGAAGACATCAGTCTGGTGATCCTTGAGTTTGCAGGGATCAGATTGAAAAGTAGCAGATTTGGCAATTCCTGAGTTTGCAGGAAGCAGATCGAAGACATCAGTCTGGTGATCCCTGAGTTTGTAGGGATCAGATTGAAAATATCAGATCTGGTCTCCCTGATTTTGCAATGGAGCAGATCAAAAGATAGTGGATACTACCTTCATGAAGTTGAAGCTATTAAACTCACTGAAATCAAGATGAAGCTCCAATGCCGTTGCAGTCCGGATTGGAAGTCATTTGAAGAAAGCGAGGATCAAAAAGTCGGGGCTCGGCCAAGACCGGGCAAAATTGGTCCTTTTATTATCTTTGCTCTATTCTCGTTACACGACAATGAGCAAATAGGGGCAGCTGTAATAAGGCCCTTTTGCCCGGGCCCATTTTTATTTAGAAAAAACAAAATAAAAATCAATAAATAATAAATGTCCATTTTATGTTACAGTCCAAATACACCTGAAGCCAGTTACACCCTAGCCCAATAACCCATTACCAACAGATTACCCCTAACCTAAAACAGTCTACCCAATTAGCCCACTTACAACTCAGACCCAAGCTAAACATGGCCCAATGGCCCAATATTGTTTCAGAATTTAGAAACCCCGAAACTAAGGTTTCTGCTTTGCGCCGCAAGCCTCGACACTAGGGTTACTGATAAACCGTAAAAGTAACATATTCTAAGCCCACATTTAGTATGCTTTTGGATGAATTAAGCCCCAATTTATGTAAAAAGGTGCTCTTAATCCTTTCTTTTCATATCTTATACTCAGGAAAGCACCCAATGACTTAAAGAACGAGAAACGGGCTTAAAACGGACCAAGTTGGGCCAAGCCACGAAATCAACACGGCCTGGACTTCAAGCCACACGGCCGTGCCACCATTGCTACTAGAACACGGCCTTACCACGACTTACACACGTACCTCGTTCTTGATGTCAAACAAACACGGCCATGATTTACACGGGTGTGTTCCATGGCCGTGCCTCTGCCATAGAGAAGAGCGGTTTCATTCGGGAAAGGATACTTAGGGAGAAAGAAACGTGTTTCAAAAGCCTATAAATACACCCTAGGTACCAGCTGAAAGAGGGGCAAAAAGCTAGGCTATAAAGCCAAGCCGAAAAGGTCAGATTTGGGGGAATCACTCGAAGATAGCCAGTTGATCCATCTCAAGAAGCCGGAATTCTACTCAAGACAGAGGATCTCCTCTTCAATTCCTTCAAGGGGTTTTAGGGATTTCTTATGTTTTGTTTTATCTTTTCTCTTGAGATGTTGTCTTTTATTATTATGAACTAAACCTTCGGATACCCGAAGGGGATGAAACCTATGATGAATCTTGTTATTTGATTTTTGAATTATATGATAATAACTTAGTTTGTTCTTAATTGTGTGAACTTAATCCAAATCTAATGTGCTTAGGTGGAGGAGGAATAGACCCGCCTAAGAGTAGATCCAACATAATTAAGCGGAGTTGATCGATGCGCCTAGAGATAGGGTGACGAGATTTTGCCGGATTAGGGTGAAACCTAATATGGGAGTCCACAGATCGATTTCTTCGCTATTCTAGGGGTTATTATAAGCGAACGAGTTTCCACTAATTAACCTAGGGTTAGACGTTATTCACCTCGAGAGAGGGTTTAATATACGTTAGGGAGTCTCACGGATCAAACTAGGTAAATAAATCATATGGTTCAAGGTTAGATAACAAGTGAAGTCTAGGTGGATTTTTCCTAAGGGTATCGTTTGAGTCAACTGAGTTTTCCCAAAAGTTATTTCTCGAATTCATTCTTTTTGTCTTTGCGTCTTAGCTTAGTAAGTAGATTAGTTTTAGTTTAAACAATCATCACTTTATATTAAGGCTAAATAATAAAAAGACGGTGAGTATTAGTACTTTTAGTTCCTTTGGGTTCGATAATTCGGTCTTGCCTAAGCTATACTACTGTTCGATAGGTGCACTTGCCTTTAATCGTTGCCAGGGTTGGTTTCCAGGTTTGATCATTCTTTTATAAATTTTAAAGCTCTAATTTACAGCGATCAAGTTTTTGGCGCCGTTGCCGGGGAACTACAATATTAAGAAAACTCTATTTTTATTACTTTAGCCATTATTTTTATTTTTCTCAATTTATTTTTTATTTTTAGTTTAATTTTAAATTTGCTAAATTTTCTTTCTTTCTTCTCCTAGCAGGTACCTCTAGTTTATGACTAGAAGGAACCCGAGAGGACCTTTAGATTACGACAGTGATATTGAAGCTACCGCTCAAGAAATCGCAGAGAAAATTAGGCGAGCCCTAAATTACCAAGGAGAGCGAGAAGACAGATCCAATCCTACCGAAGGATGGACGAAAATAATCCACCACCACAAAACAATGTGGCGGATCGTAATGCTCCTCGTTACTATGTATGATTATGCTAAACCTCATTTAACGAGGGGGTAGAATCGAGTATTGTTAGGCCTACTATAGCTGCTAATAATTTTGAATTAAGGCCTAACACTATTCAAATGATTCAACAGTTTGTTCAATTTGATGGTTTGCGTGGATGAAGATCCAAACACTCATATAGCTAACTTTTTAGAATTCTCACGATACCTTCAAAATAAATGGCGTTTACGATGATGCCATACGTCTTCTGATTATTTCCTTTTCACTAATAAATAAAGCTAAACGATGGTTAAACTTCGTTACCACGAGGGTTAATCACTACATGTGAACAAATGACCAGAAAAATTTCTATTAAAATATTTTCCACCTACCAAAACGGCCAAGTTACGTAATGATATATCTTCTTTTGTGCAGATGGATTTAGAGACATTATACGACGCATGGGAGAGATACAAAGATCTCTTGAGGAGATGCCCACACCACGGATTACCATTGTGGCTCCAAGTCCAAACTTTTACAACGGTGTGAATCCTTCAACGAGGCAATTAATTGATTCAAATTACTGGTGGAACCACTGAATAATAAAACTCCCGAGGCACCTCACGAGTTTATTGAAGAGATGTCATTGAACAACTATCGCGGCAAGTTACAAGAACAAGGCCAACAAAAACAAATGGAGTTTACAACCTCGACGCAGTAACCATGCTATCAAATCAGGTAGAGTTGATGAATAAAAAGATTGATAGTTTGTGTTCTTCGCAGGTAAGTCCAGTAATGCAATGCAACATAGGTGGAACTGTGGCGAATCCTGAGTACCCACCCTACCAACCGGGCACAGAGAGCGAACAGATGAACCATATAGGTAACAATTTCAGATCCAATAATAACCCATATAGTAATAACTATAATCCAGGTTGGAGGAACCACCCAAATTTTTCATGGGGAGGACAAGGAAATCAAGGAAATAAGAGACAACAACCTCCTCAAAATTTCCAAAATTAGCCCTATCCACAGGAAAAGAAGCCGAGTCTTGAAGAGACCCTGAACAAATTCATAGCATCAGCAGAGGCCCGCTTCTAAAAGACTGAGACAACATTAGATAATCAACAAACAGCGATCAAAATAATTGAGAGTCAAGTTGGGGAATTTATTAAGTCAATTAAACAACTTACTGAGATGGTTTCCGAAATTCGATCAGCAATTTTCTCTAAAGAAACAGAACAGGTAAAGACAATTACACTAAGAAGCGGAAAAGAGCTAGTCGAACCAGAGAAAAGAATGCCACCCGTAGATGACAAAACAAAGGATATGGAAATTGAGGATGTAATTCCAGTACATAAAGAAAGTAAACCACCGATCCCATATCCAGCAAGGTTGAAGAAAGAACGATTAGACTCCCAATATGGTAAGTTTCTCGAGCTTTTTAAACAAATACATATTAACTTACCTTTTGTTAATTAAAACACGGTGATAGCTAACGAAATCCTGCACGATGTCACGATTAAAAGACCTAGGAAGTTTTACTATTCCTTGTTTAATTGGCAGTTTAAATGTTAAGAAAGCATTAGCTGATCTAGGTGCCAGTATTAATTTAATGCCTTATAAGATGTTTAAACGACTAGATCTCGGGGAACCAAAACCCACTAGGATGAGTATTCAGTTAGCCGATAGATCTATTAAATATCCTAGGGGAGTTATCAAAGACATCTTGGTAAAAATTGATAAATTTATTTTTCCCGTTGATTTTGTTGTGCTTGACATGGATGAAGACATTGAGGTCCCCTTAATTCTAGGACGCCCTTTTTTAGCTACTGCTAGGTCTGTTATTGATGTAGGTGATGGTAAACTTGCATTAAGGATAGGTGATGAGGAAATTAGTTTTCAAATTTATGATGCCATGAAATATTCCAGAGAACAAGATGATTCATGTTATTTTGTTGATACCAATGACCATCTTGTTCAAAACTCTTTACAGGAAATCCTGCACGATGACACGATGGACCGTGATAGCTAACGAAAAGAATGAACTAATTCCTACCAGAGATGATCCACGAGTTGGAGAGTTTGCATAGATTACAGAAACCGAATGACGCCACTAGAAAAGATCACTTTCCCTACCTTTTATTGATCAAATGCTAGAAAGGTTATCGGGACACATGTACTATTGCTTCCTAGATGGACTCTCCGCTATTTCCAAATCCCAAGAGCACTGAAGATCAAGAGAAGACAACGTTCACATGCCCATACGGATGCGTTTTCTTATCGTAGAATGCCTTTTGGATTATGTAATGCTCCTGCTAATTTTCAGCGTTGCATGCTAGTAATCTTTGATGAGCTCGTGGAAGATATCATGGAGGTATTTATGGATGATTTCTCTGTTTACGGTAATTCTTTCCATCTTTGCCTTAAAAATTTAAAACGAGTCCTAATGAGATGTGAGGAAACAAACCTTGTTTTAAATTGGGAAAAATGTCACTTTATGGTACAAGAGGGAATAGTATTAGGACATAAAATTTCTAGTAAAGGGATCGAGGTAGACAAAGCAAAGATTGAAAACATAGAAAAATTACCTCCTCCCAGTTTAGTTAAGGCCATTAGAAGCTTTTTAGGACATGCGGGATTTTATAGAAGATTCATTAAGGATTTTTCTAAAATAGCTAAGCCTTTAACAAAATTACTAGAAAAAGATGTTCCTTTTAATTTTGATCAGGAATGTTTAGATGCATTCAATATCCTTAAGGATAAACTAATAAATGCTCCAATTATAATTGCACCGATTGGAATCTACCCTTTGAACTAATGTGTGATGCAAGTGACTTCGCATGAAGAGTGTGCATTGGGACAACGAAGAGGCAAGCATTTTCAGCCAATTTACTACGCTAGCGAACACTAACACCCGCAAGAAAATTATACCACCACAGAGAAAGAATTGCTAGCCGTAGTTTTTGCTTTTGATAAATTTAGACGATATTTAATATTGTCTAAAGTTGTCGTTACAACGACCATTCAAATCTTCGTTATCTTTTAAACAAACTCGATGCAAAACCCGCACTCATACGATGGATTCTACTCTTACAGGAATTCGAATTAGAAATACAAGATAAGAAGGGAGCCGAGAATCTTGCAGCAGATCACCTTTCTAGACTTGAAATTACACACACCAAAGAACTCGATGAAGGTGAAATAAATGATTCGTTTCCAGAAAAACAACTCTTTTCTATAACACATAATGGAGGTACCATGGTTTGCTAATATTGCGAATTATTTAGTAGCTAACGTCTTGCCAAGGAAATTAACACATCACCAAAAGAAGCGATTCTTTGCTGATGTGAAAAATTAATTTTGGGAAGATCCCTTTCTTTTTCGCATATGTGCAGTCGGATAATTCAAGATGTGTTACAAAGATGAGCGAGCAAAATCTTGGAGCATTGCCATTTAGGACCATCGGAGAGGACACTACGGTGGTATTAAGACAAGACACAAAATACTCGAATCGAGTTTTTATTGGCCCACTCTATTTAAAGATGCCAACAGTATATGTTACCTCGTGTGATAGATGCCAAAGAATAGGTAATATTTCTAAACGTGATGAAATGCCTCGAACATATATGTTATCATGTGAAATATTTGATGTGTGGGGTATTGATTTCATGGGACCATTCCTAGTTCGTTTGGAAACAAGTACATCCTAGTGGCGATTGATTACATGTCAAAATGGGTAGAAGCGGAAGCTTTACCTACCAATAATGCTAGGGTAGTAGTCAAGTTTCTCAAGAAATCAAGTTTTCCCGATTTGGCACACCAAGAGCCATCATTAGTGATAAGGGTACTCATTTCTGTAATACTCAATTTGCAAAAGTCCTAAAAAATATGGAGTATACCACAGACAACCACCACCCATATCATCCTCAAACCAATGGGCAAGTTGAGGTAGCTGAACCGAGAACTTAAGCGCATTCTAGAAAAAAAACGGTTGAATCAAATAGAAAAGATTGGGCGATTAAAGTAGATGATGCTTTATGGGCCTATAGAACAAACATTTAAAACACCTCTGGGACATCCCCATACAAACTTGTATATGGGAAAAGTCACATCTACCATTCGAATTAGAACACAAAGCTTTTTGGGCAATAAAATTTTTGAATTCGACCTCAAAATTGCAGGGAAAAAGAAGAATGATGCGGATGAACGAGTGGAAGAGTGGAGAGCGGAAGCTTATGAGAACTCAAAACTGTACAAGGAAGCAACAAAGCGACGCCACGATGCTCGTCTCAAGAGATCAAAACAATTTGAAGTAGGAGACCTGGTCCTACTATACAACTCAAGGCTTAAACTATTTCCGAAAAAGTTAAAATCAAGATGGTCAGGCCCATTTATGATCAAAACAATTTTTCCATATGGCACCATCGAGGTAACTCATCCCACTAAAGGCACATTCAAGGTAAATGGTCACCGACTTAAAATTTATAATGGTGCAGACTTTGGAGATATGAGAGAGGAGCTTATGCTCCATGAGCCTTCTTTTAGAACTGAAAACAGGGAAAGTCTAGCTTAAGACTATAAACAAGCGCTTCTCGGGAGGCAACCCGAGCACTAATTCACTAACATTTTATTTTCAATTTTTTATTTTTATTTCTTTTACTCAGCATCTAACTCCATACTAACTCAGACTAATAAAAGCGCAGGTTTTAAACCACACTGCTTTTGACACGGGCGTGCTAATAGCCGTGTGGAAGACAGGGGATAAAACACGAGCGTGCCAGTAGCTGTGCACAAACAGGGACGAATGATTTTCCCCACATGGGCTGCGACATCAGACCATGCCTGTGCCAACCTTCCGTGCGAGGCTACTGACTTATTAAGCACGGGCTAAACACGCCCGTGGCCTACAACCGTGCGACGCTACTGACTTATCGAGCACGGGCTAAACACACCCGTGTCTTACAACCGTGCGAGGCTACTGACTTATCGAACACGAGTAAAAGACGCCCGTGCGACCTCACCGTGCCAACATATTGTCAATTAAAACACGTGCGTGCTAGTTTACCCACGGCCGTGTCAAGAACCCTGAAACGCGCCCAAATTTTGGAAATCACGAAAAGCACGGGCATTTTCAAATGAACACGGGCGTGGCGATGGGCCGTGCCACCTCCCCTATATAAAATCCAACCGTCTTCCCCCCCCAAAACCTAACCCTAGAATCAGTTTTAAACACCCTTCCTCCCAAATCCGGCCGCACATACATTCTCCCCCATCCAAAACATCCTCCCCTTGCCTTTTCTCTCCAAAACCATCCAAAAACCACTCGCACACCCGCACCACAGCCGTGCCGCCGAACTCCACGCCCCTGCCACCGCCGTGTTAGTCTTGCAAAAACTCGCACCACCGCCGTGCTCCACCCGTGCTTGATCGTCTTCCACTATCACAACCCC
Organism: Gossypium sturtianum; assembly: GCA_025698515.1. Taxonomy (NCBI): domain Eukaryota; kingdom Viridiplantae; phylum Streptophyta; class Magnoliopsida; order Malvales; family Malvaceae; genus Gossypium; species Gossypium sturtianum. Next base: position 18,311,180 of record CM046944.1, on the reverse strand, counting down.
TGGTTCCCTTCACTACCTTAATTCCTTGATTAAAAACTTGATAAATATTATTGCATTTTGCTTTATTCCTTTTTTTAATATTAAGCATGATTTATATTTAGAGATTTATCTCAAAAAGTCATGAATACTTAGTAAAAATCTCTGATGAATTGGTTGATGATTGGTTTCATTTTAGGACTAAACTTTTGCATTTTTTGATATACCTCTTTGGTTGAAAGAATAATTACTGTCAATTACCATTTGGCTTGATTTAGTACGAAATACTTTGGCTATATTATTGTTAAGGAACTTGCTTTATATTTGATTATTTTTTTCAGATACAAATGTCGTCACCACGACCAAGGCGATCCACAGCCGCCCCAAGCAAGAAAAGAAAGGGACCCGGATCATCTTCCACGAGTGCTGCTTCCGAGCTTAGGCATCCATTCCTCCGATTTTCTCAGAACACTCAGGAAGAGCGTTACAAAGCACTACGGGTTAGACCCCTCGGCATCGGTAGGTGCATCGATTGGGACGTATTGGAACACGTTGGGCTCGCAATCGATATTCGAGCCTTCATTTCAACCGATCCGTGGGAGCAGTTCTTTTCCATCATCGAGCCTACATACATGGAGCTTACCCTCGAGTTTTGCACCACCTTCACTTTACAAACTGTGATGGCACAGTTTGATGATCCGCACGCGATGCAGATTCTGTCTAGGGGTGCGATACGTCGATCGAGCATACCACAATTCGGCACAGCTCTAGGACTTTACACACCGGAATTCATAGAAGAAAACACACTTGACGATTTAAACCGTGAGCTCCACTGCACTCCAATTGAATGCTGGCGAACCCTACACCCCACTACAAGCATCTACGATCCCAGTCGCTCTAAGGCGACGGCACTTTCCCCAGCCCTAAGGTATATTCACGCCATTCTCGCGCACACCATCACAGGTCGCAGAGAAAGCACCAGCGTCGTAAACAAGCAAGACGTTTACTTCCTATCATGTATGTCTGAAGGACATGTTTTTGACTTGGCATATTTTATCACATGTGCGATTCAACATCAGACAGAGCAACATAGGAAGGGGATTTTGTCAATGGGGCCATACATTATGAGGTTGGCTCGGCACTTCAACCTCCTCGACACTGAAGCTCAGATCACCTCCCTCACACTGATCGGCAACATGGTACCTCAAGGCATCCAGACAATACTACACATGAGGATGATTAAACACCGATGAGGGACCGAACCCCTCAATACCGATTAGTGACCGCCACGCATTTAGGGGGGCTCGAGGACATTATCGATGATGTCCCACCACCATCACAGAGGTACCGGTTCCCGAGCCAATGACCGTCCCGTCTGAGAACCATCATTAGCGGACATCTCGCACGGCTTAACCAGATTCGAGTGTGACTTTGTTGAAAACACTCGCGCTTTGACGGGTTAGAGGCCACCCTTCAACAAATATGCCAAGACCTTCATATCTCACCACGGTAACCACCACAGGACTTACGAGGATGAGGACTTTTGAGTCCTTTTATCTAGTTTTCTTTTACTTCTAAGTTTTATTTATTTATTTTATTTTATTTTCTCGTTATTTTAATTTAATTTCGATTCGTCTTAAGTTTGAACATTTTAACCATACATTTGATAACTTTTATCATGATTATCATCAACTCCTAACATTCAAGTATTCCTAACATTTATTTAATTACACCCCAAAGGATTTCTAACTGAAGACTTAGCAGTTTCAACAAGCAATAAACCACTACTCAAGTCATCAGCCAACACCAACACCATCCCGACGCCTCGCTGTGTTTTCCACATCCTCTAAAGAAATCATCCATTCATTCAGGGAGTGTCACTCTCTCCCCTCTCTTTTGATTTTACATATTAATTGTCATTATATATCTTTGTACATTGAGGGCAATGTACATCTTAAGTGTGGGGGAGTGAACAACCTAAAAAGATACCTAACAAAAATCCTGAATTTAGTCTTGTTTTTAAGTAATTTACTCATATTACTAATTAGGATGAAATTTCTGATGATTTATTATTTTTATTGATATGTTTTAGATTAAGTCATTGATAATTTTGCATTGATAATTAAATTCTAAGAATACTAGAGAATCAGGCATGATAAGTCTATTTTTCAAGAATTAAAAAAAAAAAATTTAGGATGTCTACCTGAATTTAAATATTACTTTGAAGTTTGAAATTTACGAGGTTGACATCAAAATACCCATAATTTTTGTGAGTTTTTGAGCCTTATAGAGCATATATTCTTTTTCTTGCTCACTTTATTGATTATGAGTATGTCAACACTGATTTGTTATTCTAGAACTTGCATCGATTATACATGTCGAGACCACATTTTTTGATTTAAAACACAGAGATGATAAAGGCACCTAAGATCTAACCCACTCACTCCATAAAAAGCCTACATTCACAATTAACCCCTAGTGAACCCCTTTTAATCCTAACAACCCTATTTATTGACTCACCCACTAATATTAACCCAGAACCCCTTTGTTTTTGCTATCACCATTCCTTTTGACTACCCTTATATCGAGATTTGATTTGATTAATAGCCTAACTATGTTTTCTATTCCAGTTATGTATTCATAGTTTGTTCTTAACAAAAAAAAATTGTATTCATTATTCATTATTAGTTGTAATTAAATGAGCTTATATGCTTGAATCCCAGATATCGAAGAAGAAGCTCGTAGTGTTAGCATCATTAGTTTTCAATTGATGTAATTATTATTAGTCATTAGTTCTTAGTAAGGTAATTGGTCAATTCAATCTCGATTCTAACCCTCTAATTCAGCCTTACTCCACACCTTAACCCTAGCCCTGTTACAACCCTAACAAAGACCTTTTGATTTGTGTTTCATCTCATATTTCAGTGGTGGAGATTTGATTTTCATGCAAGCCTATGGGATTAACTCTTCATGTTTGACTTTTGAGTGCCTAAATTTTGAACCTTAAACACTTTGAGTGATTTGAGCGAATCTTTTGTAAGGATGTCAATCCTTGTCGATTTCGAATAAGAGGTAATTATTTAGATGAAGGGAAACACCTATGTTTTGTGCTACAGAATCTATGACTTATACTGTTTGAATTTTTAGGACACTTTGAATTGAATTATCCATGTATAAATTATCTATGAATTATGATGAGACACTATCAATAGGAATTATGAATTACAGGAAGTTCGTTTTAATTGTAAGTTGAGAATTTTGCTTGAGGACAAGCAAAAGCTTAAGTGTGGGGGTATTTGATAAACCGTAAAAGTAACATATTCTAAGCCCACATTTAGTATGCTTTTGGATGAATTAAGCCCCAATTTATGTAAAAAAGGTGCTCTTAATCCTTTCTTTTCATGTCTTATACTCAGGAAAGCACCCAATGACGAAAAGAACGAGAAACGGGCTTAAAACGGACCAAGTTGGGCCAAGCCACGAAATCAACACGGCCTGGACTTCAAGCCACACGGTCGTGCCACCATTCCTACTAGAACACGACCTTACCACGACTTACACGGTCGTGCCTCATTCAACAGTGTCGAACACAGCCTGACCACGATTTATACGGGCGTGTTCCATGGCCGTGCCTCTGCCATGGAGAAGAACAATTTCATTCAGGAAAGGATACTTAGGGAGAAAGAAATGTGTTTCAAAAGCCTATAAATACACCCTAGGTACCAGCTGAAAGGGGGGGCGAAAAGCTAGGCTAAAAAGCCAAGCTGAAAAGGTCAGATTTTGGAGAATCACTCGAAGATAGCCAGTTGATCCATCTCAAGAAGCCGGAATTCTACTCAAGACAGAGGATCTCCTCTTCAATTCCTTCAGGGGGTTTTAGGGATTTCTTATGTTTTGTTTTATCTTTTCTCTTGAGATGTTGTCTTTTATTATTATGAACTAAACCTTCTGGATACCCGAAGAGATGAAACCTATGATGAATCTTGTTATTTGATTTTTGAATTATATGATAATAACTTAGTTTGTTCTTAATTGTGTGAACTTAATCCAAATCTAATATGCTTAGGTGGAGGAGGAATAGACCCTGCCTAAGAGTAGATCCAACATAATTAAGCGGAGTTGATCGCACGCCTAGAGATAGGGTGACGAGATTTTGCCGGATTAGGGTGAAACCTAATATGGGAGTCCACAGATCGATTAACTGCTATTCTAGGGGGTTATTATAAGCGAACGAGAGTTCCACTAATTAACCTAGGGTTAGACGTTATTCGCCTTGAGAGAGGGTTTAATATACGTTAGGGAGTCTCACGGATCAAACTAAGTAAATAAATCATATGGTTCAAGGTTAGATAACAAGTGAAGTCTAGGTGGATTTTTCCTAAGGGTATCGTTTGAGTCAACTGAGTTTTCCCAAAAGTTATTTCCCGAATTCATTCTTTTTGTCTTTGCGTCTTAGCTTAGTAAGTAGATTAGTTTTAGTTTAAATAATCATCACTTTATATTAAGGCTAAATAATAAAAAGACGGTGAGTATTAGTACTTTTAGTTCCTTTGGGTTCGATAATCTGGTCTTGCCTAAGCTATACTACTGTTTGATAGGTGCACTTGCCTTTAATCGTTGTCAGGGTTGGTTTCCAGGTTCGATCATTCTTTTATAAATTTTAAAACTCTGATTTACAGCGATCAATTACCCTCGCGACCCAGCAGAAGCCCGATCGTCATGCCGTTCGCGTCGCAAGAACAAACAGGAGCCCGATCGTCGTACCTTCGTACTGAGGCCCCTAATCGCACTGAAAGTCGTGCCCATTCACCGCCAGAATCCTCGTCACTGATCTGCAAACAAAGAAAGAACAACAACAAAAGGAAAGAAAAAATGGCAGAAACAGAAAGAAATTTTTGTATTTATTTCTAGTTTATTTTTTAGGTTATATATAAACCTAATGAACATGTAAACAGAAGGGAGGGGAGAAGCAAAAAAAAAAGATACAAAAATAAAACAGAGAACACAGAGGTGATTCCCGAATATTCGTTTTCGTTTTCTTTTTTATTTTTCTCAGGTTTATACATTTTTTAGAGAATATTACTAAATAAAAAGGGAGTATAAATATTTACCTCTCGATTCACAAAAGAGGAGTTTTTTTCTGTCTTCAGGCCGCCGTGTGCGGTGGCGCGTGGGATACACGCGCGGTGGCCTATCGGTTGAACCCACGCCGGAGTTTGGTCGAAAACAGAGGAAAGGGGAGAGCTTTTTAAAGCTCGGTTTCTGTTTTTTTTTAAAGGCTGTTAAAAATGATTTTTTTGATTGATTTTTAATTTATATAGGCCTAAGAAACGACGCCGTTTTGGTGTGGTCAGATAATGACCAAAACAACATCGTTTTAAGGCTAGACCCGCGCGTTGACCCGACCCGGCCCTCAGGATCCGCGCGTTTTATGAAAAGGGGAGATTTGCGGTTTTAATCCTTCTTTAATTTTGTTTATTTTAATTTAGTCCTATTTAAAATTCTATTTTTTATTAAATTAACCCTAAAAGTTTATTTTTATTTTAATTAAACCCTCGGACTGCTTTAAAAGTTAAAAATCAAAACGATGTCGTTTTAAAATTTGGATGAATTGCCATTTTAACCCCTGTGATTTAACGCGTGTTTTAATTTAGTTCTTTTAATTTGTTTTAATTGCTATTTTAATCCCTGTTTCTTTGATTTATTTTTTATCCTTTTATTTTAAATTATATTTAATTATTTTACCATATTAAAAAATTCTATATTATTTTTATATGTTTATTAATTTACTAATAGTGTGAAATTCATATATATGTATATTTTATATGTATTATCTTTATATATATTTAATATATTATTTTACTAGGTTTAATAACTTATATATTATTTTAATATTTATATATTATTTATATTTTTAAATATTATATTATATATTAGTTTTAAAATTTTGTTTTGTACAAAGTTTATTATAATATATAATCTATTTTATTTATATTGTTTATTACATATATAATTTTTACGATTAGTATATTATGTATATAAATGTTTTTACTTAAAATTATTATATATTATCTACTAATTATTTTTATGTATTTTTATTAATTATTTTATATTATATTATTATATATTATGATTTTTATTAATTATTATATACATTTATTTGTATCTTTATATTCGTTTATTATTTCTTTAGCATGTTTTTATTTATTTATTCATGTTATATTATTTATTGATTATTTATTGTTAATATAATTTGTAGGATTGATATATATGTTACAATGTCTTACTCATACCATTTTTAATAAAAATACCTTTTAAACTAAAGATTTTTTGTAAAATATTTTAACGGTGATATGTGATATTTGGAGTCTTCGAGAAGAATCGTGCCCCTAACTTACTGGGTTGTGATTTTTCTCGTAAAACTCAAAATATTAGATATCCCTCTATTTGCAAAATTCAAGTCTTTCAAACAAAAACTTATTCTTGAGAATTCAAAATGTTGTATCCTAACTTATTGGGTGTGATGTTTTGTGTCTTGAGGTAAGAATTTTTTAAAATAAAGATGCACCTAGCTTCAAAGTTATAAGATGCTGTATCCTAACTTATTAGGTGTGGTATTTTTATTACTTTAAAATAGGAAAGTCTCGGTTTTCCTTCTAATAAGGGATCTTATTTTAAACTTTTAAAATTTCAAATATTTGGACATGATTTTATCAATTAGGTACCAATTTTTGGGCGTTATGAGGGTGCTAACCCTTCCTCATACATAACCGACTCCCGAACCTATTTTTTTCTTTTTTCGTAGACCAAAATCAAATGTTTTAAATAAAACGTTTTTTAAGGTGATCCAATCGCACCTAAGCAAAAATAGATTGGTGGCGACTCCCATTTTCGTTTTTAAAAGTCGATCCCCATTTTTCAAAACTGGATTTTAAAATGGTTTCGACACAAAAAATGTTTTCTATATTTTCCTATGTATGTTTCAAAGAAAAATGCTTGGTCAAGGAGGAATAACTAATAAGTCAATGGAATTGACTTTCCATTTTGAAAAGCACAATTCATTTTTTGAAAAGAATTTCTTTGTGAGTAATTTGACTTTTATATAAAAATTATCTTGAATCAAACCTAAAACTATTATATTAATGATAACTTTTTTTATTTTAATTTTTAAAATATTGTGAAATATTAGAATTTCCAATATTATTAAATATACATATTTAATTATATAATAAAATTGTAACACCCCTAATCCGTTTTCGTTGCTAGATTAAGATTACGGGATATTACAATAGTTAACAAATCCGATAATATCTCAAAACAGTTCAAAAATCAATTTAAATATCAATAATCAATATCCAATCATTATTCATAGCATATATTTGAAAACAAAACTTAAATCGAGCCTACGGAACCTAAAAATTAGTTCGGAAACAAGTAGGGATTAATACGAAATAAAACAAAAAAATGTGAAAAAAATTGTAAACAGGGGTCAGTGTGGCAAGACCAGGTGGTGCTACGCCACACGCCCTTGTCCTCAAACCGTGTATAACTCGATGTTGTGAAATATAAGGTCACACGATTGTGTCGCCAAGCCGTGTAACAAATTGGGACCATGTGAAACATCCTGCACCTAAAATCAAACAGACCACACGATTGTGTGGGGTGACCGTGTGTGACACATGACCGTGTAGCAAATCGTGTCATAGGCCGTGTGTACCTAAGAGTGCCTTAAAAACCAAACAATTTCAATCCAAAACACTTAGGCCACAAGTCATACCATTTCCATCTCTTAAACCTACCTAAAATACATCAAAACATGCCAAAATATTCCATATAACATTCAACCTAAGTGCCTAACCAATGTGCCTTCATTGACACCACAATTCAAACATTTAAAATCCAACTCACATACATCATTTACCAAATAAAAAAACATGTAACCAAGCATTTCAAGAGCATAAATCATATCACTGTATACTTGACTAAACCAAACCAAAAGTACCTATTAGGTAGTACCTTAACCATTTTTATAAAGTTAAACATACACAAAATGGTTATATACATTTGTACATATAAACTCTTAGTACATGTCATTTATAACCTAAACCAAAATGATCATTCCACAATAAATGATCAAGATAGGCATCAAGTGATAAGCTACCAAATTCAAGTCACCAAAACTGTAACAGCCCGGTTTAGACCCTAGTCGAAACAGTGGTTTCGAGACCACAAATCCGAAGTCGAAAAAATATTTTAATATTATTTTTTATGTTTATAATATGTGATTGAGCATGTGTGAAAATTTGGTGTGAAAATTTTATTGATTGTGTGTCGAATTATGAAAAAGGACTAAATAGCATAAAATGCAAAAGTTGTGTGCTGATTTATAAGTGTCTAATTATTGTTGTCTTTTTAACATGGAGGCTTCATAATGAAATTTGGCCATTATTAGTGATAGTGGGTGGCAATGGACTAGAATAACCTTAGTATATAAAGGTTATATATGTTTAATAAAAAGGCTAAAAAGGTAATTATGTTATTATATGACATTAAACAAAACATAAAGAGAAAATACATGTTTTGTTCATCTTTTTACACCAAATGTAGAAGAAATAAATAGGGTTTGGAAGCTTTTGAATATTCGTCCCTTACTAAGCTCAATTAAGGTATGATTTGGTTTCAGATTTTGATGATTTCTATGTTTTTGTGATCGTTGCTTTGTGTACTATCAAACCCATTCTTTAATTTTAGAATTTAATGGTGATTTTGAGATATGCCATTGATGAATGTTTGAGCTTTGTGATAGTTGATGATGAAATATGAAAGATATGTAAAGGATGAACATGTTTTGTCTTTGAATTTTTAGTGAAATTGAGTAATTTGGGCTTAATTATGAAAATGAGAAATTGGGGGACTAAAATGTGTAATAAATGAAATGTGTGGGCTTGTATTAGCATGGGAAGAATTCGGCTAAGCTTATGTGAATAGAAATTTGGTGTATTTTGTGATTTGATGAATTAGGGACTAAAGTGTCGAAATGTGAAAATGTGAGGGCTATTTTGCAAAATGCCCTAAATATGTGTGTGTGGACTAAATTGAATGAATTTGTGATTGAATGAGTTAAATTTAAATGTGTATAGACCAAGAAAGGAAAGGTTCGGATCCAGATCGAGGCAAAGATAAAGTGCTCGATTAATTGATCGTTTCGGTATTTCGACGTCCGAGGTAAGTTCGGATATAATACTTACCATTAAACTTGTATCTATGTGATGAGAAATGAATGAATTTATATTAATGAAATGGAAATGTGTTATATATGAACTCAAGTATTGAGGCATTAAGTGTGCGAATTTAAAAGCGAGACAGAGACGATTAGCATTGTGTGTGCGAAACAATAGAAGCTTCGGCTTATTGAGTTGGCACTGTGTGTGCGATACCGATATAAGTTCGGTTTAACGTATTGGCACTAAGTTTGCGATGACAATTATGTTTGACTACGAAAATGGCACTAAGTGTGTGAATCAATCAAAAGAATAGCAAAGGTTGACCGAAATGTAAAGTCGAGAGGTTGGGTAGCATGATTGGTGAGTAACTATGTGTTGGCAAAGGTATGTATGATACCTATGTGGTGGGTGAATTTGAAAGTAGATGAATGGAAGGTTATGTGAGTATTGGATATAGTTGAGCTTGTGTATCATTGGTAAATTACCTATGTGATGGTTCAATTTGTAAATTAATTTGATTTAATGAGTTAGTTGTATTATATTACGAACTTACTAAGCTTTGAAAGCTTACTGTGTGATTTGTTTCTCTGTTTTACAGTGTCAGTAAAGCTAGCTCGGATCCGGGGATCGTCAGCGACTCGATCACACTATCGGCTATCTATTTCGGTACTTTTAAAAGATATACATATTTGGTATATGGCATGTATAGGCTAGAAGTCATAATATGTTTTGTAATGTTGGATCTTGCCATGTGATGTGGCTAGAAAGTTGAATGTTGATGGTTCATATGAGAGGAAATGAAAATGATGAAGGTGGTATGAATTAGTGAGGTTGGAAATGGTATTTTTCATGCTTGAATTAGTTGAAGGAAATAATGTTTTATGTGTGAATTTGTGGCTTGATTAAGTGATGTTTTGCTAACATGATTTAGGATGTGAGATTTGTACTTTTAGTTGGACTTATTTGAGATGAGTTTGAGCATGGCTATAGATGGTATGGTTAATGATGGATTGATGCTTATATTGGCATGTTTGGTTGTAATTTTGAGACATGAATTGGTATTGATTTGAGGCTTGTAGGTGATTCAATGTGTGGGAGGCAAGTTTGGCCTTGAAAATGGCCTATAATTGCCCACACGGTTGAGCACACGGGCGTGTGGCTCGATCGTGTCTTTCAAATTTCTAATTTGATTCAAGTCAGGCTCGACCACGGGCTAGACACACGGGCGTGTGACTGGCCGTGTGGTGCAAGTCAGGCTCGACCACGGGTGAGGCACACGGGCGTGTCTCAGGTCGTATGTGTTCGGTTTAGTCCCGACCTCTTTCTAACATGTGTTTATGGTCTCGTAGATCTTATTAGGGGACTATATGATTATATTTGAATATGATTGAATGATAATTGACTTTGTGTTGTGAAATGGATATGAAATGTTTCGATTGACCGATAATGCCTCCTAACCCTGTTCCGGAAACGGATATGGGTTAGGGGTGTTACAAAAACACCAAAAACATGATTTCATCTCAAAAGGCACAAAACATCCTAAGATACCTATTAATATAAACATATCAAAATAACCATTCAAAATGCATTTAAATACCAAATCATGGATAACCATTACACACCACAACCAACCAAAATACCAATTAGAATTCACATCAATACACATACTATATACTTCAAATGGCACAAAATATAACCATCGTGCTTATAACAGATATAACCAAAACCCTATTTACATGCCACTTATAACTGCAGCAAAATGAACAATTAGTTACCGAATAAGATGTCGGATAGTGTAATCTCCAAAACCAATCCAATTGATAGCTCGAATCCGACGATCTACAAGGAAGAAAAACCAACATGAGGTAAGCTTATGTAAAGCTCAGTAAGTTCGTATTTAATATAAACTTTAACTTACCGTAACGGTTGTAACTTAAACATTTCTCAACTAAATACCATAACAAGATCAATAGTTCATTATAACCTATAGACATCACAAGTCTAACAAGGTTAGTGAGTTCATATAAACATAATATGAAATTTTCTTATCATGTCATAGAACATTACAACTGAACACATTTAAAATTTAATTCAACCATCACCTATTCATTTAACAACTCACATTTCATTTCAAATATTCATATCCAATGTCCTAATTCATACATCTATTTCCATATAACCAAATCATACAACAATTTCATGTAATCATTTCATATTATCATTTCATATAACCATTTCATCTAAATATTTCATTTTACCATTCCATTTACACATTTAACATGTAATCATTCTGCATATCACATTTTGTTTCAATAATTCCTATAAATTTCTCCATTCAATGTCTAATTCCATATAATTGTTTCATATATTTCGTTTCATTTTATACATTTAACACCCGATGAACCAAATAAAATAACGTCAGATATGCGAGAAAGATGCTCACATAAGTTGTAACTATAATTGCTCTCATGAGCCATATCTATAAATGCTCATACAGGCTGTGAAATGGGTCTGCCCACATGAGTTGTGAGTAGGGATGTTAGGCTACACGATGTTGTTCACATGAGTTGTGGAGAATCTGCAACAAATGTAGGACCTCAGCCATCGGTAGGACATCCAAGATCAGTACTCAAAACGATAAATAACTTTAATGACATGTCATTTGTATCCTAGCATTCGCAAAGTTCATATGGGCCATGTTTCACATTTATATCATTTAATTATATACACATTATTTCATTTATGTGGTTTCCCATTTTCAAACATAATCTTTAACTTAATTAACAATGCAACTTAATTCATTTCTTTGCTTACCATTTATTAAGCAAATGAACTCAATCATAACATACGTAAATAGATATTTAATCACAAAAAGAACAAATAAATTTGTTTAATTTAATTTTTACGAACTTATCTAAATCGATTCTGCAACAAACACGACTCTAAGGACTAATTATCAATTTTTCTTTTTCTGCGTTTGTCTATCGATTGATCCATTTCTTAATCTATATAATAATTTAATTCAATTATCCAATTAAAATAATTTTAAATACAAAAATTCACATATTTGACCTTTTATCAATATTTTATACATTTACCCTAAACTTTTACTTTTTATTCAATCTAATCCCTAAATCTGAAACTTTCAAATTGAACACATTTAATCCCAAACCATACTAGCCGAATTTCATATATTCCTTGTACAACCCATATTTAACACATTTTCACAAGAATTTCATGCAATTTTATTATTTTAACAATTTAGTCCTTAAATACAAAATTAACAAAATTTACTTAATCAAATAGTCCTTAAATATTTCATAGCTTCTAAATCTAAAAATTTCTATAAAAAAACATCTAATATTCATCAATGACAAATTTTAAAATCTTTAATAGTTTTGAAATCAGAGTTACGAGTTAACTAGACCTAATTATAATGATCTAAAAATATAAAATTTACGAAAAACAGATTAACAAAGGCTTACCATGCATAAACAAAATCTAAATATAACCGGCCACTAACATAAATATGGTTAAATTGCCATTTTAGACCATTTAAATATACTTTTATGATCAATTTACACTATAAACTCATAGCTATTGATTTTGTAGTTTTTTACGATTTAGTTTTTTTTTCCTTAATTAACTATCTAAACGTCAAAATTTATAGACCAAGATTCAATACACCTATTTAGTCACTCTGTAAATATTTTTAAATATTTTTATTAAATATTTACAGGCTCAATTTATAGAAACGATACCTCAATACCTCAGTTTTCAAAACCACTTGACTTTAGAAACAAACTATTTGTACTTAACTATTCGTTCAATTAGCAAAAAGAATTATCAAATCAAAATTTAATATAATACTATATTTGATTTGTAAATATTAATTAATAATATTTACAGACCCACTCGTCGGATTCGTAATCCTGAAACCATCATTTTCGACACCACTGAAAAATGGGTTGTTACAAAAATATTAATATAATTTATTATTCTAATAAATTATTTAATGTTACAATTTTATTCTAATAATAAAATTTTAAGATTACTAATAATATTAAAATTTAAACAATATTCTTTGTTTTTATTGAAAATTATTTATATTAATAAGATGAAGACTGGACTAGTAAGCTACAGTTTAACAATGCTATATCATCTTATTATTCATTAATGGTACATGAAATTGTAGTATTATTAGTATGTCAAATATTTTGTTTAGTTTTAAAGAATGAGGTTAGTTTTTTGTAGAAGTAAAAGATTTTTGTAAATGTTATTTTAATAAAAATAAAGAATATTAAATTTTATATAGATTATTAGTTAAAGTGAATGGTGTGGATAATAATTTAGAATAAAATGGATTGACATTTGGGGTCAACGAAATTAACAAGGATTTAATTTATGTTTTTGGTCATAGTATCGTGCCTTAGATGAACAGATTAGTGATGACCGTACGTTAATGCACACACATACGCCATATCTTTATATTTGGATCTGTCTAAGTAAGCAACATTGCTGAATCATATTTAATTTTCTTCTTTTATGAATAAATTAATGTTTTTCTTTTGTTGGAAGCTTCCTTCTCCATTCAACCTATTTTTTTAGGGTAAATTATCAAAGTAGTCATTTTTATTTGTCTTAGGTTACATTTTAGTCACTTACGTTTTTGTTTTTATTACGAAATAGTCACTCTATCATTAAGATCTGTTACCTCCCAAACGGCAGTCCGGCGTGGCAGTTAAAATGGATTTTAAATGCTAATGTGGATGTCCAACCAAGTAAATTAATTAATTTTTTAATTAATTAAAATTTCTAAATTAATTAAAGTAAAATGTTAATTTGGTTTCCCGAAATAATCAAAACCAATGCATTAAATTAATCTTTGAACTAGAAAAAAGAACCTTTGGTCTCCTTGATCTTTTAGTTTTAGTTTCCATTTTGACTGAAAAACCCATCTATTTTCATAGTCATCTTTGTTGAATCAAAACAGTAGAAATCAAATTGAGTGCTCCATCAATCGGTTAGATTTTTTTTATTCAAAATGGATGAACAAAAGACCAATTCAATGGAGGGGCCAGGCATGGATTACAATAAGTAATGGGTTTGTTTTTGTTCTTTATCAGGGTTTTGGTTTCAGATATTATGATTTTTTTTTTTTTTTTGCAAAAAGGTGGTTCATCTTTTCATGTTTTTTTGTATATGTGATATACAAAAATGACATGCTTCATCTTTGTTTATTAGTGTATTGTAGGCAACCACAATAGCAAGCATGTATAAAGGTTGGTATGTCCGTTTCTTCTTCTTATTCTCTGTCATTCTACTATTCTCTTCTTTGATGGTAACAAAAAAAACTCAATTATTTCTTCTTTTTAAACTAGAGAAAATTGGGTTTTGGGGAAAAAAATTATATTCTATTTTCATTAAAAAAATTGAACTTTTCTCATCCCAGTTGGACATTCACGTTGACATTTAAACCCATTTTAACTGTCATGTCAGACTGTCGTTTGGGAGGTAACAGATCTTAACGACAGAGTGACCATTTTGTAACAAAACGATAACATAAATGACTAAAATGTAACATTTCAAATATAAGTGACTAGAATGTAACCTGAGGCAAACAAAAGTGACTATTTTGGTAGTTTACCTTTTCTTTTATTAGATATATATGGCTCTATTTAAATACTATTGGTATTTTATATGGAATACACTTCAAATTATATATTTTTGATTGGATAAATGAATGATCTGATTTTATAGTAAAGGTAAATTACAATAATGGAAAAATATTGTTTGAATTTTAGTTTGTAGATTTGTGATATCTAAAGTTGTTTCAAGAAAGAAAAAAAACTGAACTATAAAAGAGAATGGGCAATGAGAACTTTGGAGAGTGAAGAGAAATCCATATAGCATTAATTTTAATAGTTCAGTGACTTAAATGAAAAGTTTTGAATAGTTCAATGACCAAAGTATAACTTTTTTTTAATTAAGTAACCAAAATGTAATTGACCTAAAAATAGTGGTAAAAGACGGGTCTTAATTCAATTTAAGAATCAGATACTGTTATATAATAAATATAGTTTGAGCAGAACTCTACAAACTAGCAGGTAGGAAACAAAAGAAAAAGAAAAAAGTCTCACAAACTTTCAACATCAAAATCAAAAACAAAAATGGTTTTGAATTTTGTAGTTGAAAATTCAATCCACCAAATCAGATATGAAACATTTAAGCCTCACTGCACGAAACACGAGATCGGCCACCCTTTCTCCATCTTTCTTTTTTATTTAAAATTTCACCAACTAAATTGGAGAACCACCGATCTATTACCCTTTTCTTCTTTCCCATTGCGTAAGCTCTCTCCATCTATTAACTGTCATGGAGGCCTCCTACGACCCCGAACAGAACCCACCACTCCATGCTCCCTTGCTAGACCGGTCCTCACCCCGGACTGGACGTTTTGCAGCCGTCTTTGCCTGCCTCGTTTCCTTGCTCTTGCTCCTGGCATTAATCATTGACCAAACCCAACAACCGTTTGAGAAAGTGCAGCCAAGAGGGGTGGCTGAAGGTGTGTCAGCCAAGTCAAATCCATCTTTATTGAACCAAGTTCCCTTTAATTGGACTAACGCTATGTTTTCTTGGCAAAGAAGTGCTTACCATTTTCAGCCCCAAAAGAATTGGATGAATGGTATATTTGTTTTCATATCTTTGTGATTAAATTTATTTGTTTGGTTTCTAATGTAATGATTTTGGTTTCTGTTTCTATCAACGTTTGGAAATTCTGCTTCAGATCCTAACGGTGAGTTTTCACAACCGCATTCTTTTAGTTTATCCCATGTGTGTTGCATCTCAATCTACCATTTTGGGTTGTTTACCTCTATTATGCCTCCAAATTTAAACTGTTTCATCTCTCATAAAACTGCAAATCACTTTGGCAAATATGTTTTATTTAAAGATGATTATTTTCATTGTGTCATAAAGCAAGGCATACATGATTTGAATGTGTGTACCAGTTGACGCTCCAGTTCCGGTAGACATTCAAGTCCAGTCCTTTTTATCAAAGCTCACGCCACAAAATGAAACCATTTTAATGCCTACTAATTTAGAAGCCGAGATTGAGGGAGGGGCTGTGTGTATATATGTAATGTATCGGGCCTAGAGAGGACTTGTGACTGAAATGCAATGGTAGGAAAGAATGATTACTGGGTTCCCTGTGGCTGTGGCTGTAATGTATACAGACGGACCAATCAGGACTGCTGTACTTTGTTTCATCCTTGTCCTTACTCCTCACCTTTTGGCGTTAGCCGACTCCAGCTTTCACCAAAATTTAACATGTGATTATTTTAGGGATAACGACTTCAAAAAAAATCATTTTAATTTTATATTTAATTTTGCCTACTTTTTAATTTATATTTTTTATTAAATCACCCTGAAATATATGAAAAAGAAATTAATATTTCTTGATGTGGCATACACATAAATCATCATTTGAATGATATGTCAGCATTTAATTAATTTTTAAATTTTTTAAAAATATTAAAAATATTTTTTTGTAATTTTTTATACTTTTTAAATAATTTTAATGATTTTTAATTTTAAAAATAAATTTTATAATTGTTTTAAAATTTTTAAAAAAATTAAATATTGATATGTCATCCACATTAGCAAAGTTAGAAAATATTAATTTTTTTTATCCATTTGAAATGATTTATCAAAAATCACAATTTTAAAGATTAAATAAAAAGAATAATTAAATGAAAGGTTGAAATAATTTTTTTTTTTAAAGTTAGAATGCTTAAAAAATAGAAATTATGCATTATTTATTTTATTGTTTGGAGCTAAGAATGCATGTGTTTTTATACTGTTGTTGCAGGTCCATTGTATCATAAGGGATGGTACCATCTTTTCTACCAATACAACCCTTATTCAGCTATATGGGGTAACATTACATGGGGCCATGCCGTATCGAGGGATCTCATTCATTGGCTCTATCTTCCACTAGCCCTGGTCCCAGATCACTGGTACGATATCAAAGGTGTATGGACGGGGTCTGCCACTATCTTGCCAGATGCTAAAATAATAATGCTTTACACTGGCGAAACCAACGAGTCTGTGCAGGTACAAAATCTTGCATATCCTGCCAACTTGTCTGATCCCCTCCTCCTCCACTGGTTAAAATACCCGGGCAACCCTGTTATGGTTCCCCCACCCGGTATTAAACCCGATGATTTCCGGGACCCAACAACAGCTTGGCTTGGACCCGATGGTACCTGGCGTCTCACCATGGGCTCAAATTTTAATACCACCATTGGAATCTCCCTCGTTTATCATACCACAAACTTTAGGGATTATGAACTATTGGATGGGGTTTTACATGCGGTTCCGGGTACGGGTATGTGGGAATGCGTGGATTTCTTTCCTGTTGCAATAAACGGCTCGGTGGCGTTGGACACGTCCTCACTCGGGCCTGGAATTAAGCATGTGTTAAAGGCTAGCTTGGATAATACAAAGGTTGACCACTATGCCATCGGGACTTATGACCCGATAACGGATAAATGGACACCCGATAACCCAGAAGAGGATGTGGGTATCGGGTTGAAAGTGGATTACGGAAGATACTATGCCTCAAAGACATTTTTCGATCAGCATAAACAAAGGAGGGTTCTTTGGGGTTGGATTAATGAAACTGATACTGAAACTGCTGACCTCAAAAAAGAATGGGCTTCCCTTCAGGTACCTTATAATGCTATTGCTAGCTATAAAAAGACAAATCCATATGATTAGTTTAAATTCTAAACATGCAATTATTCAAATATTAAATTAAAAAAAAGGATGGGATTCCCCACTGTAAGTTGTTTCTGTATTTTACAGACAATTCCCAGGACTGTTCTATATGACAACAAGACTGGAACCAATTTACTTCAATGGCCAGTGGAAGAAGTAGAGAGCTTGAGATTGAACAGTACAATGTTTAAGGAGTTGCTAGTTGAACCAGGATCTGTTGTGCCCCTTGACATAGGCACCACCACTCAGGTTTTTGTTTAGCACTCCATATAAATCCTTTAGCTACGTCCATGTTATTGCAGTAACTCATAACTCTCCACTATCCTTCTTGAAAACAATATTGCAGTTGGATATACTAGCAGAGTTTGAAATAGAGCCATTGATATCTAGTACTACGAATGAAATCGGTGATTGCGGTGATGGTGCAGTTGATAGGAGCACTTATGGACCATTTGGCCTCCTGGTTATTGCTGATGCTTCACTTTCTGAGTTGACTCCTATATATTTCCGTCCTCTTAATGCATCTGATGGTACTCTCAAGACTTACTTTTGCACCGACGAAACAAGGTTTGCTTTACTTTATTTAGTGTTTACATTCTTGTTCTGCAGTTTTACGCTAACAAGCATAATGTGAGCCAATAAATTGTATGGTTCAGGTCTTCTAAAGCTTCCGATGTCTTCAAACAAGTATATGGAGGCAAAGTTCCTGTGCTTGATGATGAGAACTACAACATGAGGATATTGGTAAGTAAGCAATATTTCTACCAATCTGATATGGGGTTGAAAAACCTAAGTACGTAAAGATCTAAAATTGAGATAAACAAAAAAAAAAAAAAATGTTGATTCAGGTGGATCATTCAATTGTGGAAAGCTTTGCTCAAGGAGGGAGGACAGTGATATCATCAAGAATTTATCCAACGGAAGCCATCTATGGAGCAGCCAGGTTGTTCTTGTTCAACAATGCAACTGGAGTAAATGTGAAGGCCACACTCAAAATATGGGAATTGAATTCTGCCTTTATTCGTCCTTTCCCCTTCGAAAGAGACAGTGTATAGAAATGAATGCTTCAATATCCTTGATCTGTGAGGGTGGGATAAATGTCTTGGTTGCCTCTGTGGCAGGGAAAAAGATTTCTAGTGTCTTCTATTTTTCTGTTCGGGCTGCCATTGAAATTATTTTGTATTACATTGGTTTCATTTCGGAAATTAAATTAATTAAATTTTAGATTCTTAATTTGATCTTCAACTACGTTTATCTTTGTCAACCTGTACAATAAAATTGTCCGACTTATTTCAACCCTTAGGATCCACCATAAATTATATGAGTTAAAGCTTATAAATGATGATTGAATTTATATAGGATAATACATAGATATAGACAACTAGTTCTTAGATATTAACGTACGCTTTGAATAATAACTGTCAGGTAGCAGCATTGCCCTACATGAATACTTCTTAGCAGCACTTGTTGATAACTTTGCCTCGCCTATGCGCTCCTTCATGAAGTGGAATATAACAAAATAGTTCTAATACTTTGTTCCTACAATATCAAAGCATCCTAACATTAGTAATGACAAAGGCAATTAAAATTCCAACTATCAAGATGGTCTCTTGGAGTGGGAGTTCATTTGGAAAACATATCAAATTCTCAAAAGTTCTTTTTATCATTCTTCCATATTCTACTACTCTTAGATTGTTTTATAAAGAATTACTACATAAATCTTTTTTATAGACATTGATTTTCTTTTTATACTCTACTCAGTGCTTAGTGGACTATTTTCGTCACTATAAAATGCAAACAGTCACCGGATTTCATTGTATCCACGAGGTTCATTTACTTGAAACTCATTTGCACACTGAGTACAGGTAGGGGCAAATAGAACCTTAAAGATAGTGACTTGATACATGCCTTGAAGCCCTGTCCTATTGCTTCGTTTTTCTGTTTGAGTTGTTGTTCGTGTTCCATTTGTGTATTCGAGATTTCCTCACAGAAATTCCACATTAACAATTTTAAGGTTCTACTTGTTTTCATGATGACTACTACAACACATGAAAGTGGAACTCTAAGGGAGTTGGCTTCCAACTTTGTCAAGCTTGATCTATTTGATGGTGACAATTTTCGATGATGGAAGAAAAAGATGTACTTCTTACTATCAACTTCGAAGATATCTTAATTCCAAAACCGAAAGAGAATGAAAACGAATCTGTTGTTACAACCCGAGGAGGGCAAAAATAAGACACCGGTTATTACATGTGCATAGGCCACATGTTGAATGGTTTATCCGATGGTTTGTTCGATACCTACCAAAACGAGATCACCACTAATGAACTATGAGACAAATTTGAGACAAGATACATGACCAAAGATGCTACAAGTAAGAAATCTAACACCCCTCACCTGGAATGAACCAATATATCACGAGCAAGGGATGCTGATAGGTGCTAAAAGTAACATGTTTAGCGAAATTCCAAACTACTCGAATCTAACACGATCTAGAATCTCGATACTCTGCTTACTTGTCGATTAGCCCCTAAAAATCATAATACACAATCGGTCATACCTAAACTTATAAAATGGCCTATGGCCGAATACCAAATTAACTCACCTTGAGTAGTCTAATCCAAGAGGCTCTTCTAAGACTCCTTAACGCTAGCACTATTGTTGCTTGTGAAGACTAAATGAGAATAGGTCGGCTCTTTTATGGTGAAGAAGAAAACACAAAAGTAGAGGAGTTTATCGCCTAGAGGATTCGCTATGGTTCACCAAAGTATTTCGGCTTTTAAAAGAATTCTTAAAGAAAGGAAGAGAAGAAGGAGTTGAGCAATACGGAAACGGTGGCAAAGGGAAGATTCGGCTAACAAAAATAAAAGAAAGGAATTGGGAAAGGGATATAGATTCGGCCAAGAACAAATAGAAAAGAGGAATGAAACATAAGCGGCTTTGCACAAGGGAAAAAGGGCACTAATGGGGAAAAGAAACTAAATTCGGCACCCCTATTTATACTACTCAATTTCGGCACTCCTACCTCCTCTCAAATTCCACTTCCTTCTCCTATAATAACTCTTGAACACATATTCAAAATATATAAAATAAATCTATACTAATCTTCTATTTATCACCTTAATAAAATAAAATAAAATCCATCTCATTATCTCCTAATCACCTATTCAAAATTCTAAAATAAATCAATTATCCTCCACTTAATCTCCTATTCTATCTACTAATCTACCTATTTAAAATAATAAATCATATAATTATCCCCTATATCCTCCAACTTAAAATAAAATAAAATAAACAACAATATCCCTTGCTAATATCCCACTTTCTTCTCTAATTTATCTCTATAAAATCACCTATTTTATTCCTATATCACTTATTCAAAACCAATTAAAATATCGCCACCCTTATCTTCTATCTTAACTAAATAACTAAATAAATAAAAGAAAAAACAGCATTTATCCAAATTAATTTAAAAAAACCAAAAGCTAGCTTAATCTTAATCTATTTGAAGATCCCATGTGCCGTCCACTGCCTCTCCAACCTGCTGCAAAAAGGATAAATAAAACTTCAATTGCAACTCCCTTGGTTCGAATCTAGAACCTCACTGCTGCAGCCCTCTTTTCCAACACCCAGGCCACTTTTCCCAATTGAATTTCATGTCATAAAACCCCTTCATTTAATCTTTAACGCCTTCTAACTTAAGCCCATCACCGCCAATAAAAAAAATAAAACCGCAACATGCTGCTCCAGCCATTCGAACCTGCGCCCATCCTCACCTCCAACTCCTAAGTGGCGCATGGGAACCACCTTGCCAAGTGCCGCTTTTTGTGTCATAGATTCGCCCAACATCCTTTAAACCCTCTTTAACTCAGCCCCCTCATTTATAACGCCACAAAGTCTTAAAAAAAACAAACGCATCCCTTGCATCCACCACGACTCGAACCTTGTCCCCCTTTGCTCCTTAAGGCGTCCCATGTCAAGGCCCTAATTGGCGCCCTTAAGCCACTCTACCAAGCCTCTTTCTTGTGTCTTAACTACCCAAATATTTCTTTTAAGACCTCTAAAGCCAAGCTCCCCTTTTTACACTAAAAATCCAAAAATTTCCTAAGTCATCCCTTACCTTTTTGGGTTCTCCAAACCCCTTAAAATCCATCCAACTTTACCCTAAGCCTGCTAAACACTCGAGTTATGCTCCAAACGCATAACCCCTAAACCGGGATGTTACAGATCTGAATGCTCATTCGCTTAACTTTCTATAGATTTGCGACACATTAAAGATTAATGGTGTTTCTGATGATGCCATACGCTTATGGTTATTCCCATTCTCTTTGAGGAGCAAGGAAAAACAGTGGTTGAATTCACTTCCACGAGGTTCTTCACAACTTGGGGATCAGATGACTAAGAAGTTTCTGTTGAAGTACTTCCCACTGGTTAAAACAACTATGTTGAGAAACAACATCTCTTCTTTTTCTCAAATTGAGTTGGATACATTATATGATGCATGGGAGAGATATAAGGATCTTATGAGAAGATGTCTTCATCATGGGTTACCTTTGTGGTTACAAGTTCAAACCTTTTACAACAATTTGAATCCCTTGACTAGGCAACTAATTGATGCAACAGCTGGCGGGACATTGAATAATAAGACACCTGAGGCAGCTCAAGAGTTTATTGAGGAGATGGCACTAAATAACTATCAGTGGCAAGTCATGAGAATGAAATCGATTAAAGCAACTAGTGTTTTTAATATTGATGCAGTTTCTATGTTAGCAAATCAGGTTGAAGCTCTTAGTAAGAAAATTGATGGTTAGAATTTTTCTAAGCAAGTGAATCCGGTAGTGTAATGTGATACGAATGGAGCGGGGATGATTAATTCAGAATGTTTACCCTTTGGTTCTAGCATGGAGCATAAGCAAGTCAACTTTATGGGTAACAATTCTAGGCCTCAAAATAACCCCTATAGCAATAACTATAGTCCAAGATGGAGGAATCATCCAAATTGTTCTTGGGATGGTCAAGGAAATCAAAGGTCATAACCTCCTCCGGGTTTTTAGCAACCTTATCAGCAAGAAAAGAAACCAAACCTTAAGGAGATGTTAGCTAAATTTATTTTATTGTCCAAAACTAGATTTTAGAACATTGAGACAACTCTGAAAATTCAGCAAGCATCAGTTCAAGGGCTTGAAAATTAGATTGGACAACTCACTAAACTGGTTTCAGAGAGACAGTTAGGTAGCTTACTTAGTAACACTAAAACTAACCCAAATGAGCAAGTCCACGCAATCACTGTTCGAAATGTGGAAGGGTTAGTCGAGCCTAAAAAGAAGCCAAATCTAGAAGCTGTTGAGAAAAATGATGGGGTTGTGGAAAGCAAGAAAGAATATAAGCCGGTGGTTAGAGAATACAAACCACGAATTCCATATCTGACAGCACTGAAGAAAGACCGCATAAACGAACAATATGGTAAATTTCTTGAACTTTTGAAAAAATTACATATTAACCTACATTTTATTGAAGCTATTTCGTAGATGCCCAAATATGTAAAATTTTTAAAGGAGTTGTTAACAAATAAAAGGAAGTTAGACGACTTGTCAACTATTGTAACAACCCGTTTTTAGTCAAATCAGAACAGTAGTTTCGGGACCACAAATCTAAGGTCAAAATATTTATTTTATTATTATTTTAATGTTTACAGTATGATTGAGTGATTGTGTGAAAATTTCGTAAAGAAATTTTATCATTTGAATGGTCAATTTGATAAAAAGGACTAAATCGCGTAAAGCGTAAAACTTGAGTTCTAATAGCTAAAGGTGTCTAATAGCTATAGAACCTTAAATTTAAGGTCCTTATGTTGTAATTAGACCATTTTAATTGTGAGTGGACAAATATGGGCATGCATTATATATGATTTTAATGAATTATAGTTAAGGTTAAAATGGTAAATGATAATGTCGAAACCTTTTTTTTCTGTGTTGTGTAAAAACGGGGATCGAATTTAAAATGACAAATGGAGTCGCCACCAACCTTTTTTTTTGCTTAGGTGTGATTGGATCACCTTGTAGAAAATAATTTTAATAAAACTTTGATTTATTAAAACATATTTTGGTCTACAAAAACTCGAGAAAACGGGTTCGGGAGTTGGTTACGTACGAGGAAGGGTTAGCACCCTCGTAGCGCCCAAAATTGGTACCTAATTGATTATTTAATGTCTTAATGCCGAAAATTTGAAAAGATTCTAGATTACGATCTGTTTGCTTAAAATACATTTGAACGGAATCACATTGGATGCCAAAACCCTCTTATTTCGAAGAAATAAAATGTCATACTCAGTGAGTTAGGGTACAACAACTTATATTCTCGAAACTGAACTTATCTTTTGATTTTTAAAACCCGTGTAATAAAGTTTGAAAAGGGTATTCGGTTATTTGGGCTTTATGAAAAATTAGAACCCAGTAAGTTAGGGCACAATTTCTCAAAATTCTCGAATACGGAATATTGCCTTTGTTTTTTAGAAATTCTTACCTCGAGATGATAAGACGTCACATCCAGTGAGTTAGGATGCAACATCTCGAATTCTCGAGAATAAGTTTTTTATTTAATTTTTTTATATATTTTGATTTAAAAATAAAAAGGGTACTCGGTTGCTAGGATTTAACGAGAAAAATCAGAACCCAGTGAGTTAGGGCACGATTTTCTCTAAACTTCCAAACACGAGCATTGCCTTATTTAAAAAACCTTTGAATAGAACAATTTTAAAACTTAAACGATATTAAACTTGATTTTTAAACAAATAGAACGCAATGGAATAATAGTATACAAAGCAAGGCAGCGATACATACACGAAGTCTTACACTAATGAATCATAAATAATTAATAGTTACAAATTAAGAATTATAATCCATACAATAGCAATAATCATATAACACAATTTCAACATTAACTATTGAAGAAAATGGAGCAAAATAATATACAAAAACAAATTTAAAACGAAAAGTAATTAAAACCAATATTATGCAAAATCATTTAAAGATAAAATATGTGTGAAATGATTGAAAATAATTAATTTGAAAACAACCTAATCAAACATACAAAGATTTAAGTTTATTAATGTATGTAAAAGAGGTTTGAAATGAATAATATATAAAAAGTGTGAAACAATTTAATAAAAATAATTTACAAAATCTTAAAATAAGTAATCATAAAACCATTTTTAAAATGATAAATAAAAAAATATGAAATAATTTAAACTATATAATATATAAGAATATTTAAAATAGATGATATGGAAACTTAATTTAAATGATATATATTTTGAAATAATAAGAGATTTAAAAATAAATAATAATAATAATAATAATAATAATAATGAAACAGAAAAGTAAAAATAAATAAATAAATAAATTAAAACAGGTTAAGGACGAAATTAAAATTAAAACCAAATTAAAAATCTAAAAGCTAAACATTAAATCAACAGGAGGACCCAGATGGAATACGCGCGCGAAGAATAGGGATTGAATGAGCAATTAACCCAAACCCTTAAAACGCATCGTTTCAGTGCAGACCAAAATGAATCAGAAACAAATGACCTAGGGTAAAAAAGAAAAAAAGAAAACCGACGCAGGACCACATTGCACCACACCACAAAAGCGGAAGGGCTTGCTGCGCAAATAACCCCTTTCACCGCAGAATCACGCGGATCCTAAGGGTTCGAGTCGGGTAAACCCGATCTAGCTCAAAACGACGCCGTTTTGAGGCTATTGAGAGCAGCCTAAACGACGTCGTATGAGAGCGCTTATAAAAGGCTGAAAATAAAAGAAAAATCATTTTAATCCGCTTCAAAAAAAATGAAAAGATTCTCTGAAGGCTTTCCGAGCTCCGGCCTGAGATCGGCCTAGCTCCGGTCATCGAGCCACCGGGCTCCTCCGTTTTTGCCACCGCATACAGCGGTCGGAGAGACCTAGGAAGGCTATTTTAGCCTTTTGAAATCCTCTAAGCCCGAATCCTGGCTCTAAACCACCAAAAGACCCACTGAAATCCCAATAACGGACAAAGACGCTTCGGATTCAGGCTCCGATCGTCACAAAAGGTAAAAGAAATTGTATTTTTATTATTCTCTTATATACGCAGTATACTCGAAGCAAAAATAGACTGAAGAATCTGAAAAATACCTCTACTTTGATATATTTGTATTTAAAATCGTAACCTTTTACAGTGTTTTTTCGGCTCTTTTTATAGCCGATTCAAAAAAATAAAAATGAAAATACAAAGTTTTTTTCTTTTTGTTCTTTTTTCTTTTCTGTATTTGCTGCTGTCGTGGTCTGATTTGCAGGTACGGAGGCGACGTGGCACTCGACGTGAGGCGTACGAAGGCTCGCTGGAGGTACGAAGGCGCGTGGTGGCGTGCGTGGTGGCGTGCGTGGTGGCGCGCGTGGTGACGTGCGTGGAGGCACGCGCGCAGCGCGAAATTGCTTCTGGAACCCTTAGGGTTTCTGTCTGCCGAAATTATTTGGGCCATTCGGGCCGGTCTCAGAATTGGGTTTAGGCAGTTTGTTGGGTTGTAAGTGGGTTAAGGGTTAGGTTTTGGGCCGATTGGGCTTTTGTATTTGGATTTGTAATGGACTGGACATTTAATTTTGGGATTTTTATATTTTATTTATTTTGTTTTAATTTTATTGGGCCCGGGCAAATTTGGGCTTTTACAGATAATTAATAAGTAAAATTATAATAAAACAAAGCCATAAAATTTCATTCATCTTAAACCTTCCCGAATTTAAAGAAGAAAATAAGCAAAATTTAGGGTTTTAACATTCAGCCACTTCATAATCTAATTGTAAGTCCATTTTTTCTCGGTTTTTTATGATTTTTATGTTTTTGTGATCGTTGCAACTAGTACTAGCTAGCCTAGGGACTAATTTGCAAAACTGTTAAAGATTTTGAATGTTGCCATTGATGAATATATATGAGTTTTGATGATTGATGATAGATTTTGAATGTTTGTTGATAGTTAAACAATTTTTGTAAAGTGATTTTGAGTAAAAATGCAAAATAGGGATTTATTTGTGAAAATGTGAAAATGTATGGTTAAATGTGTGAATAAATGAGAAATATGGGCTAATATGAGTACTAAAGAAATTCAGCTAGTGTGGGTTGTAGTTAAATTGCATGAATTTGTGATTTTATGAAATAATGACTAGTGTAAAAATGTGAAACATTAGGGGCAAAAGTGTAAATGTACCTAAATGTGTGTTTTGGACTTAATTGAATAAAGTAGTGATTGAATAAGTTGAATTTGATATTATATAGATCAAGAAAAATGAAATACGGGCTTAGATCGGGGGAAGAACAAGGTTTCGGATTAGTCGACCCGCGTTATCGTTTTTACATCCGAGGTAAGTTCGTATGTGATAAGCATGGTTATAATTATGCTTTAAATGCTTTGATATTGCATAAATTGTGTAAATGAGACTACAATCATGTTTGATGACAATTCGGTTATGTATGGTACTTAGTGTGCGATTCGAGATAGCTTCGACTATGTATGGCACTTAGTGTGCGATTCGAGATAGCTTCAGCTATGTATGGCACTTAGTCTGCGATTCGAGATAGCTTCAGCTATGTATGGCACTTAGTGTGCGAGATTAAAATAGCTTCGACTATGTATTGGCACTTAGTGTGCAAGATATCGATTATTCAACAGTATTCTGAATAGGTATGAGCTCGTTACGAACTTTTACAGGTACGTACATGGAAAGTATGAGCTTCAAATAGAAGAAGTTATGAATTTGCATATAAGCATATGATTAAGCATATGGAAGAATTTATTATGAATTATAGGTTAAATAGTTCAAATTGCTGATTTGTGTATTATGATTTGTTAAGTTTATTTCATACGAGATTACTAAGCTTTATAGCTTACTTTGTTTAATTTTCCCGTGTTTCATAGTGTTATCAAGCTAGCTCGGGTTCGGGGATTGTCGGAGGTCGCTTTACACTATCCACCTATCACTTGGTATTTTAAGTATATGGCATGTATAGGGACTATGGTCATGTTGGTTATGTTTTGGTAGTGAGTTTTGCCATTTGAGATAGCTTATAAATGTATATGTTTTGGTTTGTGTATAGAGCCATGAAAGTTAGCTTGTTTTGGTATGTTTGAACCTTGTGTTTATATATATAAATATATGGCTTATGTTGTGAGTTCATGAATAGGTATATTTGGCTTGTATGTTATATAAATTGTGGAAGTTATTTGATTGATATTGGAGTAGTTATATGCTTATGATCTTGATGCATAATGACGCATATTTGGAAGTGTATAAATAGTTGAATGGTATGATATGTTTTGTGATTAGTGTGCATAGAGAATGGGAGTAGTGAATGTATATGAGTTAAGCTTGAATTGGTTGGTTATAATGTCATATTATGCTATGTCGTGGTGCCATTTGGGTTGATGTAGCTACATTCAAATTTGGGTGGCAAATTGGCTTGGTAAATAGCCTATTTTTGTCCACACGGGCAGAGACACGGGCGTGTGTCTCAGTCGTGTGTGACACACAGTCATGTTACACAGCCGTGTGTCCCCTGGTTTTGAAATTGAAATGAAGTCAGTATGCTCCACACGGTCTCACACTCGGCCGTGTGATCGGCCGTGTGGCATAAGTCAGTATACCCCATAATTTAGACACGGCCTAGCACACGGGCGTGTGACTTGGCCGTGTTGCATAAGTCAGTATACCCTACAGGTTTGGCACGGCCTAGCACACGGCCTGACACACGGGCATGTGTGGCCACTTCGAAGGGCACACGGGCTAGACACATGGGCGTTTGGTTGGCCGTGTGACCCTAGTCAGTAAGCTCACTTGTTTGGACACGGGGTAGGACACGGGCTGGGACACGGCCATGTGTTTCCATTTCGAATGTTCACACGGCCTATGACACGGGCATGTCTGGTGGCCGTGTAAGACACATGGCCTGGCCACAAGGGCATGTGTCCTCTGTTTTGAGAAAAATTTTCTAAGTGTTGAAAAATTTCTCGAGTTATCAGTTTAGTCCCAAACCACTCCCAATGCATGTTTAGGGCCTCGTAGGCTCATATTAGGGACAAATTGACTGAGATGGAATGATGATTGCATGTATTGATTAAATGTGTAGTTAGCCCATTTTGCCCGGGCCCATTTTATTCAGAAAAAAGAAAAAATAAATAATAAAATGTCCCTTACAGTCCATTTACAATAAAACGGGCTTAAAGCCCAAACCCAACACTTAAACCAATTACAGACCCATTCCTAAACAGCTATCCATTACCCAAAACACCCTGGCCCGAATTACAATAGACAACCCAACAGACCTAGACCTAAGGACTAACCCAATAGACCCAGACTCAGACGGCCCAAAATGGCCCAACTCCTAAACCGAAATCAGAAGACCTAGGATTTCTGGGAAACCCTAGGCGCCGCAGCAAGCACCCCAGCCTTTGCGCCGCAACCCTCGTCCAGCCACCAATCGCGCCGTAATCCGCGCGCAAACCCCGCCACCACCGAGATCTTCTCATCCACCTGCAAAAGGAAAGAAATCGACAGCAAACATGGCAGTATTTTATTTCCTTTTTATTTGTTTATTTCGAAGGCTATAAAAAGCCTTACAAAGACCTGTAAAACACACATACATACACGGAGACAGAATACAAAAAAATATCCACAAAATCCAGGAATAAAATACAGAGGATTTTTTTTTTTTTGCAGAGGTGATTTTTCTATATTTCATTCTGTTTTATATATATATATATATATACATTTGTGCATATAAAAATGGTTTTAAAAAATAAAAAGGAGGTGGATTTACCTTTTTAACGGTATTAAAAGTCGAGGTCCGGCATCCGGCCACCGTTCGCAGTGGCGCGTGCGACAACCCTTCGTCGGAGTCCTGGCCGAAGGCCAAAGGGCAGAGAGAATACTCAGTTTTTTTTAAACAGAATGCAAAAAAAAATGAATTTTTTCTTTAAAAATTGATTTATATAGCATTATTAAAACGGCGCCGTTTTCGCTTAAGTTAATAAGCACAAAACGACGTCGTTCAGGGCTAAGGATTCGCGCGTTGACCCGAAAACCCAGGGAGGATCCGCGTGTTTTTGTTAAATGGGCTAATTGCCATTTTGGTCCTTCCGCTATTTTAATTTTTTAAATTAAGTCCAATTTAATTTTTTTATTTTTGATAATTTAGCCCTGAAATTTCCTTTCTGTTTCAATTAAATCCCTGGGTTCCTTAAAGGCTAAAATCAGAACGATGACGTTTTTAAAATGTGGCATAATTGCCATTTTAGCCCTTACAGTATAACACGCATTTTTTATTTAATCCTTCTATATTTATTTTTACTTGCTATTTAATCCTTATTTTATTTTATTTTTATTCTATTTTTTTAAAATCATCCTAATATTATATTAAATTATTTTGTCATATTAACATGTTGAATTTTTTTTATATACTAATTTTAATTAATAGTGTAAATTCACATGTATTTTTTTATCTTTATATATTAATTTACTACTATGTATTATTTTATTATTTAAATTATATATATTATTTTATAATTTGTATATTTATTATTGTATTATATATTTTCGAAATTTTATATATTATAGTATTATATGTATAATTCAAATCATTTTATGTTTTATAAATCTCGTATATTATATAATATATATTGTTTATATTATTTGTATTAGATATATAGTTTTGTATTATAATATTATAAATACGTTTTTATTAAAAATCGTTTATTTATTTTAAGACGCATCTTATTTTTTCATTATATATACTTTTTTTTTGCAATATTCATTTATTATTTAGTATATATCATTGCACGAAAGTTTAATATTGCATGAGAAATTTTAATATTTATTTAGTTTTTTTATATATTAATTTGTCATCTGTTGCTTTATACATTCTATTTGTTCATACTCTTGCCTTTATTTGCGACTGCCTTAATGTAGTTTTTTAATTGTGATTTTATATTTTATTCCTTTATTGCCTATAGTCATATGAAAAGAAGTATATCATGAATGCGATATTTTCACATGGATCATTGTTTTAAAATAAAATGCATTATGCAAAATTACTGTATTTTACCTAAAGGTTTTAAAATAAGGCAATGTTTAGTATTTAGAAATTCGGGAAATAGTGCCCTAACGTGCTGGGTTTCGATTTTCCGTTTGACTAAATAACTAAATACCCTTTTACTGAAATTTTGTAAATCATGAGATAATTTTAGTTACAAGGGTTTAAAAATATTGTGTCCTAACGTGCTGGATGTGATGTTTGTATTCTTTCAGAACAAAGAAATCTCAAGTTTTAAATCAAATTGTTCAGGTTTTTTTTAGTCATATTTTAAATGTTTATTAAATTTCAAATATTTGGACATGATTCTATCGATTAGGTACCATTTTTTGGGCGTTATGAGGGTGCTAACCCTTCCTCATACGTAACTGACTCCCGAACCCGTTTTCTTGTTTTTTCGTGGACCAAAAATCAAATGTTTTAAAATAAAACGTTTTGCAAGGTGATCCAATCACACCTAAGTAAAAAGGGATTGGTGGCGACTCCCACTTTCGTTTTTAAAAGTCGATCCCCGTTTTCTAAAGCTTTAAAAATGATTTCGACAGCTTGGCGACTCCACTGGGGACCAATAAGAGATTCAAGCCGTAAAATTGATAATTTCATGTCCTTTTGTTCGAATTTAAAATTCTGATTAAAAAAAAAACATGATCCTTTTATTGCATATTTTCTAATCTTGTAAAGTATTTTTGCATTGCATTGCATGACCGTCGTGGTTGTACCCTTAAATGGGAGTGAGAAGCTATGCCTTCGTGAGGTTTTCACCTCCGCATGGGCTAGTGGATTGCTTCCGGGATACATCTGTACCTATGTCTCCGTGAAGTTTTCACTTTCGCATGGCCATAGGGAAATGTATTCCCCTGAACTGAACTCGGTCCATATGAGCCTATAATGGGTGAGGATCGAGGAATCTGCTGGTTCAGGTACCTCAACTTTAGAACCAAACCGCATATAGTAAACCCTAAGAACCCACCTTAGGTAGAGCTGTGCCAGACTTTAGTAGTTACCAGATAGGTGTGTGTTTATTTTACTTGCTTTATACTTTATTCTGTGGTACTAACTCGTTGTGTTTCATTTTTGTGCATGTCATTTCATATTTTTAGAGGTATCGATTCACGGTCAGTTTCTAAGTTAGATACTGGTTATGGAGAACGAGTTCCTTGATAAAGTGAGAGACAATGCAACTGTTCGCACATGGTCAGAGCAAACGCAATCAGAGAAAGGAAATAGCTTAGTTGACGGGTATGTATCTGAACTATGGGATTTTACTCGTATTAGTATTACACAGAATGAGTTCCAAGAGTTGAAAAAGATATGGACCCAGTGGGACGATTAGTCAAAGCAGATGTTCTATCGTAATTATGGCGATCTACCTTACTTGCTCGACATCAAGGTAGATAAGCATCTATTCCGGGCTATGACTCAATTTTGGAACTATGCTTATAGCTGTTTCACTTTCGGGAAGTAGATTTAGTGCCCACGCTGAGGAATATACGACCTTGCTTCATTGCTCGAGGTTCCAAGTCGACAAAGCTTATTTTAGAATGCCAATGTTCCAACTTTTATGAAGAAGTTGATGAGTATCACAGGGATGAGTGAACAGTGGGTTACAGCTAGAATCTAAGAGAAAGGTGAAGGTAAATGCATAGCTTGGGTGAGTTTGAGAGACCTGATCCTAGTACATCCAGATGAAAAGAAGAGGATCGATGTCTTTGCCTTATGTATTTATGGTTTGGTGATTTTCCCCAAAGCTCTAAGACATATAGATGAAGCAGTTACTGATTTATTCGACCGACTTAGCAAAGGGGTCACACCTGTACCTGCGATATTAGCCGAGACATTCAGATCTTTAAATGCATGTCGGAGAGCTGGTGAAGGTAGATTCATTGGATGCGCACAGTTATTATTGGTTTGGTTTCACAGTCATTTTTGGAAGATTGACAGGGTTTCTTATCGAGTGTTCTCTGAAAGTTATTCTCCCTTAAAGGAGGCCACAGCTATGACAAGGAGAGACGATATATCAGAGGGAAGATGGATGGAAATTCTTCAAAACCTCCGAGAGGAAGATGTTGAGTGGAAAGCTCATTGGATGGTTCCCGACGAAGTCCTTTATCGGTGCAGAAATTTTGATTAGGTACCTCTGCCTGGAATATGGGGAGCTGTTGGATATGCGTCGTTGCTCGTGCTAAGGCAATACAAAGCAAGACAGTTTATACCGACGACATATGGATTAGTTCAAAGTGAATTCTCATATAAGGAGGATAATTATAAGAAGAGGATTCGAGAGATTTCTGAGGCTTGGAAGCGGGCTCGCCATATGAAGATATTGACTGGAGGGCCGATGATAACCCCGAAATATAAGAAGTGGTCGAGCAAAAGGATCAATGATAACATTCTTGGGCCAAGTTTGGAGGGTGCTCGATCGATGAAGGAGTATTTACAAGTGGTCCCATCGGAGTTAGAGATTATAAAGCAAGACTTCGAAAGGCAAAGTTCAGAGCTCGGAAAAAAGATAGAAAAGCTAGAAGAAGAAAAGATGTACTTGAGGCTAGATGTGGATGTTCAGAAATCAGAAGCCGAGAAAGTAAGAAAGGAGAAAAGGAAGATTGAGAAAGATCGAGATAGCTTGAAGACTGAATATAAGAAGATGCGTTTATCAATGAAGAATGCCGGATTGGGGAAGACTTCGGAACAATGGCAACAGGAGGTCCAGGAGGAAAAGGCCAAAGCTGACTATTGGAAGAGGAAATTTCAAGAAATGCAAGCGCAAAATGAGGCCCTAGAGAAGAGTTTGTCAGAAAGTCGAAGTGAAAAAGAAGAATTAAAAGCTAGAGTGGCTAAATTGGGACGGTCTCTCCATCACCATCGAAGCCGTAATTCCGTGATCGAGTTAAAGTCAAACCTGAACAAGATCGAGGAAATGAAGGGTAAGATTGAAGAGTTAGAATCAGCATTGCACAGTTGTGAACTTCGGATCGAGCTTCTTGAAACAAGAGAACGGTGTTGGAAGGAAGAACTTCACCATTCTCATGATCAAGTTAGAAATCGGGATTATCTCATGGGTGAAGCAATAGTCCAGATTCGAGAGGTAGCTGATTACCTACAGACTTTGGCAGTACAGGCTGATACATTGAGCACGAAGTATGAGCTACAGTCAGATCGTGGTCAAGAATTAGCTTTGTTATTTAGGAAAATCAGAACTTTGGGCCTTAGGGCGAAAGCATATTTGTAATCTGTTTTATGTAAAGGATTTTGTTTTCTAATAAAGTTTTCTAAAATGAAGTTGAATCAGAATCGATACCTCTTTGCATTCATGCATTTGCATTACATCATATCAGATGCATTTAATTCCATAGAGAGAGTCTAATTAGTTGAAATTATAACAGAGAGAGAGAGAGAGAAAAAGGGAAGGAAAATCTGGAAGCTGAACATCCTTACGGTACACGTGCTAAATCAAAGAAAATGGATCAAATATTAGAACAATTCCAAAGAGACATGCAAGACCAGATGCAAGAGCAGATGGCAAAACTCCAACAAGAGATGAGGGACCAGATGTTGGAGGCACAAAAGAATATGATGACTCAAATGGCCCAGATGCTGAGTGGGGCAATAGACAAGGAAAAGGGTCCCATAGTTAACGCTGAAGACAATGGGGATTTTCCTAGGGGATTCACTCCACCACACGTGCAAACACAACCTGAGGAATATCCCAGAAGGCCACCTGTCACAATTAGGCCTTAGCAAGGGCAAGCTGACACTGGAATGCCCATAAATTTTCAAGTTGGCATAGGATCCAACCCAAGGGATAACCCCACTAATCCTGTTATTCCTGATCTGGACATGGTAGAGAGAGAAGGGATCAGAACTGAATCTTCAAGACAGCTGAAAGATCGTTGTAGATGGTTGGAAGAAAAATTCAAGGCTTTGGAAAATGCCGACCATCACCATGGTATTGACGCAAAGGATTTGAGTTTGGTCCCAGATCTGGTGCTTCCTCATAAATTCAAGATGCCGGAATTTGAGAAGTACAATGGGACTAGTTGCCCTGAGCCCACATCACTATGTTCTGTAGACGCATGACTGGTTACGTGAACAATGATAAACTTTTGATCCATTATTTCCAAGACAGTTTGACGGGAGCAGCGTCTAGGTGGTGCAATCAACTTAGTCGTGCTAATATTAGCTCATGGAGAGACTTGGCTCAAGCCTTCATGAAGCAATACAATCATGTCACAGACATGACGCCTGATAGAATCATGTTGCAAAACATGGAAAAGAAATTGAATGAAAGCTTCAGGCAATACGCACATAGATGAAGGGAAGTTGCCATGCAAGTTCAACCACCTCTCCTGGAAAAGGAAATCACCATGCTGTTTATCAATACTTTGAAGGCACCTTTTATCACCCATATGATAGGAAGCACCACTAAAAGCTTCACAGATATAGTGATGGAAGGTGAAATGATAGAAAATGCTATAAGGGGTGGTAAGATTGAAGCGGAAGAGACCACTAGAAGATCTGCTCCTAGAAAAAAGGACAACGAGGTGAACAATACGAGTACATACAACAAAGGGTACTCAAAGGCGCTTCATCGTCACCACCAAAGTGGTTATCACGGGCAACAAGGGGCGACAAGACAAGAATCAGACCCCAGACAAAATTCTGAAAAGCTCCAATTTACGCCAATCCCAATGACGTATAAAGAGCTATATCAAAGTTTATTCGATGCACGTGTAGTGTCCCTATATTATCTACAACCGTTACAACCCCCATATCCTAAATGGTATGACTCTAACGCCCAATGTGATTACCACGCAAGAATAGCGGGGCATTCGATAGAAAATTGTACTGCCTTCAAAAAGGTAGTTGATAGGCTAATTAAGATGGGGATTGTCAAGTTTGATGATACACCCACTGCGGAGAACCCATTACCCAATCATAGAGACAAAGGGATAAATGCGATTGGGGAAAATGTCGTGAGAAAGATTAAGGGGGATATCTCAGAGGTAAGAACTCCGTTGAAAATGGTTTGGAGGGAAATGGTAAGAAGAGGAATGATATTATCCGATTCTTTGGAATGAGGTGAAGAACCAAGGAACTACTGTGAGTTTCACAAAGCTGAAGGACATGAGATCCAGGAATGTGCTGAGTTCAGACTATTGGTACAAAATCTCATGGACAATAAAGAGCTGGAGTTTTACGAAGATGGCTCAGAGGGAGGAAACGAATGTGCAACTGAAGAATAATTGACAAAGAAAAAGGTCAATTATCCGAGGATCATAATTTCTCGACCGAGAAATACAGAAGGCGGAGCACAATTTGCACCTAAAGTTGTAATCCAGAAACTTGTTTCCTTTCCTTACAAGGATAACAAGATGGTACCATAGAATTACGACTGTAATGTGAAGACACCAGAAGTGGAAAATTCAGCTAGCACTTTCAAGGAGGTTCAGGGTGAGGGATTCTACACAAGAAGTGGAAGGCGTTATGACTCGGTAAACGTCAGAACAGAACCAGCAAGATCAAAGACTGTGGCAGTTGAACCAGGGAAAGGACCTGGCACCCTTATCAACGAACTCGTGAAGGAGGAAGAGGCTAAATAATTTTTGAAATTCTTAAAGCATAGTGAATACAGTATGGTAGAACAGCTGCTCAAGCAACCGGCTCGCATATCGGTGCTAGCCTTACTCTTAAGCTCGGAAGTACATCGTGAGACATTGATGAAAGTGCTGAATGAGACTTACGTGACTAAAGATATATCTGTCAATAAACTTGATCGATTGGTTAGTAACATAAGTGCCGATAACTTTATTTCCTTCAGTGACGATGAAATTCCACCTGGGGGTATGGGATCGACCAAGGCCCTACACATAACTACTCGTTGTAAGGGATATACTTTACCGAGTGCACTAATCGACAATGGATCAGCCTTGAATGTCTTACCGTTGTCAACACTGAAGAGGTTTCCGATAGATAGTTCTCACATGAAGACATGCCAGAACATAGTGAGAGCGTTTGATGGCACTGAGAGAAGAGTGATGGGAAGAATTGATATACCATTGCAGATTGGGCCAAACACGTATGAAGTGGATTTTCTGGTGATGGATATCAAGCCCTCGTACAATTGCTTGCTGAGAAGGCCCTGGATTCATTCGGCAGGGGTAGTGCCCTCATCTCTTCATCAAAAACTGAAACTGGTGACGGATGGTCGACTGGTCACTATAAATGCGGAGGAAGACATCATAGCGACTGTTACCAATGACGCACCATATGTAGAGACAAATGAGGAGGCCATTGAGTGTTCTTTCCAGTCTTTAGAGTTCGTCAACGCAACATTCATTTTGGAAGGAAATGAAGTTCCGGTGCCTAAGATATCCAAGACCACGAAGATGGGTTTACAAATGATGGTGGGGAAATGAGCCTTACCAGGAAAAAGACTGGGCAGACATCTCCAAGGGGAAGTTCAAGTACCGATGCTGAAAGAAAAGAGAGACCGATTTGGCTTGGGTTTCAGGCCAGATACCAAGCAAAGGAAGAACGAAATCGAGAAAAAGTAAGAAAGAAGAAGAGCACGGTTGAATGGGGAAGAAGTCCAGTGGGAATCAATGACATTCCCCCACATATCCCAGACCTTTGTATCCGGAGGGATAATTCACCCTGAGAGAGAGTTATTGGAAAGTCCTCACATCAAAGCCATACACGGGGAAGAAGTTGAACAAAGAAACCTGTTGGGCATTCGCCCTTATGAACCTGGAAGCGTTTTGAACAATTGGACTGCAGAGGAACTTCCTGTAATTTTTAGAGATTATACAGAGTAATATTCAGAACGCTCTTGTTGTTTTTAGCCTAAGAACAATAAGATTTCTTTTGTGAAATAGGCTCATGTTCAAAAATTGTTGTTTCAATAAAATACATTTTTGATAATTAACTTGAGCAAATATTCTTTCATTTCATTCTTTTGACTTTCTAATTTCATTCCAAATTTTATATTTTTCATTCATATCATGTGAATAGTTGTCCTCGATTTCATTTGTTCTTTGTACATTCTTTGGTACCCATCACAGGTCCTTAGATATCAATGATGTGAGCAATGATAATACAGATCCAGAGGTCCACTTTGAGCAGGACATATGTTTAGAGGAACCTCAGGATTTTGAAGGTGACCGAGATTGTGATTTATCCCCAGATCTGTTAAGAATGGTAAAGCAAGAGGAGAAACAAATTTTACCATATGAAGAGGAGGTAGAGAACATAGCCTTGGAGGAAGGAAAGGTTGTGAAAATTGGAACACGCATAGCCAAGGAGACGAAACAAGATCTTGTTGAGTTGTTACGGGAATTCAAGAACGTCTTTGCATGGTCATACCAAGATATGCCTGGTCTAAGTACTGATATTGTGGTGCGTTGCCTTCCCATAAGAGAAGAGTGCAAGCCAGTTCAGCAAAAGCTACGAAGGATGAGGCCTGATGTAGTGTTGAAAATAAAAGAAGAGGTCCGTAAAAGCAGCTTTGATGCTTTGGTTTTCTACAAGTGGTCAAATACTCAGAGTGGGTTGCCAACATTGTTCCTGTCCCTAAGAAAGACGGAAAGGTCTGGATGTGTGTGGACTATAGGGATTTAAATAAAGCTAGCCCAAAGGAAAATTTCCCTTTGCCGCATATCTACACATTGGTGGATAATACGGCGGGATACTTATTATTTTCCTTCATGGATGGCTTTTCAGGATATAATCAGATCAAGATGCACCCTGAGGATATGGGGAAAACTACCTTCATAACATTGTGGGGTACTTTTTGTTATAAGGTAATGCCATTCGGACTAAAGAATGCAGGAGTGACATATCAGAGGGCCATGGTAACATTGTTCCACGACATGATGCACAAAGAGATTGAAGTATATGTTGATGACATGATTGCCAAATCTCGAATGGAAAAGGAACACATTGAGGTTTTGAAGAAATTGTTTTTAAGGTTGAAAAATTTCAATTGAAGCTCGGTCAGGAAAATTATTAGGTTTCATGGTCAGCCAGAGAGGAATTGAAGTTGACTCAAGTAAAGTCAAAGCTATACAAGAATTGCCTCCACTGCGCACTCAGAAGGAAGTCCGAGGTTTTCTTGGAAGGTTAAATTACATTGCTCGGTTTATTTCACAATTAACTGAGAAATGTGATCCCATATTTCGTCTTCTCAAGAAACACAACCAAGGTGTATGGGATGATGAATGCCAGAGAGCTTTTGACAAAGTCAAACAAAGATTCACAAATGCACGATAGACTATCTCTGCGCTAATCCAGATAGACCATTGATACTGTATTTGTCAGTATTCAATAACTCCATGGGATGTGTACTTGGCCAACATGATGAGTCAGGAAGGAAAGAAAAGGCGATATACTATCTCAGCAAAAAGTTCACTGAATGTGAAATGAGATATTCGTCGATTGAAAAATTGTGTTGCGCCCTGATTTGGACAACTCGGAGATTGAGGCAATACATGCTATATCATACTACCTGGTTAATTTCGAAGCTTGATCCGTTAAAGTATATGATAGAGTCCACTGCTTTGAATGGAAGGATGGCTAGGTGGCATATTTTGTTGTCTGAGTTCGATATAGTCTATGTAAAGGCTATAAAAGGAAGCGCAGTAGCAGAATTTTTGGCTAGCAGAGCTTTGAAGGATTATGAACCTTTGAGCTTTGATTTCCCAAATGAAGAGCTGATGTATGTGGCAAATACTGAAGATTGTCCGTAGAAGCTAAACTTCGAAGGAGCGTCAAATGCTGTGGGAAACAAAATTGGGGCAATCTTGGTATCCCCTAGTGGTGATTATTATCCATTCACATGCAAATTGGATTTTGATTGCACAAATAACATGGCAGAATATAAAGCCTGCATTATGGGAATTCGAGTAGCCTTAGAACGTAAGATCAGAGTGCTAGAAGTATATAGAGATTCTGCCTTAGTAATCTACCAGCTTAAAGGAGAGTGGGAGACAAGAGATCCCAAACTAATTGATTATCGGAAAATAGTTTTGGGATTGATTGAGGAATTTGATGACATTACTTTCAATTATCTCTCACGTGATGAAAACCAGATGGCGGATGCTTTGGCGACCCTGGCTTCTATGATCAAAGTAAACAGACCAGAGGATATGAGACCTATTCAGATGAGTATCTTTGAAGTTCCAGCTCATTGTTATAATGTGGAAGAGGAGGAAAAGGATGATCACCCTTGGTATCAGGATGTATTACGATACGTAAAAAATCGTGAATACCCGGAGCATGCTACTGAGAATGAGAAAAGGACTTTAAGAAGATTGGCCTCTGACTATGTTTTAGACGGGGATATCTTGTACAAAAAGAGAAAAGATCAAGTATTATTGAGATGCGTCGATGCAGTTGAAGCTAGGAAAATCCTGGAAGAGGTTCATGAGGGTGTTTGTGGAACACACGCTAATGGATTCATAATGGCCAAACAGATAATGAGATTTGGATATTATTGGTCCACCATGGAAGGTGATTGTATCAACTATGCTAAGAGATGTCATAAATGCCAGATTTACGGAGATAAAATTCATGTGCCTCCGTCACCTTTGCACGTTATGACTTCCCCATGGCCATTTTCCATGTGGGGCATGGATGTTATTGGACCAATCTCACCAAAAGCTTCGAATGGACATCGATTCATCTTCGTGGTAATTGGCTACTTCACGAAATGGGTAGAGGCTGCTTCATATACTAGCGTCACTAAGTCAGCAGTTAGTCGTTTCTTGAAAAAAGAGATCATTTGTCGATATAGAATGCCCGAGAGGATCATATCAGATAACGCGCTGAATTTGAAGAACAGCACGATAGCAGAAATTTGTAGTCAATTTGGGATCAAGCACCATAACTCGTCTCCGTATCGTCCAAAAATGAATGGGGCAGTGGAAGTGGCCAATAAAAATATCAAGAAGATAGTAGGGAAGATGACTGAGACTTATAAAGATTGGCATGAGAAACTACCGTTTGCACTCTATGCTTATCGGACGTCCGTCAGAACCTCTACTGGGGCAACGCCTTTCTCATTTGTCTATGGGATGGAGGCAGTTTTACCTATTGAAGTAGAAATACCCTCTCTTCGAGTTTTGTCAAAAATAAAGCTAGATGAGGCTGAATGGATTCAAGCTCGGTATGATCAGTTGAACTTAATTGAAGAAAAGAGGCTAAGGGCTATTCGTCACGGTCAGATGTACCAAAAACGAATGATGCGAGCCTATAATAAGAAAGTTTGCCCAAGAGAGTTTCATGAGGGGGACCTTGTATTGAAAAAGATCCTTGCCATACAAAAGGATTCCAGAGGAAAATGGATGCCGAATTGGGAAGGACCATATGTGGTGAAGAAGACTTTCTCTGGAGGAGCACTGATCTTGACCGAAATGGATGGGAAAAGTTTACCCAACCCTGTGAACTCTGACTCAGTCAAAAAGTATTTTACTTGAAAAGGAGAGGAGTCCAAAGTGAAAACCCGCAAAGGGCGCTTTGAGTTTCTTAAAAAAAAAAGGAGGAGAAGAGGCCAAGGTGAAAACCCGCAAAGGGCGCCTTGAGACCAAAGGGGTTTTGAGTTGAAAACCCAAAAAGGGTGGCTCAAATTCTGAATGGACACACAGTTATCATGCTACACTTGAATCAACAATAAAATGAAGAATGTTGCATATCGGGGTATCAACAAAGTACTTTGGGTCTTCTAAACACATGTTGAGCTCAAGGCAGACTTCATAAAGTTTGTATATAGAAGCTCCATCGGTGATATCTAGGGCATCTGATTTTTTTCCTATTCATTTTACTATCTTGGGATTCTTTTTCTTCTCAAAGATATGTTCTCAGTTAATTTTCTTTGTATTTTTTATAATTTATTCAATTTTAACTCTTTTGAGCAATTTATTTGTTACCCATTATTCATAAATGTGTTGCATTGAAATAATGATTGACGAACTAATAATTTCAAAAAAAGAAGTTCTACATATTACTTTGGAAATTTCTAGATAAGACAAGGAAC
The DNA here is from genome assembly GCA_025698515.1 of Gossypium sturtianum. Taxonomy (NCBI): domain Eukaryota; kingdom Viridiplantae; phylum Streptophyta; class Magnoliopsida; order Malvales; family Malvaceae; genus Gossypium; species Gossypium sturtianum. The sequence goes on along the minus strand of CM046944.1, from coordinate 18,269,057 downwards.
CAAAACAGGACAATTATTTAAGAATTTCCATGAGCATAGAAATATTTGAGAAAGAAGAGTCTGGATAGAGACTATTTCTCTGAATTCTTTGTCCAATTGATAATTAGACAAAGTAAATGAGTTGATGTGATGGAAGTAAGTGATGTCATCAGGTCATAACATTCAGGGGTGGTGTGATGAACTAAGAAACCCTGAATTATGGTGGAGTGGGTTGAATTCGAAATAAACCCTATACCCTGAAAATTGTAGATGGGTTGGATTGAAATAGTTTCGATTCCCATTGTGGTAGGATGGTACAAGCCTTGTGTTCTCAAGATTCAAGCAAAGTTGAATCTGAAATTACATTGGGGCAAGCTTGTTGAGCAGAACATGACTGATGAACAAGAATAAAGAACAGATGAGTGATAACACCTAGAGTAGGAATCATACTCATAACTTTTTTGAGTCATAGCAAAGTTTATTAGGAGCATTTGATTCATTTCGATCATTGCATCCCAATCATAATCCTTTAAAAGGAATCATCTTCATGACATGTTACATGTAGCTAGAAGCATTTGATTCATTTTGATCATAGCATCTTAGTCAGTGACATAAAACATACGAAATCAAGTCTACAGGACATGTCCCTCAGTGGACGGTGTAGCAATATCAGCGAATTTGCAGATCTTATCTTCCTGAAGTTGCAGGAAGCAGATCAAAGACACTTTCAGTCTTATCTCCCTGAAGTTGCAATGGAGTAGACTGAAGATAGAAGATCTTATCTTCCTGAAATTGCAGGAAGCAGATCAAAGACACTTTCAGTCTTATCTCCCTAAAATTACAAAGTGGAGTAGATCAAGACAGAAGATCTTATCTTCCCGGTTACTGAAGCGTATCAAAAGACACTTTCACCTTGTCTCCTCGAAGTTGCGCGTGGAGTAGACTAAAGACGTAAGATCTTATCTTCCGAAGTTGCGAAGCGCATCAAAAGCACTTTTAGCCTTATCTCCTCGGTTGCAGTGGAGTAGATCAAGAAAGAAGATCTTATCTCCTCGAAGTTGCAGAAGCGCATCAAAAGCACTTTTAGTCTTATCTCCCTGAAGTTGCAATGGAGTAGATTGAAGATAGAAGATCTTATCTTCCTGAAGTTGAAGGAAGCAGATCAAAAGACACTTTCAGCCTTGTCTCCCTGAAGTTACAGTGGAGTAGACTGAAGACAGAAGATCTTATCTTCCCGAAGTTGCGAAGCAGATCAAAAGCACTTTCACCTTATATCTCCCCGGTTGCAAGTGGAGTAGATCAAGAAAGAAAATCTTATCTTCCCGAAGTTGCGAGAAGCGGATCAAAAGCACTTTTAGTCTTATCTCCTGAAGTTGCAAAGTGGAGTAGGCCCAAGAAAGAAGATCTTATCTTCCTGAAGTTGCAGGAAGCAGATCAAAAGCACTTTTAGTCTTATCTCCCTGAAGTTGCAGTGGAGTAAATTGAAGAAAGAAGATCTTATCTTCCTGAAGTTGCAGGAAGTAGATCAAAAGCACTTTTAGTCTTATCTCCCTGAAGTTGCAGTGGAGTAGATTGAAGAAAGAAGATCTTATCTTCCTGAAGTTGCAGGAAGCAGATCAAAAGCACTTTTAGTCTTATCTCCCTGAAGTTGCAGTGGAGTAGACTGAAGAAAGAAGATCTTATCTTCCTGAAGTTGCAGGAAGCAGATCAAAAGCACCTTCAGCCTTATCTCCCATAAGTTGCAGCGGAGTAGACTGAAGATAGCAGATTTGGCATTCCTGAAGTTGCAGGAAGCAAATAAAAAACATCAGATCTTATCTCCCTGAGTTTGCAGTGGAGCAGATCGGAAAATAGTAGATCTAGCATTCCTAAAGTTGCAGGAAGCAGATTGAAGACATCAGACTAATTGAAATCAAGATGAATTTCCAATACTGTTGAAGTTGCAGTGGAAAAGGCGAAGGCCAAAAGTCAAGACTCGACAAGATCGGGCAAAATTGGGCCTTTTATAGTCTTTGCTCTATTCTCGTTACACGACAATGAGCAAAGAGGGGCAGCTGTAGTTAGCCCATTTTGCCCAGGCCCATTTTATTCAGAAAAAAGAAAAAATAAATAATAAAATGTCCCTTACAGTCCATTTACAATAAAACAGGCTTAAAGCCCAAACCCAACACTTAAACCAATTACAGACCCATTCCTAAACAGCTATCCATTACCCAAAACACCCTGGCCCGAATTACAATAGACAACCCAACAGACCTAGACCTAAGGACTAACCCAATAGACCCAGACTCAGACGGCCCAAAATGGCCCAACTCCTAAATCGAAATCAGAAGACCTAGGGTTTCTGGGAAACCCTAGGCGCCGCAGCAAGCACCCCAGCCTTCACGCCGCAACCCTCGTCCAGCCACGAATCGCGCCGTAATCCGTGCACAAACCCCGCCATCACCGAAATCTTCTCATCCACCTGCAAAAGGAAAGAAATCGACAGCAAACATGGCAGTATTTTATTTCCTTTTTATTTGCTTATTTCGAAGGCTATAAAAAACCTTACAAAGACCTGTAAAACACACATACATACACGGAGACAGAATACAAAAAAAAATCCACAAAATCCAAGAATAAAATACAGAGGATTTTTTTTTTTGCAGAGGTGATTTTTTTATATTTCATTCTATTTTTATATATATATATTTTTACATTTTTGCATATAAAAATGGTTTTAAAAAATAAAAAGGAGGTGGATTTACATTTTTAACGGTATTAAAAGTCGAGGTCCGGCCTCCGGCCACCGTTCGCAGTGGCACATGCGACAACCCACCGTCGGAGTCCTGGCCGAAGACCAAAGGACAGAGAGAATACTCAGTTTTTTTTAACAGAATGCAAAAAAATGAATTTTTTCTTTAAAAATTGATTTATATAGCATTATTAAAACGGCGCCGTTTTCGCTTAAGTTAATAAGCACAAAACGACGTCGTTCAGGGCTAAGGATCCGCGCGTTGACCCGAAAACTCGGGGAGGATCCGCGTGTTTTTGTTAAATGGGTTAATTGCCATTTTGGTCCTTTCGCTATTTTAAATTTTTAAATTAAGTCCAATTTGAATTTTTTATTTTTGATAATTTAGCCCTGAAATTTCCTTTTTATTTCAATTAAGTTCCTGGGTTCCTTAAAGGCTAAAATCAGAACGACGACGTTTTTAAAATGTGGCATAATTGCCGTTTTAGCCCTTACAGTATAACACGCATTTTTGATTTAATCCTTCTATATTTATTTTTACTTGCTATTTAATCCTTATTTTATTTTATTTTTATTCTATTTTTTTTAAATCATCCTAATATTATATTATATTATTTTGTCATATTAACATGTTGAATTTTTTTTTATACTAATTTTAATTAATAGTGTAAATTCACATGTATTTTTTATCTTTATATATTAATTTACTACTATGTATTATTTTATTATTTAAGTTATATATATTATTTTATAATTTGTATATTTATTATTGTATTATATATTTTCGAAATTTTATATATTATATTATTATATGTATAATTCAAATCATTTTATGTTTTATAAATCTCGTATATTATATAATATATATTGTTTATATTATTTGTATTAGATATATAGTTTTGTATTAGAATATTATAAATACGTTTTTATTAAAAATCGTTTATTTATTTTAAGACGCATCTTATTTTTCATTATATATACTTTTTTTTTGCAATATTCATTTATTATTTAGTATATATCATTGCACGAAAGTTTAATATTGCATGAGAAATTTTAATATTTATTTAGTTTTTTTTTTATATTAATTTGTCATCTGTTGCTTTATATATTCTATTTGTTCATACTCTTGCCTTTATTTGTGACTGCCTTAATGTAGTTTTTTTAATTGTGATTTTATATTTTATTCCTTTATTGCCTATAGTCATATGAAATGAAGTATATCATGAATGCGATATTTTCACATGGATCATCGTTTTAAAATAAAATGCATTTTGCAAAATTACTGTATTTTACCTAAAGGTTTTAAAATAAGGCAATGTTTAGTATTTAGAAATTCGGGAAATAGTGCCCTAACGTGCTGGGTTTCGATTTTCCGTTTGACTAAATAACTAAATACCCTTTTACTGAAATTTTGTAAATCATGAGATGATTTTAGTTACGAGGGTTTAAAAATATTGTGTCCTAACGTGCTAGATGTGATGTTTGTATTCTTTCGGAATAAAGAAATCTCAAGTTTTAAATCAAATTGTTTAGGTTTTTTTTTAGTCATATTTTAAATGTTTATTAAATTTCAAACATTTGGACATGATTCTATTGATTAGGTACCAGTTTTTGGGCGTTATGAGGGTGCTAACCCTTCCTCATATGTAACCGACTCCTGAACCCGTTTTCTTGTTTTTTCGTGGACCAAAAATCAAATGTTTTAAAATAAAACGTTTTGCAAGGTGATCCAATCACACCTAAGTAAAAAGGGATTGGTGGCGACTCCCACTTTCGTTTTTAAAAGTCAATCCCCATTTTCTAAAGCTTTAAAAATGGTTTCGACAAAATGTATAAGATAAGTTGGTGTAAATGTGTTGTAAGTTCGGTAATGCTCCGTAACCCTATTTCAGCGTTGAATACGGGTGAGATGTGTTACAACTATGGAGCTCAATGAAGATTGTTCAGCCATTCTCCAAAACAAACTACCCAACAAGCTTAAAGATCTAAGGAGTTTTACTATTCCTTGTCTTATTGGTAGTTTAAATGTTGAAAAAGCTTTGGCTAATTTGGGGGCTAGTATAAATGTTATGCCTTATAAAATGTTCAAACAACTTGGTCTTGGGGAACAAAAACCCACTAGGATGAATATTCAATTGGCTGACAGATCAATTAGGTATCCTAAGGGTATTATTGAAGATGTACTTGTTAAAGTCGATAAATTTATATTCCTTATTGATTTTTTTGTAATGGACATTGATAGGATATTAATGTAACCATGATCTTAAGTCGCCTATTTTTAGCCACTGCTAGAATTGTTATTGATATGGGTAGTGGTGAACTTGTGTTGAGTGTAGGTGATGAAAATGTTCAAGCACGTGATTTTGTTAGAGTTCCTAGGGAGCGAGATGATACTCGTTATTCTGTTAATGTTAGTAATCATGTGGCTCAACATTCTTTGTAGGAATTTACTAATGAATACGTGTTCGAACAGTATCCATCTCAAGGTGAAAAAAATCAAGGGACGAGTGGAGAGTGAATGGTGCAGCTTGATGAATTAGATGTATGGCGGACAAAGGCTAATGAGAACCCAAGAATGATCAAAGAAATAACTAAGCAATGACACAGTGTGCATGTAAAGAGGACGAACCAATTCAAAGTTGGAGATAAAGTGTTTCTAGACAAATCAGATCCACGAATGTCTCCTTCAGAGCTTAAGTCAAAAGAGTCGAACCCATTTGTGGTACAAAACGTATTTCCATACGGAACCATTGAGGTAACACACCCTGATTTCGGCAAATTCAAGGTAAACAATCATCTTCTCAAACTTTATTTTGGAGGTAATACTGATAACGAGAGAAAGGAGCTCCAGCTCCAAGATCCGCCTTAATCGTTAGCTTGAAAAGGGAAGTCAAGCTTAGACTTTAAATAAGCGCTCCTCGGAAGGCAACCCGAGTGTGTTTTTATTTTTTTTTAATTATGTTGCATGTTTAGTACACTTATTTTTATTATTACTTAAAAAATTCAAAAAAAATTCAAAAAAATTCAAAAAAAATTGAAAGAAAAATTGAATTTTTTTTTATAAAAAAAAGTGATCCACATGGGCGTGTAAAAACTGGAGCTAATTTTTTAAATTTTCTTTTAGCTCATACAGGCACAGAGAGTTACATGGTCGTGTGATCCACATGGCCTAGCACACGAGTGTGGGAGAAATGAACGAACACCCTACACGGCCTAGATACACATGCGTGTCCTAGCTCGTGTGGATACTGGGCTTATTTTTACCTTTTTTTTATCACACACAGTTTGAGTGATTCCACACGACCTGTACACACGGTCTGAGTGATTCCACACAACCTGTACACGCGGTCGTGTGGTTCACAAGGCCTAGCCACACGGCCATATAGCTCACATGGCCCTATACTTTTTTTTCTCTTTAAAGTTATTTTTTTCTTTTGTCTTTTTGTTCCTTTATTCCTCCCTACCCCAAGCCCCCTTTTTTTTATTTTTTTATTTTCTGGATTGATATCTTTTATTTTATTTTATTATGCATTTTTTGTTATGTTTTTTCAATTGTTTTTTCTAGTTTGTAATCTCTTTATCTTATTTATTTTTGACTATTTTCTTATTAGTTTTCTCACAAACATGTACTTCATTTAGAATCGCCTACGGTTTCGATTTTCACTATTCTAAAAAGTCATCCAAATTCAGGATAGTTTCAGTTCTCTCCCTCCCTTATAATATTTTCCTTATTCTATTTCTATTTGTTTATACATTGAGGACAATGTATATCTTAAGTGTAGGGATGTTATTTATATGATTATGCGATAAAATTCTCTGCTTGGATTACTTGCGCTATTTAGTGTCATTTTAGTGTGAATTTCCAATGTATGATTATATTTAAATTATCTTAAGACATTATTGGTGAAAACAATAAATTGAGAGAAGTTAACTTGATTGTGGGTTGAGGATTTTGCTTGAGGACAAGTAAACGCTTAAGTGTGGGGATATTTGAAATGTGCTAAAAGTAACATGTTTTAATCTCATTCTTAATGAGTTTTTGAGTGATTATTCGATGTTAATAGTGAATTTTATGCTCCTAATACTTTAAATTCATGTTTTTATACTTAGGAGAGCATTTGGAAGCAAAAGAAGCGAAAAACGAATGAAAATCAGAAAATCAGAGCAAGTTACAGGAGCCACACGAGTTGGACCATTTCACACGGTCGTGTTAGCCACATGGGCTACCACGCGGCCATGTGGCAGGCCATGTCAATTTCATGAATTGCACCCCAGACAGCAGAAAAATGCGATTTTTAGGGTTTTTTGGGCTTTCTAAGACCTATATATGACAAAAATAAGAAGATAGGATGGAGCCATCATAGAATATTCAAGAAAACAACTCAAAAAACACCACTGAAGCCGGTTCTGAAGCAGATTTCCGTCAAGATTGAAGACTCCCAGTTAATATCTTAGGAGATTATAATGAGCTTCTATCTCTCTCTTTTTACACACTTTCTCTCACTTTATAAGAATCTCCAGCTCTAATTATCACTTTGTTGGAGAAAATCTAGAGATGGTAAAGAAAAGAGATACTTAAAAATGGAATATGAAACTTTAGATTTATTTTTGACTTTCTCATATATAATGACTTCATTACTTACAATCATTTATATAGATGTCGTAAGTGACTATTAGATTTCTATACATTCATACATTTTAATCAAGTAAATAATGTTACTCCTTTTTTATTTATTTATTTTTCATCAGTCAATATTTATATAGATTAAATTTAAAGACAAAATATTGTCGTAAGAGTTGCAAACCCCAAACAAGCGAATAAATCACCTAACCAAATACAAAAAGACAAGTAATACATGGTAACCAAGAACCAAACCAAAGCTCCATAAAACCAAAACATGATGACTTGTAGACTTCCCATGACAGAATGCAAATAGGAACTGAATCACCACCCGAAGTAGTCATACTCAATTCAAGGCTTTTGATCATCCCTTGTAACCACACCAGAATCAAACTGAACCGATTCAAACATCTTAATCCAATATAAAACATCATTCCACCAAACCTTATGTAAATAAACATTTAGCCATCACACCTTGCCCATAACCCAACCACAATTCACATCAACAAGAGAAAGAGAAAACAACACTCAATCAACTAACACATCTTACAAGTAAAAATATGTAGCTATCCAGGATCATAAACCGAAGAAGAAAATTTTTAAAAACAACACAAACCAAAGGCATAATCCCACAACTCATAAACACTTTTATACCAACCTTGTCCCTAATATAATACACCATTCTCTTACCCCCAAAGACATTTACATGCTCCAAACTAAGACAACTTCCAAAAAAAAAAAAAAAAACAAATAGAACTAAATTTAGATTACTCATTTGAATAGCTCTCAATGATCCAAGAATAACAATTTAACCATAAACTTAAGAAATCACCTTATAACTTGATGTTCAATCTACTAGCTTCAATATGAGCCAATTCTTCAATAATTTCCTCTTCATGATCATCAGCCTTTAATCCCACCTGTTTTCCTAGTTCCCATGCCTTTTTCACTTCCTTCCACATCATTTTTCCAATTATTAAAGTTTGAATCGAAAAGTGAATCTTTTGAAAATTTTTTAGTAGGAGAGTAAGGTTTTGGGAACTTGTTCTTAACCTTCCTCCCTCTCCCTTTTTTTTCTTAACCCTTAAATTTGCTAATCTACATTCTTCTAATTCAAATAACTACATACTTTTCTCGCTTTTTTTTATTACTGCTAAATTGATGCTTAATATTATTTTCTTTCAGTAAAGATGCATCTTCTTCTAGCATAGCATTAAAAGGCTCTTTCTCACACAAATCTGGTCCTTCATACTCATTGATCCCTAACTCGTCATCATTATATTAAAAAATTTTCACCTTTCTATGCGCCCTTTGATCTTGATGCCCTAATTGACCAATTTTCTTTAGTAAAGGATCATCTAAAACTCGTATGGAAATATCCCTAATGAAATTGCCTTTCACATGTTAGTCCTATAAATATTATAAATATATTAGCTAATACAATGGTAAAATTACATTTTAACTTTTATAAAAATTTATAATTTAATTCTGCCCCTTCAATTTTTTTTTGACTTTATCCCTTTTGTGACGCTTAAGTTAATACATTCATGCATATTAATAGATATCTATTTTTTTTAAATTCATCCATTTTAATCAATTGATTGACATCATATTATTCAACAGAGGATAATGTTAATAGACATTACTCTATGTCTTTACGTACGATTAATTAGCTGTCTACCATTAATCCCAACTGTGAAGTGTGTCTCATATGTTAAGGTCAAACCAGAGTCAAAATAGAAGCAACATCATGACAAGGAATCATGTGACATCCCAATGACGTGATGACATTCGAAACAGAGGCAAAGCAGAGATGAGGTCGTGATGAGGAGCCTGGGACGTCACGACGAATTTCAAACATAAAGCAGTTACATATTAGACTCTTAGTAGGGTTAGTTTTCACAGTTAAACTCTGATTACACCAGAGATATTATAGTCCTATTAGAACTTTAAAATTAGCCTATTTAAAGGGCCCTAGTAACCTTAGAAAAAAGACAAACATAACACAACATTAGCGAGAAGATAAAGAGGGAGCTTTTAAAGAGCTTTAAGGAAATTTTGTGTTTTAGCCAGAGAGTTTTGTATTCAGGGTTAAAATTTGTTTTGAATTTCTCCATATTGTACTCTTCGATTGTTTGCTCATTAGTGAAGTATTTTTTGCCCGTGGTTTTATCCTATTGATTGGAGGAGTTTTTCCACGTAAATTTGTGTGCCCAATTTTTTCTGTTCATTCTTTCTCGTTGTTTATACGGGTTGATCCCTAACAACTTGGTATCAGAGCTTGGTTAGGGTTCCGTAATTAACTCGTTCATGGATGGCGATAGTAAAATTCGATATTGAGAAGTTCGATGGGATCATAAATTTCAGTTTGTGACAAGTTCAGATGACAACAATTTTGGTTCAAAACAGCCTGAAAAGGTCATTACAGGGCAATACCCCCATATTCAGATCAGTCGCCATAGGAGGCTTGATGAGAATGCCCTATTTGCAATTCGGTTGTGCCTTACGAATAATGTATTGTAGGAGGTGCCGATGGAGAAAACATCCTCTATCTTATGGAGGAAGTTAGAAACCTTTTACATAAAAAAGTCTCTAGCTAATCAATTGGTGTTGAAATAATGTTTGCATATGTTCTGTATGATCGAAGGTGCATCTATTAGGGCTTACATAAGTGAATCTATTACTCTCTTGAGTGATCTGAAGAATGTCGAGGCTAATATAGATGATGGAGATCATACTATGCTATTATTGTGCTCTTTACCCCTTTTATATAAGACTTTTTGGGAGGCCTTGATTTATGGTAAAGATAAACTCTCGTTCGAGGATATGAAGGGAAACTTGTTAAGTAAATAAAACTCGACAATGAGTTAGGTTTGAATAACAAGTCATATGATCAAGCCTCAGTTTTGGTTGTGAGAAGCAGGACTAGATTAAAGTCGAGGAATCGATACAAGACTTATGGCTACTGCAAAAAATTAGGTCACATTAAGGCATAGTGTTATAAGCTGCAAAATAAGAATAGAAGGGTTGTTGAGACAATGAGAAAGGAAAGCAAAAGGCCGAGGTAGCTAATGCTAGTGTGGTCGAGGATAATGGTGATGATTGATTGCTAGTGTCTATGACTAAAATGTTTAAGCTTACGTCTGAGTGGGTCCTGAATTTGGGGTATTCTTATCATATGTATCCCAACAAGGACTGGTTCTCCACATATATTGTCTAGTTGAAGGTGGAGTTGTGCTCACAGAGAATAATTGACCCTGTAAGATAATCGATATTGGTATTGTTCAGATCAATATGCATCACAAGATTATCAGGACACTGTTAGGTGTCAGACATGTGCCTGATTTAAAGAAAAACCTCATCTCCCTAGGTATGTTAGACTCGAACGATTGTAGAATGACCATCGAGTTAAGCGACATTAACGTATCTTATGGAGCTCTCGTTTTCATGAAAGGTCAGAAAACCGACACTCTATATATTCTGCAAGGTTCAACAGTGACTAGTGCAGCAACAATTTCATCGTATATTACAAAGTTGGAGTTAACTCAGTTGTGGCATATGCGACTTGGTCCTATGAGTGAGAAAAGTATGACCGTTTTGAATAAGAGTCTTCGAATTTCCAAGTTCAAGCACCGTTTGGACTTGGTTAGTATCATGCAAAGACTAAACTAGGCCCATAATGGGGCCCGAAAAAGGAGGCATGTTAAAATACGAGTCAAAGTGGAGATTTGTGGAGTGTGTCTCACATTTTTAGATTAAACCAGAGTCAAAGCAAAGGCGACATCATGACGAAGAGCTTGGGACGTCACAACGACGTGATGAATTCCAAACTTAAAACAGTTATGTATTAAACTCTCAACAGGGTTACTTTTCTATGTTAAATTTTGATTTCACTAGAGATATTATAGTCATATTAGAACTCTAATCTTAGCCTATGTAACACCCTCAACCTGACCCGAATCACCGGATTCGGATCTTGGGTATTACTTCACATTTCACTTAGCAAAATTTCAAAATAGTTGACGGGTACTCTTTACTTAAATAATTTTTTTATCAATTTATTTAACAGTTCAACATTAAATAAATAAAGAAAGGTATTTAAAAATAAAATAAAATAATACATCAGACTAGTTACAACTTATTACAAAATTAAAAGTTTGCTAAGACAGACTCAAGGTGTAATCCTACAATATGCCACTCACCAAATATGTTCACTGTATACATAATAACACGGATTGCCACTACCTTGGCGCATTCCTGGTGTAGTCTCTCTTGGTGAACTCATTCTTTTAATAATACCTGAAACATAAACATAACATTTATAAGTTATACGAACTTAGTAAGCTTGAAATACAAATTACCTTTAAACCTTTCATGTTGAATTCTTCATCCTAATTATTTAGATTACCCACTTCTGTCTTTGACGGATACCTTCACATCGTCGGATAAATACATGCTTATACGCCACATAATTTCTTAGCATGTCATCTTTCATCTAAGTACATGGTTGACTCCAAATCTTACCAAACGATATTACATTTTCTCTTCTCTTCAGACAACTATCTTTGGTTATTCCAGAACAGTTAATCACATGTACTATTCTCTTGGTAAATACTACTTGCTGATCTTACCTTTGGTGGATTTCCATACCGAATTTGCTAAATCAAATAATCAACCAAATCATACCCTGATTCAACCTAATATATATACTCATACTGATGAGGAACACTCCAGGTCATTAAGAAGAAATCCAAACATCTATATTTCACAGCATAAAAATACCAGATTTATTGAAAAATTAGATTCCAACTATCCCCAGATAAGACATGATACTACTCAAATGTGATAGATATTAGATATTCATATTTCAATCTCTCATAGCGTAGTCCAAATTCATACTAACAAACACGTATGCCTTTTTTAATTTGAATACGCTCATATTTTAATCTGGCAGACTATTATGATGATTCTCTTTAGAAGTACAGATGCAATTTCTCATTTAGAATATATCTCGTACAGCTTATCAAACTTTACTACCAGATCAAATAACCCAATATATTTTGAAACTCATCAGATACTCATCATAGAACTAACTATCAAAGAGAACTTACCCAAATATTAACACAATGGCGGATAACCTAACTCTCCATACACATACGTATCACTAAATACACCATATAGACATATTAAGACTTGCCACAGAGGTAATTTAGATTATGCCACACAGGCTTAGCAGCTCACGCCACACAGGCAACGTTCAAAATCACGTGTTTACTATGCCGGCAGACATTCACAGAAGGTGCTATGGGTTTCTCTCTCATGGACTTATACACAACTTCATGTTGTGATCTGCTAGTTCGATCTACACATTACCGAAGGCATCACCATGAACATTCATATCTTATTATGGGTCTCAACCACATGGACTTACACATTCTCATACCGTGATCTGTCAGTTCAACCTTTATCTTACTGGAGGCATCACCATGAGTGTTTTCATATCTGTTAGCTTTAGTTTTTCAAGTATTTTGATATAACAAAAAGTATATTAAAAATTTCCTACTTAAATTTGCAAATATTTTTTATAAGTCCTTAAAATTATTTTCAAAGTGTTGGACAAGATAAACATTTAAAAAGCCTTAAATTAACTTAATTTTTAATGAGTTTTTAAAGTCTAAAGGACTTCTACTGATACTTAGGAGGACAAGTATCGGTAGAACACAAGATGGAAAGATCTTGAAAAGGCTACAGAATTCTACTGGTAGAGCTGGGAGTTCTGCCGATACAACTATGGGTTCTACTGATACAACCTAGACTTCTATCGGCAAAATGCACTCTAGTAAGCAAGGTAGTTTTGGCTTAGGACTTCTATCGATACCCTGGTTCGTTCTACCGATACAACCAAAGTGCTACTGATACTTTAAGGACTTCTACCGAAACAAGTCAAGTCAGTAGCCAAAGTTCAGCATCATCTGCATTTCTACCGAAACAAGTCAAGTTAGTAGCCAAAGTTTAACATCCCCTACACTTCTACCGATACTCTGACAAGTTCTATCGACACCAAATGAAACCCTTAGAGTTCTACCTATACAAGAGAACTTATACCGATAGAACGAACCCAATGGTCATATTTTGGAAAGACTTCTACCGATACAAGTTTCCTTCTACCAGTACAACGAATCTGCAGACTGCATTTAATTCTTGTTTTTATGGATGCAACGACTCCATTTTGTTTCTAACGGCTACAAACATCCACAAGGTTGTTAGAGGACTTAAATACAAGGTCAAGGCTCCCTATTGATGTAACAGCCCGATTTAGGGCCTAGTCAGAATAGTGGTTACGAGACCACAAATTCGAAGTAGAAATATATGATTTATGATTTTTATAAGGCTTATGAGGTGTTTGCATGATTGTGTGAAAATTTCATGAAATTTTTTTATTAATTAGTGATCAGTTTGTCCCTTAGGACTAAATCGCAAAGATTAGAAAATATGAGATTCTAGAAGATTTAAGTATGAAATAGCATCATAAAAATTATTAGAAGTCCTTATTTAGAAATTAGACCAATATAGATTATGATGGACAAAAATAGACATGGGAAGGAAAAATCTCAAGAAAGGATCAGTAATGGGTGTTACAATTGAAGTAAAGAAAGACAAGAAACAAGTGCATAACTTCCAAGAACTCAATTTTCCAATCTTTCTCAATCTTTTACTAAATATTTCTTGTACACACTTGTGGGTTAAGTTTTCTATCATTCTTTCAAGTGTTGTAACTTTGTGTGAGAGTGCTTAATTGTTGATTATCTACCTTTTAGAGGTATCATCTTATTCATCATTATTTTTCTCTCATTTTGAGGTGTTACTTAAGGTTTTGGATAGAAAATCTTAAGGGGAAGTGGTTCTATCTTACCTTTGAAAATATAGGGATTTGTAAAGTTAAACCTTGTCCTTAAAGGTTCAAATCTAGTGGATTTGGGAAATCCTTAGTTGAGGAAAGCTAAGGTAGTGGATATAGGCAATTGAGGCTGAACCCTTATAAATACTTGCGTCGTTTTATTTTTGCCCTTTCTCGAAAAAGTTTTAATACACCAATTCACCCCCTCTTGGTATATTTCGATCTCAACAATATCATACATTGTCATGGGTCTCAACCATATGGTCTTGCACTTATTTTCGTACCGTGATCTGCTAGTTTGGTTAGCAATATACTTGCCTTACCAAAGGCATCACAAGGGACGTTTTACCCATAATTTACTTACCCAGATTTGCTCATACACTTGGTTGATTTGTACTTTTACTTATCAGACTTTACCTGCATAATCACCACCTACTTTCTATCCAGATAATACTTCTTACATATAATCATTACATATGCAGAACTTTTACCATGCATCATTAACACCATTACCCATTATCCGTATTTTATTAGCATATATATACTTCTACTGGAACAGTACACATGCAGGAGTCAAGATAGAGACTCACCTAGTACTCAAATAAATTGTAGCTCAAAGCTCCAGACTTGGACATCCACCTCGACTCAGCATCAACACTGCTTAAAGAACATAGAACCACCATTAAAACCCTTTACAAACAGCTAACTAACAATTCGACTACAAACAACCCTCATTTAGACTCTTTTTTCCACAACTCACTGTTCATATGTTTCCTAATACACTTATTCTCTCAAAAACTTAACATGCAGAGCTATCAGACTTACCAGGAAGTAGATATTCCCCTCATCAATTCAAAAACCTTAGCTTCCAGCTTAATAACGAAGAAAAACCGAAGAATAAAATTGTAGGAAGAAGAACCATCCCCCCAACCAACCTTTCTCACCATACATATATATATGTCCAGTTCTCTTAGTGGAACTTGACAAGTGTCAATTTTTTCTAGAGCTTGTCCTTATAAATGGCCTACATAGTCCGAGATAAGTATAAACGAATATCATGTACAAATATTATTTGATCAGTCAATTTAGTTGGCTCTTAACCAATTCACATTACGAAACCAAATTAGCACAGTGCCCAAACAAACTTAGCGTACTATGCATTTGGCGGTATCCCTTACCAGACTTACTCTCCGCTTAACATACTTTCTTAAATAGCAGAATAATTTGAGATAGAATCTTTGATTACTTATGCGGTGGTTACCTTACATCATTTCGTATTCACCAAAAGACTATAAACAGGTGGACTACACTACAAATTAATAATTTCACACTTACACACCTTCTAATCGGGTCCTCCAAATTTGGGGTGTGACAGCCTATTTAAAGCGCTTTAGTGACCCTAAAAAAAAGACGAACATAACACAACATTAGAGAGAAGATCAAGAGAGAGCTTTAAGGGAATTTTGTGTTTTAGCTAGATAGCTTTGTATTTAGGGTTAAGGTTTGTTTTGAATTTCTCCATCTTGAACTCTTCAATTGTTTGCTCATTAGTGAAGTTTCCTTTGCTCGTGGTTTTTTATCCTCTTGATTGGAGGAGTTTTTCCACGTAAATTTGTGTCCAAAATTTTCTATTCCTTCTTTCTCGTTTTTTATACGGATCAATCCCCAACACCAACTATGAGAAAGAAGTAAATAATAATACACAATAAAAGAAACCTAGCCAGCACACCACTTAACTTCAATTAATGTTTTAGGTTGATATTGAACTATTTGAGTGCCTTGTACGCTTGAAAAGAATTTATACGCACGCATTTGTATATGCCCCATTTGCCAAACTTTCCAGCAAAGTATTCAAGTAATCATTTCGTGATTTCATATTCTGCAATACTGTTTTTTTTTTTTTTTTCATATTCTTTCCTTCAAGTTTGGATGATATTTTATAACAGCTTAGACATTTATTGTGGTCCCTTTCGCAGGAGACATTTGTTCAATACTTATTATCATATCAAATCAGACAAACATCTTAAGGGTTTTGAATAGTAATTAGAAAGCATCAGCCTGCATGCATGCTTGCTGCAATATTTCATCTGCCTGCACAGTTTTTTTTTTTTTTTATAATCTTATTTGTCGTTAATTGAAACAAACATTAATCTTGGATGTAATATAAAAGTCTAAACAAAAGGCAAATGATAGTTTTTCTAACACTATTTCATTAACATAAACATATGTATACATATATGATCAACGGCCGGGTCGATCAATAAGCAACAATGTTTCGGGCTGTTATACATAGCCCATATGCCACAATAAAAAAAAGGCTTTACTTGCATAAGACAATTAAAGCTGCAATCAACTTAATTCCTCAAAGCAACACTCCACCTAGCCACATATGACATTAATTTAGTACTACTAGGGAAGATCTAGGAGTTCAACAATTAATGTTAAGGTGTGTTTTGTTCGTATAGTTTTATTATGTACAGAGGATTAAAGCATTACTTACTTCCCTTTTTTATTCAGCGAAGAATGAAGACAGTGCATTTGAGCAATTATTTTGATTGGCGATATATCTCTTCTTCTTGACTAAGCTGAGAAGCAACAAAGGTGTCAAGGAGGCGCCAATCAGTGGCTTGATCCACCGCTTGCTCATTGCTGTGGCTCCCAAAGAGTGCATTCAAGTGTTGGTGATGAGTTTGTTGAATATGATGGTCCTGTGTGAGGGATGAGCACTGGCCAAATGCAGCCATTGGATTAAAGCTTAGGGGATCCCGTGACTGGAGGTAATGGTCATGGGGAACTTGGTACTGCAAATCAAGCTCTTTCTTGCAGGAATAGGGAAGGCGGTGGTAAGCGTTATTAGATAGGGATGTTTGGTTTGGGGAATCTAGATCAGGAATGAATGAGACTTGATCATCATACCAACACGAAGATTCATGTTCACCGACTTTGCGCATAGCTGTTATTCTCTTCTTGAATACCCTACATACAACCCATCCGTCGTCCTGCATTAATCAGTTTAAGAAAAACATAATTTTGCAGAAAATTTCATCTCAAAATAAAGTATAATAAGTGAATAGGTACATATATCTATGAATTTGGCACTATATTACTGTTACAATAACCAAAAGGAGGGTTTCTTGCATGTCTTCCTCATGACTAATAAGTATATCTCTACTATTTTCAATTGTATATCTAGGAAATTATGTTTTAGAATAATATTTATTTTTATTAGTAAATTTTTTATCATTAAAATATGTTTTTATTAAAACTAAAAGTACACTTTGTATCGCTTTATTACCATATGTAAATTATTTAGTTTTGCATTACACTTCTACATTAACATTTAAATTTTAGATATTTTCCTTCAGTAGCTAAAAATCCCATTATTATTTTTATTATAATGATCAAGTTAATTAAAATTTTTTAATTATGTTTAAAATTTTAAATAATATTAATTTTGAAATAAAAATATATATTTTAATGAACTACATAAAATAATCTGTGAGGTTAAGGAGGAGTAGGAAGGTGATGAAAATGGTTATACTTTTCAGGGGTCTTAAAAACGAAAAGGGTTAAATTATATCTCTTCATAATTGTAGATGAAGGTATAAAAAAGAAGCGTGTGGTATGTATATATATACATACATAATTAGCGAGAAGAAATTGAAGTAGTAAAAAAGAAGACTTGCCTGTGGAGTCCCATTTTCATAAGTTTCAAGGCGATACTCATGCATAATCCAGTCAGACTTTTGTCCATTTGGGGCTCGACCTTTATAAAACACTAATGTTTTCCTCATCCCAATCAAGTCATGCTTAGAATAAATAGCCTTGTCTCTGCCCGTTGCTTTCCAAAACCCAGCTGCCGTGGCTCTATTTGTGCGACTTCCTGTTGGATATTTCTTATCCTTATGGCTGAAGAAATACCATTCATTTTGCTCTTCTCTCCCTATTCTGCATATCTCTGCTCAAAACACAGTATAAGCATAAAGATTTTGAAAAAACATAAAGAAAAAAAGGGTTAGATACCTTGAAGATCCCAAGGCTCAATTTTATAGAGATCAACATCTTTAATTACATCTAGGTCAATCCTTCTTAATGAGATTTTCTTTCTAAGGTAATAATCAACCAGTTCTTCTTCTGTGGGATGGAAGCGAAAGCCTGGTGGAACTTGTGGAAGTGCATTCATTTTCTTTTTCTCAAGCCTGCAAAGCCAAGAGATCGTAGTGCTTATCAGCACCTTTAATATATTAACACATATTAAACGATTGAATGAGCATGAATATGTATTTAACATAATGCACAAGTTACAAGTACATTATTTTTTTATGACTGACAACGAATTTCATTGAAAATTAATAAAAAACAAATATTCCCTCCTCTTTGGTAGTTAAAAAGTTTTAACACCATAAACCTGTTTTCCCCTACCTAGAATGGAACTATTTATAAATCATATAAGCAATATATATATTTTATTTCATAATCAATGACGTGCCCTCAAAACTTCAAAATTCAATTCTAATTAAGATCCTTCCTGCATTAATTGAATTTCTTATTTGAATGTAGAATAACTTTGAAACCATCTTTGCAATAGATCATTGTGGCAATATTAAAATGGTTCTGTTTTTAGAATGAATCAACATATGACTAGTCTCAAAGTTTGATAAATCCTTAAAACTGAAATTAGAATAGCAAGAACAGTTGATGAAGTTGCAAGGTTTCCATGAATAAAATGAGTAGATAGTATCATAGTAGCAAAAAAGACGTATAGTTAGCAAAAGATATTTTCTCTCTTGGGTTATTCTAAAGTTCATCAAATAAAAATATGAGAAAAGTAATGCAATAATGGAAATTTTGCATGTAATAATCATGATAGAATCAAATAGTTGAAGCTTAAGAAAGAAAATGAAGTTAGCTTTCTTCTTTTTCTTCAGCTTCCTTTGAAAGAAGAAAAACAATCTTGAAAATCATGGGATTAATGCATATTTTTTAAGCATCTGAAAATGGTATAAACATGCAGTCATGATCAAATGTATTAAAGTTCCACCTTTTATTAATTATTAGCACAGAAAAATCTTGTAGATCTGCAGCTCAAACAAGTATTTAAATGTAAAAACAAACAAAAATAATCCATACATCTAAAGGAAAAAAAACCATATTAGTAGAATTGTCATGGAAAAATGGAGACAATGAGCTCACAGTTCAAATACAGATCTGGGGTGATTGAATCTTCTCTTTCAGCAAAAATCAAGAGTTGGATCGAACAACCCTTTTTACTTTTTTCTCCCAAATATGACGGCAGTATTAGAAGCTTTTATTCCAAATTTGGACAAGAAGACGACAAAAATATAAAGAAACAAGCAAGTATGTTTTACGCCTGCCTGAAAGGGGAATTGTCGGATAGAATCCCGATCGATAAAGAAAAAACAGAAGAAAGGCCACAAAAAGGGAAAGGGTTTGAGACTTTAGAAGAATGGGAGGATGGAGAAGGAGAAGGGTTAAATAAGAAGCAAAAGAAAATGAAAGAGAGAGAGAGAGAGGAACCCTAATGATCAAAGAATGGGTATGATCTATCTATCTATCTTAATAAGCTAATCTTTTCATTATCATAAGCTTACGTTGTCTATCTTTCACTGCCGGTTTGGAGCTAAATTGGTGCAAAAGCTTAAAAAAGGTGGCGCAATATCGGCTAAGACAAACACACAGAGAGAACTTCCTCTATTGCCATCTCCACCTGCTGCAACTGATAGAGACCTAGGTCTTGTATTGTAAGAAGGTGTTTTGTTTTTCTTTTTTTCAATTTAAAGGTGGTTTATATTATAGAGAAATCCCCGTTCAACAGCATGCCAATAAAAATAAAAAAAAAAACCAGAAAGGTAAAAGGTCTACTCTAGACTGTGGCTGAAAGTGGGTTGGTGGCCCTTTATTAGCCCCAAACTCCATTCCTAGTCCCTACCATTTCCTCCCTTATTTTCAAGTCTTAACTGTAATAAAATCGCAATGATAATGCTGGAGTCATGTTGGATTAAGCCATTCATTTTCCATCACTTTTTTTTATTTTTGTTTTGTATTGCGGTCCTGTTGCATGGGGATATATTGGTTTGATTTTCAGTCTTGATTTGGCTAAACAACGAACCAAGGAGTGCAAAAGTTGGTGGCTTCACCTTCATCATTGTCACAAATTTAGGCAAGACATATGCATTATGGCAATGACCAAACAATACAAAATAACTGTCTTTAATACACTTCAAAAGCCATGTGAATGATTAAGCTAGCTAGCGTCCAAACCATTTTTGTCAAATTTCTGCTTGTGACTCATAAGTTTCTTCACTGTCATAATGATGGAGTCTTTACATTAAAGCTTTAATTAAAGAATAAGCTCTTTATCTCAACCGTTTGATTATTATTAGTACCACATCAATATTTATGGTTTTAGAAGTTGTTTTGAAGTGGTCCATGCAGAATTACTGATTAACCAGATTAAAAAGCTTCTATTTATAAAAATAGAAATTTATAAAAATCATTGGCTTAAACCACTCAGCTACTCCAACCTTCAGATTATATGTGTTATGAAATTTATAAAAATCTTTTATTAAATCCAGGATTAAATATCAAATTTATATTTCGCAATCATGGATAATAAGACATAGAAATTTTCAAGAAGTTTTTTTATTTTTAATTTAATATTTTAATTAATTAATTCATGATTAATTATAATTATGTTGATTAATTTATTTTATCTCTATATTTATAAGGATGGTGAAGGAATCGTTGTCTTCTTAAATTTTCTTGAAAAAATATTACAAAAAGAGAAAAAAAAAAATGGACCAAAGAAAAAAAAGAAGGCTTAAAATAAGAGCCAAAGGTTTCAAACTTGCAACCCAAGGGTCATTAAAAGCTAATGCCCACGAACCAACTAAAAATCTGACTAAGGCAAATGCATCTATTAATTAATAGTATAGTTATAGTGAATAAAGATATAGTTCCCACGAATACTAAAAGTATTAGTAATTACCGTCTTTCTATTATTTAACCGATAAATTCGTGTGATCAATTAAAACTAAAATTAACTAATTAATGAACTAACGAACATGATAAATAACAAATCAGGAAAATAATCGAATAAACAACCAAAAAGCGAAACAATACCCAAGAAAGAATTCACTTAGATTTCATATGTCATTATCAATCTAAATTACACAATTTCTTCACTTAGTATCTTGATTCGTAGAAACCCCTAAATTATGCTAATATCTCTCTTCAAGAATAAGAGCAACTGACTCTAGATTGATTAATTGAAATTTCTTTCTAATTAAAACTCCTATTATCGCATTAACTCGATCTATGGATTCCTCTATTAGATTTGACTCTAATCTGGTAGATTTATGTTGTCCTATTTCTAGGATTGCATACAACTCCACTCAATTACGCTAGATCTACTATTAAATAAGGTCTATTCCTCCTTTGATTAAAGCACATTAAACATGAATCAATAGTTTAGAAATATCAAACCAAGAATTAAACACACATAATTGAAAACAAGATCTAAGTCTTTATTGCGTAAAATAGAAATCAAACAATAGAATTCATCATAGGGTTCATCTCCCTAGGTATTTAGAAAATTAGTTCATGCTTACAAATAAAAACATTCAAAACACAGTATAACCACAAGAAACAAAGAAACTCATGATAATCTCCAAAGATATCAAATGGGAATCTTCAATCTTGATGGAAATATGCTTCAGAATCCGCTTTAATGGTGTTTTTTGAGTTGTTTTCTTGAATATTTTATGACAGCTCTATTCTATCTTCTTATTTTTGTCATATATAGGTCTTAGAATGTCCAAAAAAAACCCTGAAAATAGCGTTTTTCTGTTGTTTGGAGTGCAATTCGCGAAATCGACACGACTTGACACATGGCCGTGTGGCAGCCTTTGTCGAATGGTCCAGCCTGTGTTGCTCTTGTAACTTGCTCTGATTTTCTAATTTTTGCTCGTTTTTCGCTCCTATTGCTCCCAAATGCATGCACTCCCAAGTATAAAAAAATGAATTTAAAGGATTATAAGCATAAAATTCACTGTCGAAACCATTTTAAAATTTGGTTTTAAAAAACGGGGATCGACTTTTGAAAACGAAAATGGGAGTCGCCACCAATCCTTTTTACTTAGGTGTGATTGGATCACCTTAAAAAAATATTTTATTTCAAAATACTGATTTTGATTTACGAAAAATAAGAAAAATGGGTTCGGGAGTCGGTCACGTATGAGGAAGGGTTAGCACCCTCATAACGCCCAAAAATTGGTACCTAATTGATAAAATCATGTCCTGATGTTTGAAATTTAAAAAGTTTAAAATAAGATCCCTTATTAGAAGAAAAACCAAGACTTACCTATTTCAAAGAAATAAAAATACCACATCCAATAAGTTAGGATACAGCATATTATAACTTAGAAGCTAGGTGCATCTTTATTTTAGAAAATTCTTACCTCAAGACACAAAACATCACACCCAATAAGTTAGGGTACAACATTTTGAATTCCCAAAAATAAGTTTTTTATTTGAAATTGGTAAACTTCAATTTTAAAAGTGAAGGGATATATAATATCTTAAGTTCTACGAGAAGAATCGAAACCCAATAAGTTAGGGCACAATTCTTATCGAAGTCCCCAAATGTCACATATCACCATTTAAAATATTAAAAAAATCTTTAATTTAAAAGGTATTTTTATAAAAAAAAATGGTTTTGAGTAAGACATTATAATATACATGTCAATTCAACCTAATTACAAATGATGTTAACAATAAATAATCAATGATATAACATGAATAAATAAATAATAAGGAAAAATGCTAAAGCAATAATAAACAAATATAAAGATAATTAATAAAAATCATAATATATAATAAATAATATAAAATAACTAATAATAATATATAAGGATTATACATAATATAAAAATTAGTAAATAATATGTATAATAATAATAACATATATATATACATAATATATCAATCATAAAAATTATATATGTAATAAATAATATAAATAAAATAGGTTATATATCATAATAGACTTTATACAAAACAAAATTTTAAAACCAATATATAATATAATACTTAAAAATGTATAATATAATAAATAATATATAAATATTAAAATAATAATATATGATGATAATTAAATATATATATATATATAAAGATAATACATAAAAATATATATAATAATTTTGAATAAAGATATTTTTAAAAATATAATATAAATAATATAAGTGAAACATGTTATAAAATATAAATAAATTTTATACAAAAATAAAATTTTAAAAATAATATATGATATAATATAATACTACATAATATAAAAATTTTAAAAACATATAATATAGTAATTAATATATAAAATAATATATAATGAAAATAATTTTGAACCACATAAAATAAATAATAATAATTAAATATATAAGGTTAATACATATAGAAATATATATATATATTATACTATAAGCAAATTAATATATAAATAATAAAAATAATATAACATATTTAATATGATAAAATAATTTAAAACAATATTAAATTAATTTAAAATAAAATGAAACAAAAAAAAGGTTTTAAAAATAAATAATAAAAAACAGGATCAAATAGCAAAGAAATAAAAAGGGTTAAATTAAAACGCGGCAACACTGCGAGGGGTCAATATGGCAATTATGCCAAACTTTCAAAACGACGTCGTAATAGATTTAGCCTTTAGACTGCCTCGAGGATTAAATTGAAACACAAAAAGTAATTTTGGGTCCAATTGTAATAAAAAAAAGGACGTAATTGTAAAATTGAAATAATGCGGAAGGGCCTGAAGCACAAATAACCCATTTCTCAAAAACACGCGGATCCTTCGGGTCGGGTCAACTGCGCGCGGATCTTGATTGAAACGACGTCGTTTTAGGCTTATTAAATTAAACCAAAACGACGCCGTTTTATCATTGCTATATAAGCTGAAAATAAGATAAAAAATAATTTTAAACACTCATAAAAAACAGAGCTCTGAAATGCTCTCCCCTCTTCGGCCTGAGGCGATTTCCAGCAGGCCCTCCGGCGAGGCTCCGACGCCGTTCCGCCGTCGCCGGCCACCGAAAAGGTAAAATTTTCTTCTTCTTTTTTGTATTTTAAAATATATATTATATACGAGTAAAAAAATAAAAATAAGAATAAGAATAAAATAAAAAAAATCAGTATTCGATAAATATAAAAAAATAAAAACAAAAACCTTTGATGCTTTATGAACTGTGTATATTCTCCCTTGTATATTTTCGTGTCTCCCCCCCCCCTGTTTACAAGTTTTAGGGGGTTTTTATAGCCCCAAAAGAAACAAAATAAAAGAAAAATAGAAAAATTTGTCACTGTTTTCCATTTCTGCTGCGATTTCTTTCTTCTTTTGCAGGTTGAAGGCGGAGATCGTGGCGATGAGGCGCGTTGATGGCGGCGCGACTGTTGGTCTGGGTGCTATTGCGGCGTGACGTGCGGGCTTCTGCATTTGCGGTGCCTAGGGTTTCAGAAACCCTAGGCCACTGCTGATTCTGTTAAGGTCTTGGGCCTTTTGGGCCGTCTGAGTCTGGGTCTAGTCTGTTTAGGGGGTTGGTTTAGTTTGGGTCTAGGTTAATAGGCCGTTAGTTCAGGTAGGGTAATGGGTCTGAGGTAATGTAAAATTGGGCTTGTAAATTCGTCTTGGGCCATCTGTTTGGGTTTTGTGAGGATTTTGGATTTATTTAATTTTGGCTTTGTAACAGGGACTGTTTTTGGACATTTTTTATTTTGGTTTTTCAGCCTGGGCAAAAATGGGCATTTACATTCACCATTTATATTGAAGAATCACCCAAAAATGCATTAAGAACGGGATTAAAACATGTTACTTTTAGCATCTATCAAATATCCCCACACTTAAGTATTTACTTGTCCTCAAGCAAAATCCTCAATCCACAGTCAAGTTAGCTTCTCTCAATTTATTATTTCCACCGATAATGTCTTATGATAATTTATAGATAATCATACATTGGAAATTTACACTAAAATGACACTAAACAATACAAGCAACTCAAGTAGAGAATTTTAAGCTTTAAAAACATTAGGCATCTCCCCTATCTCAATAATCATTTGAAATTCAAACTAAAAAAAGAATTAACATCCTCACTAAAGATTTACTCATAGCACTCAAAGTGTTTAAGGTTCAAATAATGTGCACTCAACAGTCAAATAAGAAATGTTATTACCATAGACTTGCTTGAAAATCAAATCTCCACCACTACAAATGAGATGATACACCAATCAAGAGGTCTTTACAAGGTTACAATGGGGCTTAGGTTAAAGGTATGGAAAAAGTCAGAAAAGTTGGTTATAATCGAGAGTCGAGTTGATAAGTTACCAAACTAGAAAAAAAATCAGTTACTGAATTAAAAGAATTTACATCAACAAGAAATAAAGAATAAAAATAATCTTTTCAACACAATATGAAACTAACTATTCAAGCTAAATCAAAATTGTTTTTCTTTTCTTTCCTCTCTCTCTTTTTTTAGCAAAGTATTCAGCAATAAAAGTGATGAAATATAGTCAGGCCACTAATCAAATAAAATCTTGACAAAAAGGGGTCAATAAAAAGGATAATTTTACAAAAGTAATATGGGTTATGGGTTAATATTAACGGGTTAAAAAATGTGTTAGGATCAACGAGGTCTACTAGGGGTCAGTTCAATGGTTAAGCTATTTAAAGTTTAAACGGGTTAAATCCTAAGTGCCTCTATCATCTCAGTATATCAAATCAATAATGTGGTCTTGACATATACAATCAAAGCAAATTATAGAATAACAAATCAAGTTTACACACTCACAATAAAAAATAAAATGAGCACAAATAAATAAAATATATGCTCTATAGGTTCAAAAGCTCACAAAAAATTATAATTTTAATGTTAAACTTGTAAATTTAAAATTTCAGGATAATCCTTCAATTCAAGGAGACAACCTAAAATAATATTTCTGAAAAATAGCTTAAAATGCTTGACTCTATAAATCTATTAATCCATGTTAAATAAAATCTATTAATTAAAACTCTAATTATCCAAAAATATCTCTAATAATAGAAAAAAAAATCATAATATAGTTAAACACAACAGCACCACATTCACCCCACCATCTTTTTGTTAACCAAGTTATCTAAGGGCTAGTTACAAGATTAGTCCCACATTAATTATTGAAGATCCAATTTAATACTAAAACCAAAATTCAATTTAGTTTAAAAATTATATTCATAAAAATACTAAAAATCTAAAATTTATGTTTTTATCCGAGATTTATCAACTCCAAAATCAGATCTTAAGCCCAAAAAGCCGATTTAATAGCCCACTCTTAAAATGGAAAAAGGGCAGAGTGTAGTAGCAGAAAAACCCTGCGAGTAACGACCCCAGGGTTTTAAACTAACACAACCGGAGCCGAAGCGCTTTTTGTTCGTTCGGCCTCAGCGCTCTACTTCTTCTTCTTCTTCCCAATTCTTTCTGCAGTCTCTTTGGGCCGATCATACTAAGAAAACGGGACATTTTTGTCTTCCAAAAGTTTCTGTTATGCCTACTTGTTCCTTCTTCTTACTAGTGCTTTAAACAAAACTCCCATCCACCGTTTCTAAACATGACGAATAAGACAGTTCTTTCACGTCACCTCTTCTTCAAAACCAGAAGAGCAGTAACAACCTCAGCTGCTCTTCCATTAGACCCCTCCTACGCCACCGTTTCATCCATCCCCGCCGACCATTTTTCCCTTTGCCTCTCCTTCTCTGAGCAACTCATTAACCGTGGCTTACTATCCTCTGCTCGGAAACTCTTTCAGCGCGTCTTTTCTAACTCTTCTCCTGTCTCTGATGCATTATCAACCGTTGATTTCGTCACTTCCCGTGGCTTGGACCTTGATTTATCCACATACGCTGTTCTTATTAAGAAGCTTGTGCAATCAGGGCATCTCCTGTTGGCCTACTCTTTTTACTCCGATTATATTATTGGTAGAGGTATTATTCCTGACTCCTCTATTGCTAATTCTATAGTCATTTGTTTGTGTAAGTTAGGGAAGTTAGAGGAAGCTACAATTCTTTTTGATCGGCTTGTAACGGACAATTCTTGTGAAAAGCCTGCATTTAATGCTCTCGTTAGGCTGCTATGCTCGCAAGAAAGATTTTTGGATGCATTTGTTTACTTTATTAAAATGATTAATATTAATGTTAATTTGGGTTGCTGGTATTATAATGTGTTGATTGATGGACTATGTCAGAAAGGGTATTTGGAAGAAGCGATTCAAATGTTTGATTTAATGCCTGAAAGAACAGAATCGTTACCTACGCTTCATTTGTACAAGTCTTTGTTTTATGGTCTTTGCAAACAAGGGTGGGTTGTGGAGGCTGAGTCTTTGTTTGGAAAAATGGAGTCGCAGGGTTTCTTTGTGGACCAGACGATGTACACTTCATTGATAAATGTATACTGTAAGGGTAGGAAGATGAAAATGGCCCTGAGAGTTTACTATAGGATGCTCAAGACGGGTTGTAGGCCGGATAGTTATACTTATAACACATTGATCCATGGGTTTGTTAAGATGGGTTTGTTTGATTACGGTTGGGTATTATTCAACCAGATGATGAAACAGGGACTGCAGCCAAGTGTGGTCACTTTTCACGTTATGATAAGTAATTATTGCAGGGAAGGGAAGGTGGATTGTGCTTCTATGCTTCTGAATAACATGATTAGCAAGAATTTAGCTCCCAATGCCCACTGTTGCACAGTTCTAATTACATCCTTATATAAGGAGAATAGGATAATGGAAGCTGAGGAATTCTATGAAAGGATGCTGAATGGTGGGCTTGTTCCGGACCATGTTTTGTTCTTCAAACTTATGAAGATGTACCCTAAGGGGTATGAACTTGACGTTGCTTTTATGGTTCTGAAGGCAATAGCTCTAAATGGGTGTGGGTTTGATCCATTATTACTTCCGGTTTCTGCTAATGAAGAATTGGAGCAAAAGATTGTGGTTTTGATTGAGGAGATCTTGAAAAGCAACTTGCATCTAGCCAAAGTTGCATTCAATATACTTATAAGTGCCCTGTGTGAGCAAGCACAACAGGATAGTGCTTTGCATTTCATGGA
Source organism: Gossypium sturtianum (assembly GCA_025698515.1). Taxonomy (NCBI): domain Eukaryota; kingdom Viridiplantae; phylum Streptophyta; class Magnoliopsida; order Malvales; family Malvaceae; genus Gossypium; species Gossypium sturtianum. The sequence goes on along the minus strand of CM046944.1, from coordinate 18,240,660 downwards.
TAAAATGGAGAGTCTAGGATGCATGCCTCTCCTTTTTACTTACAACTCCTTGATAAAGTGTCTTTCCCAGAAGGGTCTTTTTGAGGATGCTGAATCCCTACTCAATCGTATGCAAGCTCAAGGTATCTTTCCAGATCAAGCAACCTGTTTGATAATAATAAATGAACACTGTAAACATGGGAATCTGGCACCAGCTTTTGATATCCTGGACCAAATGGAGGACAGAGGAATGAAGCCTGGTGTTGCTATTTACGATTGCATAATAGGTTCTCTTTTCCGGCAAAAAAAGGTATCTGAAGCTAAAGATATGTTCGTAAGGATGCTTAAGTCTGGGGTGGATCCTGATGAGATTATTTATTTAACAATGATTAATGGCTTTTCAAATAATGGAAGAGTCATTGAAGCCCGTCGGCTATTTCATGAAATGATAGAGGCTGCTATTAGGCCGACATCTCATTCTTACACTGCTCTGATTAGCGGGTTAGTCAAGAAAGACATGACTGATAAGGGATGCATGTATCTTGAAAAGATGTTGGATGATGGTCTTGTGCCTAATGCTGTACTGTACACCTCTCTCATCAATAATTTCTTGCAGAAGGGAGAGTTTGAATTTGCTTTTAGATTAGTTGATTTGATGGACAGAAACCAGATTGAGCGTGACCTGATCTCTTATATTTCACTGGTCAGTGGTTTTTACAGAAGCATCAGCAGCAGGAAAAGATGGTTCTCTATGAGGAGAGGGTCTGAAAGAGCAAGAGAAAAATTGTTCCAACTGCTCCACCGTCAATCTCTACTGCCAAAAGAAAAGAATTTAAGAGTTTCTGATAGTTCTCCTGAAGCTATGAAATGTTTTGCATTGAAGCTTATTCAGAAGGTTAAACAAACAAGGTTTATGCCAAATTTGTACCTCTACAATGGTATAATTTCTGGATTTTGTGAGGCAGATAGGATGCAGGATGCATATGATCATTTTGAATTGATGCAAAAAGAAGGCGTGCTTCCCAATCAAGTGACTTTTACCATACTTATGGGTGGACATATTAAAGCTGGTGAAATTGATGATGCCATAGGCTTATTTAATAAAATGAATGCAGATGGTTGCACTCCAGATGGCATTGTGTACAAAATTTTAGTAAATGGCCTTTGCCAGGCCAGTAGATTACTCGAAGCGTTGTCACTTTTACATGTGATGCACAAGAGGGGGCTCATTCCTAGCAAGGGTACTTATGACATTATACTTCAGTATTTTTGTGCCAGTGATTTGGCCATCCCTGCATTCAAGATATTCGAAGAGATGCTTGTCTATAATCCAGGCCCACAGTTATATTACTATAACTGGTTGCTTTATATCTTATGTGAACAAAAGAAATTGCGGGAAGCATGTATAGTATATGATTCAATGATTCAAAAGGGCAAATATCCTTATAAGCCAACTAAAAGTCTCTTCATCAAAACATTTAGAAAATGAGGAGAAAGGTACTTTGATTTAATGATTCAAGATAATATCCCAATTTAATTTACATAGTTGGTAAGCAAATCATTTTGTGTAAATTTTTACTTTAATTTTCTGCATGGTTCTCTAATATTTTCTTTTATTTGAAATGTAGCAAGATGGACTTCAGTTGACGGCAATGTTGGTATTAAATTATTAATCCCTCTCTTCTGTTGGCTTCAAGAACAAAGAGGTTAGTTTGCTATTGCTGGTGATGATGACCCGATAGATTTTGGTTCTACCAAAAAAAAGTTTGTTTTCTGCAACTTGGACATGAATTTTCAATTTTAAAAAAATGGCATCATTTCTTGTTAAGGTAATATGTTTGAAATGGAAAAAGTATAGGTTAGCTTATTCCAATTTGATGCAGCTGCATTTGGCATTTCCTTGTCCTCTTTAACAAAACCTTTTCTTTTTTGGTAGGAATGACTTTTCCTATAGTTCTGATTCCAGTCTGTTTTTTGGCAGCTAAAGATATCATGGCTTGGTGCCAGTGGAGTGTTATTGAAGACGTGCCAGAAGGTATTCTTTCACAAATATAGGATGAGATGTTGCTCATGGTGAGTACTTTTATTTTCCTCAATGTTTTTATATTATCTTTAATGTTTTCAATTTTCAAATGTTTGTAGAATTAGTAATATCTTTATTGTTTCTTGAATACTTAACAGCCTTGTTGCTATTACAGCCCTGAAAAATCAAGGGAGAAGTTTAAACTTTAGGCAGACATCAAAAGTTTGTACTTCAGTGTTATGAGTTTTCCAGATCCTTCAGATTCCTGGTTCTATAGAACTTACAGGTAATCCAACATGAATACTGTATTTATACTATTAAGGATTTGTTCTCTACAATGCTCAACTTAGTGAAATATCTGCTGATGGCAGGGATAAAGATAAAGTGTTATACAAACTTTCCTGTGTTCTTACAACTGGTAATATGGCCCACTTTAATGGAGAAGCGAATATAATATGAAGAGTGTGAATGATGCAGAGTGATGGCTGTTGTAAACTTCTGATGAAATGCACCTTTTAGTGTCAGGCTTTGCATTCTGCAAGGGTGTAGGTTTTCAACCCTGCAAGTCGATTTATGGCGTGAGACTGCTGAAAACAAGTAGTGCGCTTGGGTCGGGCGTTTGACAATATTTACATCTGAGAAGCAAGTAAATGGGTACTGCTCTACGGAGTTTCACTTTCACAGAGTTTTGTTGATGGAGAAAGCTCAGTTTCTTGCTAGGAGGCAACTGTTATACTATGCATAGAATAGATGAAGCTTCCCTTCAACTTGCAGGCTGATATTATGCATAAAAGCTGAAGGACACCCTTTGTTCTCTTCTTTTACCTTGTTGATTTGTTTAGCAATAATTTTGGTTGATTTCGGGTTCATACTGCATCATATATGTATAATTTGTTCCTCTGTGTATTGTGGCCGGGAAAAAAAACATTAATTTATTTATTATGCATGTATGACACAGGAGAAATTCTTCTACATAATCATGTGGATTTCAACCAGTATAAGAAAGACACGGCAGCAATGAAAGAACAAAACAATGTTTGGAACAAATTGAAAATGAGTGATACGGTTAATATGATGAACTCAAAGACCAGAAGTGAATGGTATCCCAGCGTTTGGCAACCATGATGTTCCAGCAATGAAGTTAGCCACTGTGAACTTTGATGCTTCAGTAGCACTGGTTATAACTCGGTAACCTTTCCATTTTACCCTTCTACTTGTCGGAGCAGCGGGGCCGATGTTTTGGTACTCTCCATAAAACAAGGTATTTAGAGCAAAGTCACCATCCCATTCAAGCCAACCTGCAGGATCCACCAAGGAATCAAGGTAAGTTTTCATGAAAACAGTACGCGAGTACTCCTTCCATGGCCGTCCCAAGAACGTTTTGAATGAACTAAGCACGGGGGAAAGGTCAGCAGTTGCCATCACTCGTGATCCATGGATTATAATGCCAGTATTTTGGTTAGGATCGGTCCTGCCTTGGGCAGTTACCGTATTCTTTTGCTTATCCATTGGCCTCCTTGCATAAATCATGCAGTTCTGCAAAACCACAGCTGCATTTCCAAAAATGAAGTCTACCGTGCCATATATGTAGCATTCTTTGTAGAACTGTCGTTGAGAATGGACGTAGAGTGTGTCTTGGTATCCCTCGAAGCCACAGCGGTAGAAGACAGAAAGATCAGAGCCTGATCTCAAGGCCACTGCTTGGTGCTTCTGCGGTCCTGCGGTGTTGCGGAATGTTATGCCACGGGCAATAAACCCTTCACCCGTTACCGCTGAATACACAACATAATATAAACATTATTATTATTTCCAAGAAATAGTTATGAACTTATAATCAAAGGTTTACAACAGGAAATTTAGAAATCCTGTAAGCAAAATTACCAACAGTTGCAGAGTCAAAAGTGGTGGAACCATCTCCAACGCTTCTGCTGCCAGTGATAATGGTGTTCCTCAATCCATCTCCAATCAACATAATATTCTTCAACTTATTGCCAATCTCAAGGTTTTCTTGGTAAATCCCACTTTTTACACGTATCACAAATCTACCTTTCCCACTCCTTTTTGAGGCGGCATCAAGTGCTTCCTTAATAATCCTATGGTTCCCCGACCCGTCTCGAGCCACCACAAGGTCAGGTGTTGGCGAAGAAGACTGCAACAGCTTTCTGTCACCGGCCTTGAGCCAGCTAGGAAAGCCGTGTTTGTAACTTTGGGGCACAAATGAAGCGTAACTAGTCAAAGCCAAAGCATTGCTTATTAGCTTTGAGACATTGTTGGACATGATTAGGGGTAAGACGTAATCAGAAACCCTTAGCTCAACGAACCCTGCCCGACAAGTTTCAAGGTTGGTGAGGGCAGTACTTAGCCAGGTTTGGACGTCGAAATCGGTGCATTTGGTGGAGTGTAAGGTTTGGTTGATTTGAAGAATGGTTTGTTGATAGAGTTTCAAGCAATCAGCCCATGCAGCTTTCTCCTTGTCATTTCGACATTTCTTGCCTAGCCACTTGGTATGAGTCTCAGCATGGAGTGCACGTTCCAAGGCTATTCCCACTGCCACTTTGCGGAACTCAGATTTGGTCTTGGGCACCAAGGGTTTGGGTTCTTGGCGCATGAAATACTTGCAAGGCTGAGGGTTTGGGGTTTTGTCGCACCAATAGTCCATTGCATTGGTGACTACAGATGAAAGGGTTGGCGAAACCGCCATGGACATGATCATAAATAACACAAAGCAAGCTAGCTTAGTTGCCATTTTCAAATTCTCTAATTTGCTCTTGTAGCTTTCAGTGTCGTTGTTTATATAGGAGAAACAAGATATGGTGTAGGCTTTTTGACAGGGTGGCATAAGTTTGAACACTAGAAAATGACATAATCATACCAACCATGTTTAATTAATTAATATCCAATAATCATTCAAACAATCTGAACTCTTCTCTTATTATTATTTAATGATATCTGATGATTGATTAATCCATGAGGGCGTTGCTATGTATTGTTTATTCATGTTTACGGAAGGCATATTTGGTAGTAGGGATACATGTCTTTTGGTACATGCTATTTTTTATCCTCTCCAATTAAAAACCAAATAACAAATATTTAGCTATATATGTCCGCGTACAAATCACATATATGTATTTTAAAATAACATACAATATATAATGAAATGTAAAACTTGAAAATAATAATAATAACAACACATGCAATAAACACATTACTTTATATTGTGAGTAAAATAAATTTTAAATAGGTAAATACATTAGATTAAGAATATTAAATGCATTTTAATTATTTATCATAGTAATATCAGTTTTTAAAGTTGGTATCAAGTTAATTTGAGACACTAACTCAATCAATGAAATTATCAATATATGGCACACACACGATGCGGGTGAAAAAAGTTATGTAATATATTTATTAAAAATTGACATAAAAACTAATTTTTTTTTTTGGATAATTTAAAAACTAAATATTATTTTGGTTGAAATGGTTTGATTGAAAGAATTTATGTTGGTGTTTTGGGTTCAAATCCCATCATAATTTTTTTCTACATTTTATATTAAAAAAATAAAAAATGCATTCAATAAAATTTTTTATATATAGTATAGATAGATATACCACCTGCCAATATATCTTAATTACATCTATATAAATATATTTATATGTAAATATAAATTTTAAAATTATTAATTAAGTTTAATAATTTAATTTAATAGCTTTAATTTAAAATTTAATTATAAAATAATCAAAATAGTTAAGATAAAAATTTTAAAGGTAGCTTAAAATATCAAATTTTTATATCAATTGATGTGGATGGTATGCACCGTACAAGCCAATATTGACCAAAATTGGCCGAAATATACCAAAATAAAATATAAATTACTTGATACTAATTTAGGATCGGAACGACACGTACCAATACGATACCGACTATCATAATTTCACCCATACGATATGTAAAAATTGTGATTTAGGATGTGTTTAAAGATTTTATTTTTAACGTACCAAAAAAAAATATTTTTAAAAATTTCATTTAATTTAAAAATGAAATTTCATCATGTAATTCTTTAAATGTATAATTCAAGTGTTAATATTAAAAAGAGTAAGTTGATATTGTTTTTTAAAATTTATATTAAAATAAATTATCTCATTATTTTTGTTAAAAACAATATATTCAAAATATTATAATTAATTTTTATACAAATAATATAAAATATTATATTAATAAGATTAAAATTATAAATATGATAAAAATAATAATAAAATAAATATTTTTCAAATATTTATTACTATTAAATGACATAATTTTATTCAATACGTAATGCTTACTAATATAAAAAATTTACACTAAAAATTATATACTTAAGTTTTTTAATTTATCAAACACCTAATTTTAGTGTTTTGACTTTAATTTGGTATTGCTATAGCTGACTTTAATATATAAATAAATAAATATAAAGGAGCTGACTTTGAATCGTCAGGCAACAAAAACGCAAGTTCCTGCTGCTAGCATGTTGATTTTAAACTATGAAAAGAAAAATTTGATTTGTCATTCTTTTATTGAAAAAGGATAAGAATAATGTGAAATTGCAGTTTCATATAATTTCTTTTCTGATTCTAATACATGGTGCTATAACTAAAAGTTTCTATACTCTTTGTAAATTTAAAATTTAGTCCATATATTATTATTTTTAAAAATTTAGTCCCTTACTTTTCAGATTTCAAATCCATATATAATTTTTAACACTCTTAAATTTTCTTTGTTAAATTTGTTAGTTTGACATTTTAAAATTAAAAAAATAAAGCTCCCTAAATAACTATGTAACTAAAAAATGGTTATATAATGAACTTGAATTTAATAAAATAATTTTAACAGTGATAAGTTGAACATGAATTTTGAAATCTAAAAAATAGAAAGACTAGATTTCTAAAAATAAAAATACAAAGACTAAATTCCAAATTTATAATGATTATAAGAAGTTATGGCATATTTTAACCTAATTAATTTCTAAAAGCAATCGGGTTAAATAATAAAGGGATAAATCTTAAAATTATACATGAACTTTGATTTAATGTGCAATTGTATACATGAACTTTAATCTGGTGCAATTATACACGGGAAACTTTAATTGTGGTTCAAATGTATACTTAAGCTTTAATTTTGATTTAATTATACATATTTAAAGAAATAAATACATCAATTTATATTATTTATGTATGCAGTACATAAACATAAAATGATGGTATATCAATAATTGTATTAATAATTTACAAGAATTGGATCAAATTAAAATTCATGTACACAATTACACGTTAAACTATAATTTTGAGATTTATCCCAACAATAAAATTCATAAAAAAAATATGATTGAAAATCAAACACCGCGTTAGCATTGAAGGAGTTGGAATCAGTCTTTACTTAACTTCTTCAAACTTTGCACTTAACAACCAAAATGCTCCGCACTCTGTTCTCTATTTCCTAATAATTATAAGATTTATAATTTCTTTTTAAATTAATATTTATGTTTGATTTCCGTTACATTAAAATGGTATCCAAACTAATGTTGTTAAGTTTTCTATATGAAATGATATTGATGCTAATTTTTATTTTTATATACTTCAATGAATATTTAAGATTTTTTTTTTTTTTTAATTTTCAGCTGGTTTGTACAAATCTAAAAAATTGATTGTTTTTGTATAATATTTGGCGTTCATCTTGACTTTTTAAGACAACCTGTTCTTATAATTAGATGCCAAGCGGTGCTTCATTTTGGTCTAAACATCCAATTACTATATAATATATATCTTTGTTCATGACCATGATTGTAAATAAGGGTAATATAAATTTTAGGTTAGCTAAATTATTATTCACATATTTTATATTAACATCTCTCGAGTTTTGTAAGCTATATCTTCGTATCAAGTGCTCCCTCTGTGAATCATACATGGTTCTCCTTAGAGATTAGGGACAAAACCCTAACATGAGGACAATACCTTCAATTATCAGAGATTCAATTGATTGTCTGATAAATGACACTTCAAAAAATTTCTCTATCATCCCACTATAACATACTATTCTAAAAAAAACAAAAACAAATTAATGAAGTAAAATTAGATGGTGGGCAATGAATAATAGTTGTATTTTTCAAAAATAAAATAAAATAATTTCAACAATTCTTTTAAATTAAACTATGTTTTATCTTTTAACAATATTCTTCCAACTATGATTATCTATATTCTCTTTTTAATTAATTTAGGTATAATTCATGGGTTGTAGTACATATAAAAGGATAAGGTCAAATTGGTTTAATCAGAAACAATGTTCTAAGGATTTTAAATTTTTAAAATTTCAGTCTTGTTAAATTCATTTATTTAAATTTTGTTGTTTTCAAAATCTAATGCAACAAACATATTATCACATGTATAATGTTATATCAACTTATTATTTCTACATCTTACTCACTAAAAATCCAGTTAATGGATTAACCACTTTCATTTTGCGTTAAAACTGAAATTTTAGATTTTAAAAAAGTATAGAGACTTAAAATGATCTAATTAGAGAATATGAATTAAATCTACAACTATACGCATAGTACAAGACTAGTAATTTAATTTAAGTACTACTGTTTGGGTGACTACTAAAGTTTCAAAATTCGAAAAGTATAAGGATTAAAATTGATCAATTTAAAAAGTACAAGCATTAAAATTAATTAAATTAAGATGTAGGGACTAACTTCATAAATTTTGCAAAGTATGGGGACTAATAGTAGAATTTAACCCACTATTGGCAATCTTGAACATAAAAAGGTGACAGTTTTTTTTTTTGTTTTTTTGGTTGGGGCAAAATCCGTACTTATAATTAATTGAGTTTTAGGTTGCCCTCTAACTGGGGATGGAAAAAAACCCGAATCCGATGAATTTCGATCTAATTTGTTAGTGTCAGAATTTTTTTTTGAAAAAATCGAGTTCGAATTAGATCGGATGAAATTAAAAAAAAAAATTGGATTGGGACAATGTTGAGTTCGAGGTAAATTCGCCCTGCCCCTAAATGTTTACAAAAATACCTTCGATATATATATAAAGTATTTTTGCTTTCAATATATATTTTTAAATTTAATTCTAAACTAAAAAGTAATAATCCTATTTACTTCAAAATAAAATAAATAAAACAATTAAATTAAATTCAGGTCAGATCGGAGTCAGATCTTCTATTAAATTTCAGGTTTAGGTTTAGGACGAATTTTTTCTTAAAAGTCAGGGTCGAGGCGGATACCTCAAGTTTTAGGCTGGGTTCAGGGCGGGTGAAAATCCATCCTGCCTTGCCTTATTTCCATTCCTAAATGGATCCAAAACTATGATTTTGTGTGTTTTTTTTCACACCCCAAAAATCGGGTTAGAAGAATTAGGTTTGTGAAAATCAAAAGTGGTCACACCCCGATTTATAAGGTATTTTTGAGCATTTATAAATCGATGGTTTGAAATAGATATCGAAATTAGGTTCATAAATAATTAATTAAAGTATTAAAACAATATAATCATATATTATTATATTAATTAATCTAAAATGAAACTTGATTACGAGGTTTAATCTGAAAAATAATGTGTTTTAATTGAGTTAGGACCTAATTGAAAAAAGGGTAAAATGGATTAAAATATTAATAATGAGACTTGACTATGAGTATTAATTACTGTATATAAACTAAAATAGGAATGTGTTAAAAACTATAGAGTTAAATAAGTTAATAAGAAAAAAAAATGAGTAAATGTGTAAGCTACTAAAGAATACATAAGTTGAGCTCGAAATAAATATATGCAACTGAATAACTAAAATAAGCAAGGAATAAGACATAGATTGAGTGGTTTCTCCATTCTAAAGATTCTAAGTTCAAACCCCACTACTCTAATTTTTTTTCTTTTTAATTTTCAACAATTTAAGATAAAAATCACACTAAAATAAATATTATTTGGAGTAGAAACTTAACAAGAATGGGTAATAGCTTAATGGTTAAAGCATTAGCCCCCTTAAGTGACTAAGGTTTGAGTCTTCTTCTCCTCTCCTTTAATTTTAGTTTCAAATTTCGGCAAAATATTGAGAAAATTGCAAATGCAGCCTCTATGGTTCACAAGCCCTAAGATTTGTCAATTCTTTCTTATCTAGAATTCATATATTGTCCTTCCTCAAAATCCCAATAGAATTAGAAATCTACTATCTTTTTATATTTTCATCCTAATTGTTGATAATTATTTTTGCTTTCGATATCAAATCAATCCCCGATAAATAAATTCTCTACTGATTGTTGAATTCATCGTTGATAGCCTCCGTAATTCCATCAACTTCGATAAGTGCATCTCATTCTAAAATTTAGACCCCAAATTTCATAGAATTTCTATCCGATATTAATATTTCAAATCAATTAGATAATTTTTCATGGTTCTTGACAAATCTTTCGTTAAAATCGACAAATCTTGATAAATCTTGGAAATCAAACATTAATCGTTTGAAATTGTCATTTGAAGGACCCGTTTTAGGTGCATCAGACCGAATTTGAGTGTGAGGAACGTCATTCGAGATCCCTGTGACAGATGTGTGTTCTTTAACAAGTGAATCAAGACAAACTGTGCCTAGAATTAGGGCCACACGGCTAGTCACATGGGCGTGTGGACCACACGGCCCCTCACACGACCATGTTTCCCCTAAAACCCTAAGAATTCGATTCTCACATGGCCTGGGATCCTCCACACGGCTAACTGCACGGTTGTGTCTGCCCTGCACCTTAATTTTTCAATTACGACACCGTCCAGTCACACGGTCATGTGTCCCTTATTTTTCAGATTTTACAAGCATTAAATCTACCAAATAACACCTAAACATAACCTATGCATGTCAGGCATCATTCCACATCCAAGCATCAACCAAAACATATTATATAACATGGTGCTTCCTCAATTATAAGGAGACTAGACATATAATCTAAGCAACCAAACAATCCATCAACAACATGACTAAAGTCATTACATATATACATAATCTTCAAATATCAACAAGCCATAAAATGTCCATTTTAAATATATAAACATCCTAGGTACATGCCAAGGCTAAAAAGAACCATTCACCAACACTTGAGTTCGGGATTGTCGCTGAATGTTGAAACGACGATCAAATCCTTAAGTACCTAACTTGCGCACGGAAAGCAAAACTGTACATTAAGTAACTCAATGGTATTTCTATAATCCGAATATTAATAACTAATCTAACATATAATGATTTATAAGTTAACATAAATAATAAAATGCAATATATCCATTACCATATACCAATTCACTTATTTATTTCTCAAAACTATCACATATTTACTAATACTAGAACATGTCATATTCACTTCATATATCATTTGCTAATTAGATCATATGCTAGCATATTCCATCTCAAAATTTACCATTGAATACAGTCAAAGTTCATAATCATCCTTAAATGTTCCACTGTCGTGGTTCCGGTTTCCATTTTCAATTCCCTATTAACATGACTTGGACTCAGACGGATACACAGATCCAACCAACACACCAATCTGGGACTCAGTGCCTAAAGGATAAATCTGTGATAATAAATTGCGCTCTGCACTGGCTGGTTAAGACTGACAAATAATGTGCCCAGCACTGGTCGGTATAACTGACAAATGGAATGCCCAGCACTCCCCGACACGTAGCCGTATAACTCTAAACTCTTCCTATCCTATGGCATGCCATTTATACCCGACCCTGCCCTAGCAGTTAATAGGGTAACATGTTTCTCGATTTGATTCAACATACCAAATCCTCAATATCAAAACCAAGTTTCCATCAATCCATTATCACACATCTGTCAACATTGTTCATTTCTTAAATCAATTCGGTTCAATATATAATTCAATGTACATTATTTACATAACTATCAAATTAAGTCTAATTTTAAAAATAAACATTCAATCACATCCATTTCAATTTAATTAGCATTTCACACAAATTTCTAAAGAACTAACTCACCTTATCAACCTACCATATGATGCAATGTTTATATGCAACAATTTAAATAGTTTGGATTATAGAAATACAAACCGTGAACTCCGAGCTATTCGTCGACAACTTTATCTTTTCCTTTGTTTTTCGAGGGATCCGAGTCAACGTTAGCTACAGATTAAAAAACAAGACATTTCATCAATATAAAATTAAAATTTTCATTCAATTTCTAATTTATGCAACTTTTGCATTTTATTCAGTTTAGCCTTTAAAATCGGGACTAACATAATTTTCACAATTTGTGCATTTTAGTCCCCATTACACAAAATCATCAATTAACTTTACAATTTAGTCATTTTTCACTTCTAACCTAAAAATCTACCAAATTGGTCCCTAAAACTTTAAATATTCAACTAAGGTAACAACCTCAAATTTTAACAATAACGAAAAATACAGCACGAGTTAGTTAGCTCGAGGTATAAGATTCCGAAAACATAAAAATTATAAGAAAAGTACTAAATTGACTAACCAATTGAAACTTGAAAAGGTTAAACCTTGTTAACGTGCGTCATTCCTGTAACACCCCAAACCCGGCCTAGACGTTACGGCTGAACCCAGAGATGTCACAAAGAAGGGTTTTAAAAATTGAGTCGTTACGATAAATCGTCCAGTTTTATAACTCATATTCGTTTACATCTATTATCGAAAACGTAATTTAATTAATTTATTTGCCAAAACGTAATTTATAGCGAAAGTCATAGAAAATGTTGTATTTTAAAATCCCATTCGTATTTTTAGAAAACCTTTGTTTTAGTAAAAACCACGTTTTTAAATATCCGCCGCAAATAAAATGTTAAAACGATAATCTAAAAATTTAACCAAACAGTCCGAAGAGTCCAATTATTACAAAACTCCCAGAAATAAACCTTAAATTAAAGTAAAAACCATAATCTTAAATAATTTACGAACTCGTGGTCACCGTGAGGCTCCGTCACACCGATCCGCCTAAGTCCGTGGATTAGCTGAACAAAATAGACAGATAGAAGTGAGTTTTCATAAACTCAGTGTGTAACCCAACATAAATAGACATGCTATTCATATAGAAATCACATATATAGTCAAATTCAGATTTGGACCTAAGTCCTTTACAGATACAAATAACAAAATTAGATATGCAGAACAGATATACAGAATCCTACCCCCATCCTCTACACACCAACTCCGACCATCCCATCACACCATGTGGGGTTAAAAACACCCACCCATCCCTACACACCATATTGTGTCATTACGACACATATCAGATAATATACAGCCAAGCTGCCAGAACATAGGTGAAGGTGGCCATACAAAATACTTCCTCCACATATACAATTCTCACCCCAAACAAAATTACAGATTACAGATACAGAAATATCATGCTTAACTTGCTCGTATACAAATATCAGATATATATAGCAGAATAATCAGACATGTATAACAATGTCCTACTCAGAGCAAACTATCAGAATATCAGATCACATAATCTAAGGTTTGTTAGCCCTTACCGACCCTACGGTAGGCCCATAGTCGATCGGAATGACCCGTGCAACCTTAGGGAAAAATTTAGAATTATGGGCCCACATGCCCGTGTGAACCACACGCCCAGATTGGCCTCACCCGTGTGGCCCACATGGCCTGGCCCAAAACTTACACGCCCAACTTGGCCTAGCCCGTGTGGCCCACACAGCCACACTCACACCACCACACGGTCGTGTCTTGCACACAGCCATGCCCTCGTCAAACACACGGCCGTGTCTTTGACAAGCCATAAAAGTAACATGTTTTTAATCTCATTCTTGATGCATTTTTTGATAATTTATTATGTAAATTAGTGAATTTGGTGCTCCTAATCCTTTAAATTCATGTTTCTATACTTAGGTGAGCATAAAGGAGCAAAAGGAGCGAAAAACAAGCCAAAATCGAGTAAAAAGAGCTATTTTCAGCATCCACATGGGCTGGCCACACGCCTATGTACTAGCCCGTGTCGATTTGCACCCTGTTTCCCAAGCACGTGAAAAAACCCAATTTTTAGGCTTTCTGAGCATTCTAAAGTAATAACAATTAGAAGAAGACCTAAGGGAGCACACATAGAAGATTGAAGAAATTACTCGAAGAACACCATCGGAGCCAACTCAGAAGCGGATCTCTTTCAAGATTAAAGATCTCTTTTAACTTCTTTCAAAGTTTATTTGAATTTCTTTATGTCTTTTAGTTTTTCTGACTTCGAGATATTTTCTTTTCAGATTATGAACTAAATTCCCTAGATACCTATGGAAGATGAAACATATGATGAATCTTATTATCTGATTTCTGAATTACATGATAAATACTTGATTCTTGTTCTCAATTATGTATGTTTATTTTATGTTTTAATATTTTAGGGATATTAATTCATGTTTAATGTTCTTATTTCAGTGGAGCAAAAGTCCATGTTTAAGAGTAGATCTAGCATAATTGAGTGGAGTTGCATGCAATCCTAGAAATAGGACGACATAAATCTACCAGATTAGAGTCAAATCTAATAGGGAAATCCATAGATCGAGTTAATGTGACAATAGGGGTTTTAATTAGAAAGAGATTTCAATTAATCAACCTAGAGTAAGTTGTTCTTACTCTCGAAAGAGATATTAACATAATTTAGGGATTTTTACGGATCAAGACACAAGTGAATAAATCGTTTAATTCAGATTTAAAATAAAAGGTGAAGTCTAGGTGGATTATTTCCTGGGTATTGTCTTTCTCATTGGTTGTCTTTAGTTATTTTTCCCAATTCATTCTCTGTTGCATTCGCAGTTAATTTAGATTAGTAAATTTAGATTAAAACAATCATCCCAATTTATTGGCTAAATAATAGAAAAACAGTAATTACTAGTACTTTTTGTCCTCGCGGATACGATACTCCCTACTCACCATAGCTATACTATTGTTCGATAGGTGCGCTTGCCTTTGTCGTAATTATATTTAGTTTAGTGACCATCAAGTTTTTGGCGCCGTTGCCGGGGACTAAAATATTAGAAACACTTGATTTCTATTAATTTAGCCATTTATTTTTATTGCATTTTATTTTTGTTTTTAGTTTAATTTTTGTTTTCTAAATTTCTATTTTATTTGCTTATGATAGGTTCCTTTAGTTTATGACTAGAAGAAATCTGTCGGAACCATTAGTATTTCATAGTGAAATTGAAAGTACAGCTCGCAGAAATCGCAGAGAAGCAAGGCAGAACCGACAGAATATAGTGGAAGAGCAAGAGGACGATATTATTATTACTGAGGAGATGACTGATAATCATAATAATCAGCTACTTCCTATGGTTGCTGCAAATCCTGGAAATCAAAATCCTGCTCCTCGTACTATGTACGATTATGCCAAGCCCACTTTAACTGGGGCTGAATCGAGTATTGTGAGACCCACCATTGCAGTGAATAATTTCGAACTGAAGCCGAACACTATTCAGATGATACAACAATTTGTTCAGTTCGATGGTTTGCAAGACAAGGGTCCAAATACTCATTTGGCTAACTTTCTGGAAGTCTGTGATACTTTCAAGATAAATGGCGTTTCTGACGATGCCATTCGCCTACGGCTGCTTCTCTTCTTGTTGAGGAATAAAGCTAAACAGTGGCTGAATTCTTTACGACGAGGTTCTATCACTACTTGGGATCAAATGACCGAGAAATTTTTATTGAAGTATTTCCCACCGACTAAGACAGCTAAGCAGAGGAATGATATCTCTTCCTTCGTACAAATTGACTTAGAGACTCTATATGATGCATGGGAGAGGTATAAGGATTTATTGAGAAGGTGCCCTCACCATGGGTTACCTCTATGGCTACAGGTTCAAACCTTCTACAATGGTTTGAATCCTTCAACTAGGTAGCTAATCAATGCAGCAGCTAGTGGTACTCTGAACAATAAAACACTTGAAGAGGCTTATGAGTTTATAGAGGAGAGGGCACTGAATAATTATCAGTGGGAAGTCATGAGGATGAAACCTAATAGAGCAGCCGGTGTTTTCAATCTATATATAGTAACCATGTTATCGAATCAGGTAGAACTTTCAAATAAAAAAATTGATGGTTTATATGGTTCTACGCAGGTACATCCGGTGATGTAGTGCGATACGAATGGAGGAGGAATGAACAATCCAGAATATTTACCCTACGGTCCTAGCACAGAGAACAAACAAATCAACTATATGGGTAATAATTCCAGGCTTCAGAATAATCCTTACAGTAACACCTATAATACAGGATGGAGGAACCATCCCAATTTCTCTTGAGGTGGTCAAGGAAACCAAAGACCATAACCCCCTCTAGGCTTTCAACCACCTTACCAACAAGAGAAAAAGCTGAATCTTGAGGAGATGTTGACAAATTTTATTTAAGTGTCAGAAACCCGTTTCCAAAACACCGAAACATCACTTAAAAATCAACAAGCGTCGATTCAAGGGCTTGAGAACCAAGTCGGTCAACTTGCGAAGTTTATTTCAGAACGATCGCAAGGTAGCTTGCCTAGCAACACCGAGACTAACCCAATAGAGCATCTTCATGTAATTACTATTCGAGATGAAGAAGGGTCAGTTGAATCTGAACCAAAACCAAGGCAAGAAAGTGTGGCAAGTAAATGTAAGGTTAAGGTAAGCCAAAATGAGCAAAAACCGGTCGGTAAGGAATATAAACTTCGTGTGCCATATCCCAACGTGACAAAGAAAGACCACATAAACGAAAAATTTGGTAAATTTCTTTAACTTTTGAAAAAAATTATATATTAACTTGCCGTTTATTGAAGCTCTTTCGCAGATGCCCAATTCCGTTAAATTTTTAAAGGAGCTTTTGGCAAACAAATAGAAGTTAGATGAATCGTCGCACGTGGAGCTAAACGTAGTTTGCTCAACTATTTTGCAAAATAAATTACCCAACAAATTGAAAGATCCAGGGAGTTTTACTATTCCTTGTTTAATTGGTAGTTTAAATGTTAATAATGCTTTAGCTTATTTAGGGGCTAGTATTAATGTCATTCCCTATAAAATGTTTAAACAATTAGGTCTTGGGAAACCCAAACAAACTAGGATCAATATTCAATTAGCAAATAGAACCATTAGATTTCCTAGGGGTATTATTGAAGACGTACTTGTGAAAATTGATAAATTCATATTCCCAGTTGATTTTGTTGTTTTAGACATGGATGAGGATAGTGACGTACCTTTAATTGTAGGACGACCCTTTTTAGCAACTGCCAAAACTATTATTGATGTTGGTACAGGTGAACTAATACTTCGTGTAGGTGATGGCACGATTACTCTCCAAGCTCGTGATTCTTCTAAGATATCTAGTGATCGAGATGATTATACGAGTTCTTTTAATATGAATAACATTGTGGCTCAAATTTCTTTTCAAGAAACCCCTCGGAAGAACGTGATGGAGCCACGTTCCAGTCCATGCGACAAAAACAAAACAACTCATGAAGAACGAATGCTACAGATTGATGAACTAGACGAATGGCGGACATATGTCAAGGAGAAACCGAGAATACACGATGTAGAACCAAAACTACACCATAATGAGCATATGGATGGAACACACCAAATTAAGGTTGGGGACAAGGTACTACTAGATAACACAGATCCACGTATTGCCACTTCAAAGCTTAATGCAAACGGAGCAACTCCTTTTACGGTACTGAATGTCTTCATATACGGTACAATCGAGGTAACTCATTCTGAATTCGGCACTTTTAAGGTAATATTACTCGACTCAAACCTTATTTTAATAATAGAATTGACAGCGAGAAAGAGGAGTTTCGACTCCGCGAACCACCGTGACCGTGTGAATACAAGGGGAGTCGAGCTTAGACTTTAAATAAGCGCTTCTCGGGAGGCAATTCGAGTGTTAACATTACTAATTTTTTTAATTTTAATTCATGATATTTTTAAAATTAATTAATTTTTGAATTAAAAAAAAGAGTTTTTAAACACATACGGCCTGGACACACGGGCATGTCCTTGGCCGTGTGAATCCTAAGACTTAGTTTTAAAATTTTAAGAAAATCGACAGTTAGTTACACGACTTGGCGACATGGTCGTGTGACCTACACGGCCTAAAGACACGGGCGTGTCCTTGGCCGTGTGGATCCTGAGACTTAATTTTTTTAAAAATCGGCAGAGACACGGCATAAAATAGTACACATGGACGTGTCCTAGGCCGTGTGAAACATGGAGCTGATTTTTCATTTTAAAATCAGTTAGAGAGTTTCACGGGCAAGACACATGGTCGTGTGCGAGACACGGCCGAGCCACACGGGCGTGTGGTTGATCACACGAGCGTAGTAAAAGCGAAGGAGGTCGCACACGGCCGGGTGAAACGGCCGTGTGTGCCACACGGCCTGGACATACGGGCGTGTCCAAGGCCGTGTGAAGACTAGGTCTACATTTTTAAAATGCACACGGGCTAAAAAAGGCGTCACACGAGCATGTGACACGGTCGTGTGGCCCAACACGGGCCCTTACACGACCGTGTCACCCTTAAAAAAACCTAACCCCCTTCTCATTTTTTGTTTTGTCTTCTTTCCCCAAACTCCCCAACCCTAGCCGCCGTCAGCCTTCCCCTTGCCATTCTGACCAGCCACCTCTCCTCACCCAAGCCACCGCTCGACACCCCCATCACACCACCCTTTCCCCCTTACTTCCCCCTCACCCTTCTCCTTTCTCGGCATCCTTTTTCTCCCTTCACGCCGCACAGCCCCGCCCTAGCCTCTTCCATCGCCTTCGCACTTCCCCCTCACCAAAACGGCCAGATCTCGCGACAAGCCTCGTCACCTTCCGTCGCACACGTCTGGCCGTCCAGTTAGAACCACCACCGTCGGTTACATCTTTTTGACCTACTACTACTACTACTACTACTATTATTATTATTATTTCTTTATTTATTTCTTTATTAATATTATTTTATTTTATTATTTTTATTATTTTTATTATTTTTACTGCTTTTACTTGTTTCTTTATTTATTCTTGATTAATTAGTTTCTTTAAAGTTGATTTTGTCTATTCTTAATGTAGTTATGTATATGTTTATTATTTTATTTTATTTTACTTTATTTACTTTTATTTTATTTTATTCCTTTCATTCGGCAGTAGTAGACATTTCTTTTGTTTTAATTGATTTTATTTTTAATTTTACTAGTCTTGATTATTCATTTTATTATTGCTCATTATTAGTTTTATTTATTCTTACTAAGTTTTTGTTTAGTATTGACATTTTGCTTATTAGTTTTATCATGTTAAAAGTCAATTTCTTTATTAGTCCAATTGTTGAGCTCAACTTAGACTTTGATTTCCTATTAGCTTATATCTATCATGTTGGTTCGTCCATTTAAGTTATTTGATTGTTTTATCGCAGATTCACCATGACAAACACGCGCGGCAAGTCTAAGGTTGCCGTCCCCACTTCGAAAAAGCAGAAAACCCCTGGTGCGACCTCCTCCTCGAGTGCTTCCGTCAAGGCCTACCACCCTTATCTTCGATTTTCTGCAGGTCCCCAGGAGAAATTATTTCAGTTACTTCGACAGCGCCCACTCGGCCTAGGCCGATGTATTGATTGGGCCGCGTTGGAACAGGTCCAGCTAGCTGATCACGTGCGCGCCTTTATTGCTACAACACCGTGGGACCATTTTTTCTCGATCATCGAGCCCACATACATGGAGCTGACGTTGGAGTTTTGCTCGACGTTTACTCTCCAGCACGCGATGACGACTCATGACGAGCCAGACACCATCACTTTCCGACTCGGTGGCTTGGTGCGCCATATAAGTGTCCCCGAGTTCGGTGCTGCTATGGGACTCTACACTGAGGAGTTCATGAGTGCCAAGAACTTCCTCCGCCTACAGCGGCACATCCACCACTCGCCAGCTAGTTGTTGGACAGATCTTACGGCGAGTCTGATCCCTTATGATGCGAGTCACTCGAAGGCAACTTCTCTCCCTCCAGCTTTACGGTAAATTCATGCCCTTTTGGCTCACAAGTTGACCGGTAGGAGAGAGAGCACCGGAGTCATCAGTACTACTGATACTTATTTTCTATGGAGCATGGCCACCGGGCATATCTTTAATTTGGCATACTTCATCGCCTTAGCCTTCCGCCATCAGATTGACCGCCACAGGAAGGGTCCCATCTGTTTAGAACCTTATGTGACTCAACTTGCTTGACATTTCGGTCTCTTCGACACACCAGAGCAGTCCTCTACACTTACAACACGTTTGGTTGGCATGAATGGCTATTCCATTCCTATCTTATTCAGCACAACAGTCCTACTCCATTGTTTGGTTTGACTGACTGAGTGAAACGACTGTGTAGTATTACGGCCTCATTTTGGCCTCTCATGGAATAGCCATTCCATGCTACCACCAAAGAATAGCCATTCCAGCCTTTCACCGAATAGCCAGTAAAAATACCCCAAACCAAAAACATCATGTTAACCACAATTTCATGGATGAATTATATCTATGGAAGAAAAATCAAGAAGAAATATAATCTGGAACCCAATCATTAAACAAACTTCGATTCAATGCTTTCCCAACTTCAATTTCATCCAACAATGTTGTTTTCACAACATCAACACAAGGTCTCCTCCATAGCATCAACAAAACTAAACAATCCAAAATCTCTGCACTAGAAAATGCAAATTAGACTTAAAACCCAGTAATGAAATTTAGAAAACAAAATTAACAACCCAAATCAGGAAAAAAAATTGTGATGGACGGTGGGAGATTAACAGAGGAGAGATTTGCATGTATTGATCTATATGTTTTGGTGGGCTTTTAGGACAAACTAACCAAAAAAAATTGAAAGAAGAGGTGAAGATAAAGCTTTGGATGATCACTTTAAAGAGGAGGTGGAGATAAAGCTTTGGAGAGAAAGATACCCGAGAGAGAGGGAGAGATGACCAGAGAAAAAAAGAGTAGAGAACTAAATAGTACTCCAGAAAAAAGAAAGAGATGAAGTTGATCGACGATGGGTAGAGGCTCTAGATTAAAGAAACAAGATTGAGGATGGGGCGAAGTAGAGATATTTGGAAAGCTCTGTTTGATGCTCAAAAATGAATCTGATGGTCGTTTTTTCCCCTGATTTTGTTGTTCTCAAGTGTCAACAATTTTGGGATTAGTCTGGGAAGTTCTTGTTTTTTCTAGCTTTGGGAGACAATCTAGCCTTGGGCTGGGTATAAATATTATATTAATTATACTATTAGATATATTTATAATATATGTTACTAAATTATTATATTTAATTATAATATTACAAATTTCTAGATATTTTATTTTTATTATTTTTTATTAATTATATTAATTAAATTATATTTATATAAACATTTAACAATAATTAAATAATAAAAATACTATTATTAAATTATATTTAATAACTATTGTATTAAAATATAATTAAATTATTTTTAATAATAATATTATTAAAATTTAATAACAATAACAATAATCATCTACCTAAAAAAATCCTGCTAAGGGTATTCTGGTCATTTCAATTTTTTTCCTTATGCTATTACAACATCATTCCATTCAACCAAACACAAGAATACTATTACAGTTCTATTCCATTTCATTCAACCAAACAATTGAATTACTGATTACAACTCTATTCCATTACAGCTTTATTCAATTACAGCTCTATTCAATTACAGCCCTATTCCATTACAGTGAACCAAACGTACCCTTACACTCTTCGGCCATTTGTCCCCACAGGAAATCTCGAGCATGATTCATATGAGGATGATCGAGCGGCATCGTGGAGTAGATCCTCCTCAGTACAGATTAGTTCATTCTGACTCTCAGAATGAACCCGAGGACTTCACTGATGATGTCCCCTTCCATCACGAGGATCCACCTCAACCTCCACCTTCGAGTCACCATCCTGCTTCTTCTGCTGCTACTTTAGCAAACCTCTTCGAGCGGTTCACTCGCTTCGAGCAGCATTGCTTTAAGAGGTTTGATAGTATTGATGTGACATTACAGCAGATCTGTCAGCATCTCCATATCTCCTCCTCAGCGTCGATGACTCACGAAACCGACGCGTCTGATGATGAGGACCATTGAGCCCATTAGTTTTATTTTATTTTTATGTTTATTGTTATTTTTTTAGACTTATTTCCTTTTTATATTTTGAACTATATTTTTATTTTTATGGTGGTTTCTAATTGAGTTTTAATCCTTTAATTTTCTTCACTATTTGTGTTTATTTTCTTATTAGTTTGCTCGAAATCGTGCACTACATTTAGATTTGACTACAATTTCGCTTTTCACTATTCTAGGGATTTCATCCAATATTCAGGGCAGTTTCAGTTTTTTCCCTCTCTTATGATATTCTGCTTATATGTGATTATATATGTTGAGGGCAATGTACATCTTAAGTGCGGGGAGGTTATTTATATAATTATTATTAGAAAATCCCTGAATTATTTCTTGTGTTTAAGTAATTTTCTCATACTTCTATTAGAATAAATTTTTATTGATTTATGATTTTTGTTGATGTGTTTTTTGTGTATTGGTTGATTTAAACTTTAAGGCATGAGAGAATCAAGCATGCTAAGTCTATTTTCAGAATAGAAAAAAAAATTAGGTTGTTTCCTTGAATTGAGGTATTACCTTGAAGTTTGAGATTTGCAAGATTGACATCTAAAATCATAATTTTTTGTGAGATTTTGAGCCTTTAGAGCATACATTTTTCTTGCACATTTTTATTATTGGTTATGAGCGTGTCAATATTGATTTGTTATTCTAGAACTTGTTTTGATTATGCATGTCGAGACCACACCTTTGATTTGATATACTGAGATGATAAAGGAACTTAGGTTTTAACCCACTTATCCCATAAAAGCCTACCTACATAATTAACCCTTAGTGAACCCCTTTGAGCCTAACACACTGTTTCTTGATTCACCCATTAATTTAAACCCATAACTCATTTTTTGCTCATTGAGAATTTTTCTTGTTTTATTGACTCCATTTTTATCGAGATCTGATTTGGTTAATTTCCTGATAAGCCTTTTGTTTAAGTTGCTGAATTATTTCTTCTTGTTCTCAATAAAAAAAACATATATATTGGTTATTATTTAGTTCTATGTTAACTGAGCTTGAATAGTTAAATTCATATTTTGAGAAGAAGCTCGTGTTATTCTTGAATAGTTTTCGATTGATGTAATTGTGTTTAATTCAGCATTTGTTTATTTTTCTAGTTTGGTAATTTATCAATTCAATCTCGATTTTAACCAACTTTTTCAGCCATTCTCCACACCCTTCAACCTAAGCCCATTACAACCTCTTAAAGACCTTTTGATTTGTGTATCATCTCATTTTATAGTGGTGGAGATTTGATTTTCATGCAAGCCTATGGTAATGACTTTTCATGTTTGACTATTGAGTGCTTATTTTTGGGCCTTAAACACTTTGAGTGATTTGAGTGAATCTTTAGTGAGGATTTTGATTCTTGTCGATTTTGAATTAAAGGTAATTACTTAGATAAGGGGAAATACCTATGTTTCACGCTTTAAAAAATGTTTGACTTGGATTGTTTGAATCTTTAGTGCTCTTTTAGTTGAATTATCAATGTATGATTATTTGTGAATTATGACGAAACATCATTGATGAGAATTATGAGTGTAGAAAGATTAATTTTAATTGTGAGTTGAGGATTTTTCTTGAGGACAAGCAAACGCTTAAGTGTGGGGATATTTGATAAGCCATAAAAGTAACATGTTTTTAATCTCATTCTTGATGCGTTTTTGGATGATTTATCATGTAAATTAGTGAATTTGATGCTCCTAATCCTTTAAATTCATGTTTCTATACTTAGGTGAGCATAGGGGAGCGAAATGAGCGAAAAACAAGCCAAAATCGAGCAAAAAGAGCTGTTTTCAGCATCCACATGGCTTGAGCATTTCCACACGGGCTGGCCACATGCCCATGTGCCAACCCGTGTCGATTTTGCACCCTGTTTCCCAAACACGCAGAAAAACTCAATTTTTAGGCTTTCTGAGCATTCTAAAGTCTATAAATAACAATTAGAAGAAGACCTAAGGGAGCACGCAGAGAAGATTGAAGAAATTACTCGAAGAACACCATCGGAGCCAACTCAAAAGTGGATCTCCTTCAAGATTAAAGATCTCTTTTAACTTCTTTCGAATTTTATTTGAATTTCTTTATGTCTTGTAGTTTTTCTGACTTCGAGATGTTTTCTTTTCATATTATGAACTAAATTCCTTAGATACCTATGGAAGATGAAACCTATGATGAATCTTATTATCTGATTTCTGAATTACATGATAAATACTTGATTCTTGTTCTCAATTATGTATGCTTATTTTGTGTTTTAATATTTTAGGGATATTAATTCATGTTTAATATTCTTATTTCAGTGGAGCAAAAGTCCTTGTTTAAAAGTAGATCTAGCATAATTGAGTGGATTTGCATGCAATCCTAGAAATAGGACGACATAAATCTACCGGATTAGAGTCAAATCTAATAGGGGAATCCATAGATCGAGTTAATGAGACAATAGAGGTTTTAATTAGAAAGAGATTTCAATTAATCAACCTAGAGTCAGTTGTTCTTACTCTCGAAAGAGATATTAACATAATTTAGGGATTTCTACGGATCAAGACACAAGTGAATAAATCGTTTAATTCAGATTTAAAATAATAGGTGAAGTCTAGGTGGATTATTTCCTGGGTATTGTCTTTCTCATTGGTTGTCTTCAGTTATTTTTCCCAATTCATTCTCTGTTGTGTTCGTAGTTAATTTAGATTAGTAAATTTAAATTAAAACAATCATCCCAATTTATCGGCTAAATAATAGAAAAACAGTATTTACTAGTACTTTTAGTCCTCGTGGATACGATATTCCCTACTCACTATAGCTATACTATTGTTCGATAGGTGCGCTTGCCTTTGTCGTAATTATAGTTAGTCTAGTGACCATCAGTCTCTCACACGGCCAACCACACGGCCAGGCACACGCCCGTGTGGCGTCGACAGTATGGTTTTTCGGCTTTTGCTGAAGCTCGATTTTCTGCGTTTTAGGAACACACCTAGTTTGGTTTTGACGTGAAAACACTCTCAAGACCACCAGCACCTAAAATTGTCCAATAAATCACCGAATTAGTCGCTTAAATCGGTACCAAACCGAACTACCTCAAAATAGACAATCCTTTAATCCAAAAAACCCTTACCTTCGAATGAACAATGGTGATTTTACACAACTAAAGCACTGATTGGAAACCCCCAGCCCCTTAATCTTCTCCTAAACACAAAACGAACCCCATTAACCAGTGATTCACTAACCCCAAAATAATAACCACACTTACCAGAACCGCACAAAGAACACCGGAATATCGAGACACGATGAATTTTGCAAAGGAGTAGATGACAGAATCAAAAAGGAAGAGAGTCAAAAAAAATTGGCAGAGAACCCAAAAAAGAGAAGAAAAGAACGTCAGAATTTCTTTTCTGGAAGAGAGAGAAAAATTCTCAAAAAAATAAAAATACAACATATTTGATAACACATCCCCTATTTTTCTCCCTCTAATCCACTAACTCACAACCACATCAGAATATTAGCTCTACCGAAACTCCATCAGTCAACAGAGCAAAAATTAACACCCTTGCTCACGCAAGGATTCGAACACAAGACCTCCAACACCTTAACTCCTTATCACTCGAACCAGCAGGCTTATTCTGATGTGATTTTACCAAAGACAGAATATAACTCAATCTACCAAGGATAAGGCTAGGGTTAGAAAAAATAACAAAATTTGCAAATATGAGACTTGAACCCAAGACCTCATACACACCCCAGAACACCTAACCACTGAAGTAAATACATATTTGTGTCAGAATTTACAGAAATAGAAATAAATTTATCAAGGCGTTACAACTCTACCCCTCTCAAAGAAATTTCGATCTCGAAATTTACCTAATCCGAACAGATGAGCATACTGCTGACGCATCGAGTCCTCAGGTTCCCACGTGGCTTCCTCAGTGCCATGATTCTGCTATAGAACCTTAACCAACGGGATAGATTTCCTTCTCAAAACCTTAATATCCCGATCCAAAATATGAACCGGCTCTTTCTCAAAAGTTAAATCCGGCCTAACCTTGATCTCCTCAATATAGACAACGTGTGATGGATTAGACCGATACCGCCTCAACATCAAGACGTGAAACACATCATGGATACAGTCTAACTCTAGAGGTAGCTCCAACTGATAAGCGACCGGTCCCATACGCTTCAGAATCTGATACGGCCCAATGAACCTAGGGCTCAACTTGCCCTTACGACTGAATCTTAGAACTTTTTTCCACGGAGAAACCTTAAGAAATATAGAGTCACCCAAAAAATATTCGATATCTCTCCTCTTCAGATCCGCATAGGACTTCTGTCTATCAAAATTCGCCTTCAGACGATCCCTAATCAGTCTAACCTTATCTTCGGTCTCAGAAACCAACTCAGGCCCCAAAATCTGTCACTCACCCAACTCAGTCCAACATAGCGGAGTTCGACACTTACGACCAGAAACTGTTATTGTAGACGAACTCAACTAGCGGCAGAAAATCCTCCCAACTACCTCGGAAATCAATCACACAACTCCAAAGCATATCCTCCAATATCTGAACCACCCTCTCAGATTGACCATCAGTTTGAGGATGGAATGCAGTACTGAAGTCCAATCTCGAACCCAGAGCCTCATGTAATTTCTTCCAGAACCGAGACGTGAAACGAGGATCCCTATCAGAAATTATCGAAACTGGAACCCCATGCAGTTTTACAATCTCAGAGATATAAAGCTTCGCTAACTTTTACAAAGAGTAGTTCGTCTGAACCGGAATAAATGAGCGGGCTTGGTCAATCGATCCACGATGGCTCAAACAGAATCCTTCTTAGTGGGTGTTAAGGGCAACCCACTAACGAAGTCCATCATCACTCGTTCCTATTTCCATAAGGGAAACTTAACAAGTTGTAACAAACCCAAAGGCAACTGGTGCTCAGCCTTAACTTGTTGGCACGTCAGACAACGAGCAACAAAATTCGTAACTTTACGCTTCAAACCCGACCACCGGTATAGCTCACGAAGATCGCGATACATTTTATTACCACCGGGATGCATAGCATAATGGCTACTATGCGCCTCCCTCAGAATTGACTACCTCAGATCAAAATTATTCGGTACACAAACCCGACCTTGGAAACACAGAACTCCATCCTCATTCAGTCCAAAATCAGAAGTATTACCATTCTCAATCTGACAAAACCGCAAACCCAGAGACTCATCCCCTAACTGTTTATTCCGAATCTGATTAATCTAACTCGGCTTAACTTGCAACTCGGCTAACAGACCCCCATCATCAAACAGACTAAGACGAGCGCACATCGCTCTCAAATCAGTCATCGCTCTACGACTGAGAGCATCAACCACCACATTGGCCTTACGAAGATGATACTCTATCGTACAGTTATAATCTTTTAGCAGCTCAATCCAGTGACACAGTCTAAGATTCAACTCCTTCTGAGTAAGGAGGTACTTGAGGCTCTTGTGATCAGTGTAGATGATACATCTCCACCATACAGATAGTCCCTCCGGATTTTTAACGCAAAAGCCACAGCAGCCAACGCGAGATTATGCGTCGAATAATTCTCTTCGTGTGTCTTAAGCTGACGAGATGCATAAGCCACAACCTTACTATCTTGCATCAGTACACAACCCAATCCAACGTGTGATGCGTCACTATAGACTACAAACTATTTACCAGATTCAGGCTGTATCAGAACAGGATAATGAGTCAGAACAGACTTGAGCTTCTCGAAGCTCGATTGTTGTGCATCAGTCCAGACAAAAGGAACATCCTTGTGCAGAAGCTTAGTCAAATGAGCTACAATTAGAGAGAACCCGTCAACAAACCGCCAATAATATCCCGTAAGACCCAGAAAATTGTGGATCTCAGATACATTCTTAAGCTGCTTCCAATGAAGCACAATCTCAATCTTTCTAGGATCAACTCGGATCCCCTCAACAGAAACCACATGCCCCAAAAAAGTTACCTTTCACAACCAGAACTCACACTTGCTTAACTTAGCATAGATTTGTTTCTCTCGGAGTATCTGAAGCACTACTCTAAGATGTTCATCATGCTCATCCTCGGTCTTAGAGTAAACCAGAATATCGTCGATGAAGACCATGACGAACTGATCCAGATACTGCTAAAAAACTCGATTAATCAGATCCATGAATGCAGCCGGAGCATTCGTCAAACCAAAAGGCATAACTAGAAACTCATAGTGCCCATAACGAGTCTTAAATGCAGTCTTATGAACATCAACTTCCTTAACTCGCAGCTGATGATACCCAGATCGAAGATCAATTTTCGAGAACACTAAAGCCCCTTGAAACTGATCAAACAGATTGTCGATCCTAGAAAATGGATACTCATTCTTCACAGTCAATTTATTCAACTGCCAGTAGTCGGTGCACATCCTCATGGTACCATCATTTTTCTTAACAAACATAATCGATGCTCCCCACGGAGACACACTAGGACGGATGAAACTATGATCTAGAAGCTCTTGAAGTTGAGCCTTAAGCTCCGTAAGCTCATTCGGTGCCATTCGGTAAGGAGCGATGGACACCAGAGCTGTACCCGGTAGAAGTTCAATCCGAACTCAACTTCTCGATTTGGAGGTAAACCCGATAACTCCTCAGGAAAGACATCCGAAAAATTGCTCACTGCTCTAATATCCCCGACAAAAAAGACCCCAAAAACTAAAACACTGACGTAGGCTAAATATGCCTCATATCCTTTCCGAACCAATTTCTCAGCCACAAGAGCGGAGATCACATTGGACAGATAATCTCGACGCTCACCGATCACAACCACCTCCTTATCATCCTCAGTCCTTAAAACAACCCTCTTAGTCCCGCAATCTAAGCTAACTCGGTGCTCAATCAACCAGTCCATACCCAGAATCAGGTCAAACTCCCCAAACGATAGCTCCATCAGATTTGCCAGAAATACAACCCTTTGCACTTCTAATGGAACATTCCTATAAAGTCTTTTAACCCGAACAGACTGCTCCAACGGACTCAGTAGAATAATCTCACTAGAAGTAAACTCCATAGGAATCCCTAAGTTTTCGGATACAGTGCTAACTACATAGGAATGTGTAGAACCTATGTCTATCAGAGCAGTATAAGGTACATCAAAAATAAAGAACGTACCCGTGATAACATCAGGAGCATCTCTATCCTCCTGGCGTTGAGCAGCATAAAATAATGCAGGCTGCCTCGCCTCAGTCTGACTAGCACCTCTTCCCGGTGCTCTCTGTCCTTGGCCTATACCATTACTACCCCTAGCCGGTCCATAGCCCCTAAGTGGCTGCTAAACTACCCTCTAAGGCTGTATAGAACCTGGTCCTAAAGCTTGCATCTAATCAGCCCGCTGTGGACACTCTCTAATACGATGCTCCAAAGACCCACACCGTAAATAAGCCCCTAACCTCCTCTAACACTCGTCCGGATGGCGCCTACCACAATCACCACAATGCTGAATCCCAGTAGGAGCAACAGGAACCCCCACTCTAACCAGCCCATCAGGTCTGGCCCGTTTCTTGAGCCTCTGAATAGAACTAGAGGGCTCTGAATCTCTCTTATTCTTACCTCTCTCTCGGTCTTTATTCTGGCGCTCCACGCGCTTAACCTCTTTGGCAATCTTCGCCTTATCTACCAGAACTGCGAACTCTCGCTCCCTCTATGGAGTAATCAATACCCTCAAATTATCCCTTAAACCGTCCTCAAAGGGGACACATTTCTCATACTCAGATGCCACCATGCCTCGAGCGTAGTGGCTCAACCTTAGAAACTCGGCCTCATGCTCGGCCACAGATCTATCACATTGCATGAGACTCATGAACTCACGCCTACGAGCATCAACATAGCTCGCGCCACATACTTCCCCTGGAAAGCAGTCTTAAAATAATCCTAGTTCAGACGATTAGGCTAAGTACCCTCATCAACCGATAACCACCACTAATATGCCTCGTCGCGAAGAAAAGAGACTGCATCCTTAAGTTTCTGCTCAGGAGTACAGTCTATATCGTTCATAATCCTCTCGATGGCCTCCAACCAATACTCGACCACAGTAGGGGCGACTTCAGTGACACCCCTAAATAGCTCAGCGCCATTAGACCGGAGTCGTTCAGTTACCGACCCATGGCCCTCAAATCCAGAATAGGGTTCAGCGACCCTCTCAAACACCCTCAACATGGCTCGGAACAGTGCGCTGTCCCCAGCCAAGCGTCTTTGAGACCTAGTCTCAGTAGCAGGTGAAACCGGTGTCTCACTCGTGTCTAAGTTTGGCATACTGCCCAAAGAGGAAGACTCAGCTCGAGCCCCCTACGGCCTCTACCGCGCCTGTAACACCCCTAACCCGTATCCGGCGCCAGACTAGGGTTACAAGGCATTACCAAAGAAGACACAACTCAAAACAGGCATATAATTTTTTTTTTAAAATCATATATGTATTAAATCATCTGAACAGAGTAGGTTGCATATTTTGTCAATACAAATTTCATACATCAATAACAAAGCCAAAATCATTTACATTACAACTAAACACTTATCTCAAGTTTATAACATAATTAATCATTCATAATTAACATCATTAATCTAACCATTTATCAAAGTCTTAAATAATAAACATCACCTTAAAACACACATATATATATAGTACTTGAACATTGTAACATTAAAACCAAATGGCATCAGTCACATTATATATATCATTCGGCCATACTTAATATCTCCCATACAACTAATTCGAATATATTCATCATCACTTAAATTTACAAATTTAAAACCATGACATATTATAAACAAATCTTTAAATAAATATACCAATATATTATTAAAACACATCAGAATATATATGCAAATATATTTATAATCTCTTAGTTAAAATTTCTAAGCCAAGTGCATAAACATATACTTGCATGATTCTTCTATTCGAATAGCTGACCCATTTAAAACCAATTTAATCATTAACATGTCCATCATTTCATAAACCACAAATACATAGAATTTTCACAAATTCATAAACAAATCATAAAACCAAATTCATATGTATTACATGCATTCATCCATTATAATATCACAACATTGCCGAATACATATATATATATTAACCTTATCAATTTATGAATAAAACATAACAATTACATATATTCATTATATTTAGCTTATTAACTAAAACTATTTATAATGCAATTTAAATCATTACAATATATCAATATGAAACCACAACCGAAATATATTTGTCTCTAATTAATCATCATTCAATTCACTACTAAAATACATAACTAATCACCTCAATACATCCTTGAATGCCAAACTATCATTCAAATACATATACAATATTACCTTTCAACTTTTATTCAAATGTACTCATCAACTAATTATAAACCATTACGAACACAGATAAAACATGATCAAATCATTTTAGCAATGGTAGCATAACAAACATAATTTGTGCTATTATATATATATCATAGTTAAATTCACTCATACCATATTCAAAATCACTAACTAACTTCAATGCACAAAAGAAAACACATATCACAAATACCATGTATCATAGCACATAACATTATAACCAAAATGAACTTAAACCATGATCAAACATAACCAAGTTCAAGCAGAGGAGTTAAGCCATCTTTGCATGGCTATTAATTACATTCAAAAGTACTTAACTCGTATTCAACCTTTTACTATGCTATACATGCCATATACTCAAAATCAACTTAGTAAAAGTACCAAAGGAGACTGTCGATAGTGTGATAGTCTTACTGACGATCCCCGAGCTCGTAACGAATCCAAAATCTATAAAACAGAGATAGACAGAAAACACAGAGTAAGCTATTTAAGCTTAGTAAGTCATAAGCAAGTTAATAGCAACCAACTTATCAAAATAAAAAATAAAAAATTATAACAAGCACTTTAAATGATCCACATACACATATGCTTATTAAAGTTCAATATCAAAACACATTTAACCAAATTTGGCCGAATATATCAAATTAAAAACATATACATAGTTCACATGCTCAAACATTAGATTTTTGTACAACGAACTACACATTTAACTTACCTTGCTTTTCATATCACAGTTTATATACATACCTGAGTTCTTTTAGTCCGAATTACACATTGGCCTTCACTTACACATGCCCGTTGAACCATTCGGAATTCAAAAGGATACGCGGATAGTCGGAAGCTCATACAATGCCGACGTCCCAGACGTGGTCTTACATGTAATCACATATCGATGCCACTATCCCAGACAGGGTCTTACACGAATCAAATACGATGCCAATGTCCCGCATATGGTCTTACACGTAAACACAAGTCGATGCCAACGTCCCGCACGTGGTCTTACACGAGAACACATATCAGATATCCTATGTCATGACATATGTATCCTATCTATTCCTAAGGTTCGACGGCGGACTACGGACGTCGAATCTCGATCGAATCAAACTCGGAAGATAGCCAATTATCATTATACACATTCGCCATAGCAGATTGTAACTCAAATAATTCAAGTCATTACATAACAAATATATATTCATAGTTATAACAACATTTAAATGCTTATTGACTTACCTCGGACGTCGACGACTGTGAAATCGGCTAATCGACTACTTTTGTCTTTCCCCGATCCAAATCCAATTTCTTTGGTTCTTGATCTAAACATATTCAAATTAAGCTTATTTAAACACCATTTTACTCAATTTAGCCTAAAAACACATAAATGGGCAAATTACAATTTTGCCCCTAATATTTCACACTTTTTACAATTTAGTCCTTTTTGCACAAAACACAAAATACACAAAATTCAACCATACTATACAAGGGCCGAATCTTCCTAGTGTTCATACAAGCCCACACATTTCATTTATTTCACATTTTAGTCCCTCAAAAATTTATTTTTGCAATTTAGTCCAAATTACTCAAATTCATCAAAAATCCAAAGACAAAACATGTTAATCTAACACATATCTTTTATTTTCTACCATCAAACAACAAAAATCACAAACTTTCAACAATAGCATAACTCAAAATATTCACCAAAATCAAAAATTCAAGCATGGGTCTTGTAGATAACTTAGCAACGATATTAAAAACGTAAAAATTATCAAAAATCGAACAATTAACATACCTTAATTTGAAGAACACAAGGCCGAATACCCTAGCTTATATTCTTTCTTTTTCTTTTCTTTGGTTTCGGTCATAAGCCATTAAAAGATGAACATGGCCTTTTTTTTTTTTTAATGTTTGTCTTATTATATATATACTTTATATTATATTATTTACTAATATAAAATTTTAACTTATAAATTTAACATATAAAAACATATATATTCACTTAATGCCGTCCACTACTTATAAAATGGGCTATTTGCCCTTTGAGGGCCTAATATTAAAAAGCCATTAACAAATTAGCACTTACACATTAATTAGCAAATTTCACATTTTACGCAATTAAGTCCTTTTATTTAATCGGACACTTAAACGACGAAATTAAGACACGAAAATTTAATACAAGCAAATTCACACATAATAAATACGAAAAATAATTAAAATATTTTTCGGACTCGGATTTGTGGTCCCGATATCACTTTTCCGATTAGGGTCAAAATCGGGCTGTTACAGCGCCCACGAATACTATGACCTTGAGTTCCACGAGCGCTCATCATAAATTCAAATTTGTCTACATTATAAAATTTTATGCATCAGTTCCAATATTTATTAGCAAATATTTTATGCTTAAATTACTAGAAGTTCAGAAGTATTCTAGAGGTTTTAGTCTCTAACTAACACAGTGTAGTATAAGATAGCGCTAACTATAGTGTTTTCAGAATATTCTATCTAAGTTCAGAAATACTTACAGGATTGACGCCGGAGACTCGGTGTACCACATACTTACTCAGAATAATTCAAGCTATTTAAAATTAGTTCTTTTTGAAACACAATTTTGGAACCCCAAATTCACAGCCCGAGTTTTACAACCTGACTCTGACACCACTAAATGTAACATCCCAAACCCGGCCTAGACGTTAAAGTCGAATCCAGAGATGTCACAAAAAAGAGTTTTGAAAATTGAGTCGTTACGATAAATCGTCCAGTTTTATAACTCATATTCGTTTATATCTATTATGGAAAGCATTATTTCATTAATTTATTTGCCAAAACGTAATTTATAGCGGAAGTCATAGAAAACGTTATATTTAGAAATCCCATTCGTATTTTTGGAAAACCATTATTTTAGTAAAAACCACGTTTTTAAATATCCGCCGCAAATAAAATGTTAAAACGATAATCCCAAAATTTAACCAAACAGTCCGGAGAGTCCAATTATTACAAAACTCCCAGAAATAAACCTTAAATTAAAGTAAAAACCATAATCTTAAACAGTTTACAAACTCGTGGTCACCGTGAGGCTCCGTCACACCTATCCGCCTAAGTCTGTGGATTACCTGAACAAAATAGACAGACGAAAGTGAGTTTTTATAAACTCAGTGTGTAACTCAACAGAAAGAGACATGCTATTCATACAAAAATCACATATATAGTCAAATTCAGATTCGGACCTAAGTCCTTTACAGATATAGATAACAGAATCAGATATGCAGAACAGATATACAGAATCCTACCCACATCCTCTACACACCAACTCCGACCATCCCATCACATTATGTGGGGTTAAGAACACCCATCCATCCCTACACACCATATTATGTCATTACGACACATATCAAATAATATGCTGCCAGAATATAGGCGAAGGTCGCCATACAGAATACTTTCTCCACATATACAATTCCCACCCCAAACATAATTACAGATTACAGATAAATAAATATCATACTTAACATGCTCGCATACAGATATCAGATATATATAGCAGAATAATCAGACATGTATAACAGTGTCCTATTCAGAGCAAACTATCATAATATCAGATCACATAATATAGGGTTTGGTTAGCCCTTACCGTCCCTACGGTAGGCCCACAGTCGATCGGAACGACCCGTGTGACCCTAGGGAAAATTTCAGAATTATCGGCCCACATGCCCGTGTGGGCCCACACGCCCAGATTGGCCTCACCCGTGTGGCCCACACGGCCTGGCCTAAAACCCACACGCTCTTGTGGCATGCCCGTGTGTTCCTACACGGCCACACTTACACCACCACATGGTCGTGTCTTGCGTACGACCATGCCCTCATCAAACACACGGCCGTGTCTTGCACACAGCAAACTACACGGCCAGGCACACGCCCGTGTGGCGTCGACAGTATGGTTTTTTGGCTTTTGCCGAAGCTCGATTTTTTGTGTTTTGGGAACACACCTGGTTTGGTTTTGATGCGAAAACACTCCCGAGACCACCAGCACCTAAAATTGTCCAATAAATCACCGAATTAGTTGCTTAAATCGATACCAAACCGAACTACCCCGAAATAGACAATCCTTTAATCCACAAAAACCCTTACCTTCGAATGAACAACGGTGATTTCGCACAACTAAAACACCGATTGGAAACCCCCAGCCCCTTAATCTTCTCCTAAACACAAAACGAACCCCATTAACCAATGATTCACTAACCCCAAAATAATAACCACACTTACCAGAACCGCACAAAGAACACTGGAATATCGAAACACGACGAATTGCGCAAAAGAGTAGGTGACAGAATCGGAAAGGAAGAGAGTCAAAGAAAATTGGTAGAGAACCCAAAAAGGAGAAGAAAAGAACGTCAAAATTTCTTTTCTGGAAGAGAGAGAAAAAATCTCAAAAAAATAAAAATACAACATATTTGATAACACAACCCCTATTTTTCTCCCACTAACCCACTAACTCACAACCACCTCAGAATTTAGCCTCTACCGAAACTCTATCAGTCAACAAAGCAAAAATTAACACCCTTGCTCATGTAGGGATTTGAACATAAGACCTCCAACAACTTAACTTCTTACCACTCGAACCAAAAGACTTATTCTAATGTGAGTTTACCAAAGACAGAATATAACCCAATCTACCAAGGATAAGGCTAGAATAAGAAAAAATAACAAAATTTGCAAATATGAGACTTAAACCTAAGACCTCATACACATCCCCAAAATGTTTAACTACTAAAGCAGATACATATTTGTGTTAGAATTTACAGAAACAAAAATAAATTTATGGGCGTTACAATTCTCCATTTTCTTTTTGCTTCGAAAAGTTTGGGATGAAAGGAGAATAATATTTCTCTTTCCATCCACTAATATCACCTTTTCATTTATTTTTGTTTTTATTTTATTCTTTTAACAATAATTTAACTAAAGTTTATAATATAAAATATATATAATAATTTATATTCCGTAACTCATATATATTCATATATAATGGTTTATTTACTTTATAAGTCCTATATATTAAATTCTAATTGTAACTTTCTAATAATTCTTACTTGGATTACTTACACAATTTAGTTCCTGTACTCTAATTAAATACTATTTCAACAAAATTATTTATCTGAAATTTAATTCACTCCTAACATAGATCCGTAAATATTTAATAAAAATATTTACGAATTCGATTTATGGATACAGGGTCCCAAAACCACACTTTTCGGTACCACTGAATTCCGAGTCGTTATAATCTAAATCCAAATATCCAATCACTTTCCACCAATTGGTTTTTTTATACACGAGCATGTAATTCTTTACTCAAAATGCCCACAATATAGTCATAAGGAATTGGTTTTATTCTTTTTCATTCTACATCATTCTTTGGACACTACATGAGATTAAATTTGTCCATTCTATTATATAGGAACAATCTCCTTTGAAAAATTATGCATATTAAATCTATCTAAATCTTTTTCAATATAATTTTTCTAAAACAATCCCAACAAAGCTTGTGATCTATTACGTAATATTTCAATTCCTATCACATAGGATGCCTCTCCCATATATTTCATTTCAAATTTATTTGAGAGAAAAACTTTCGTCTTGTGCAATATACCAAAGTCATTTACAATAAGCAAAATATCGTCAACATATAGAACTAAGAAAATAAACTTACTCCCACTTATCTTTTGGTATAAACACTGAACAACGATGTTTTCTTGAAAATCAAAAGATTTTATAGTATCATTAAACTTGATGTACCATTGCCGTTAAGTTTGTTTAAGTCTTGGCTTCTTATATTTACACATCATATAACATTTTCCTTCAACTGTAAAATCTTCTTGTTTATCCATATAAACTTCTTCAAGATTTTCATTTAAAAAGATTGTTTTCACGTCTGTATGGTGTAACCCGCCACCTATACCATAAGATAATCAAATTCAAAGAAAAAAAAAACTATTCAGTTTTCTATGGTACCCCTTTTCTTTTCTTCTTTTTCCATTTTCCTTATTTAATATTTTCCTTTTCCTTTTCTTAATTTTAGATTCTGTTCCTTCTCTCTCCCCAATTTCAAGTTGCATGAATTTTTTTTATTTTAAAAAACTCCAATGGTTGAACTTGTTTCGATTGCTATTGCATGAAAATAATGATACTATTTAAGGAAATAACAGCAGAGTGGAATCCAATTATATCATAGTACTTCTAATATATCTTATTTGAAAAATTAATTTTTTTTTTATAAAATGGAATATTAAAAATTTAAACTAAGAAAAAACTCTATTTTTCCCAATTTTAGTGGAGACAAATTCCACCTGTTTGAAATTGATTAGAGTGCCAAATTTAGTATAGTTAATTTCGTAGATTCACATGTCAATATATTATGGTATAGAAAAAAAATCAAATACAATTTATTGTTCATAATTAAGAATGTATTCACAATGAACAAAAATCAAATCAAATAATAAATACAAATATAATGAATAATGCTAAAATCTCCCCCGTAAGTGTATAGGACATACTCAGAGGCCAGCAGTGAATGGTACACCAGTGGTGGGTAACCATGTCCCGCCAGCAATAAGGCTATTAACAGTGAAACGTGATGCCACACTTGGGCTAGTTATCACATGAAAGCCAGGCCATTTGACCCTCCATTTAGTTGAAGAAGACGGTCCATAATTCTTGTACTCCCCATAATACAATGTACCAAGAGCAAAATCAGAATTGCCCCATTTCGACCATCCTGCAGGACTAACTAAGCTGTCAAGATAAGTTTTGAGGACAACTGTTCGAGAATACTGCTGCCATGGCCTCCCTAAGTATGTGTTGAATGCATGAACCACTGGTTTAAGATCATTTGCAGCTAAGATTCTGGAATTATGGATTGCGATCCCGGTGTTTTGGTAAGGGTCACCACGGCCTTGTGCAGTGATTATGTTTGCCTGTCCTTTTAGGGGCCTCCTAGCAAAGATTGAGCAGCTTTGCAGGACTACTGCTGCATTGCCAAATATGATGTCTACAGTGCCATAGATATAACATTCTCGGTAGAATTGCCGCTGTGAATGTACCATGAGGGTGTCTTGATATCCCACGATGGCACATCTGTAGAAGACTGAGAGATCTGATGCCGAACGGAGAGCAACTGCTTGGCCTTTTGTTGGACCTGCTGTGTTACTGAATGTTATGTCCCGAGCAATGAATCCAGGGCCATCGATCCCTACACTCAAAAGGTTAATCGTCAAAAGAGAGATCATATGGCGCTAAAAGAACAACTATGCACTTTTCAAATAAGAAAGAGAATGAGAACAAAGTTGTACCAGCAGTTGCAGAGCTGTAGGTAGTGTAACCTGTTTTAGCACTCCGGCTACTGGTGATTATTGTACGTTTCATGCCGTCACCAACCAGCATAACGTTACGGTTAGCGCTGGAAACCTCAATATTCTCCCGATAAACACCTCTTTTCACATGTATGATAAACCTGGTATACCTTTTCCTCTTTGCGGCAGCATCTAGAGCAGCTTGAACGGTCCTAAAATTTCCCGACCCATCTTTGGCCACCACGATATGCGCCTTGGTTGAAGATAGCAATAGGCGCTTATGGTGCCTGGAGAGCCAACCAGGAAAAACTTGTGTAAGGTTTCTCTTACGCAAGAAAATCCCATTAACAGCTAAACTATTGCTAATCATCTGGGATATGTTATTGGATGAAGAGGGAGTGAAAAAATCAGAAACATTGAAATCCATGAACCCAGCTTCGCATGTTTGGATATTGGTCAGTGCTGTGCTAAGCCATGTTTGTGCATCGAAATCATTGCAGCCCATCCTCCTCCTGCTCTCTAGGCCTCGTAAAGTAGTGTTGAGTTGAAGAATGGTATTATCGAAGAGCTTGAGACAATCTCTCCATGCTGCCTTCTGCTTCCAATTCTCACAGCTCTGTCCAAACTCGTTGACTTTCTTTCCGGTCATAACGGCTCGATCAAAGGCCAGTTGAACCATTACCTTCCGAAATTGAGACATGTGTTTGGGAGCAAAACGACGGCTGCCGTGGCTCATCAAATATACGCATGGTTCAGGGTGAGGAGTTTGGTTGCACCACCATGTTATATTGCTTCTCGTACTCCTAGAAAATGTAGTGGATAACATTGAAGAGAGTGATACGAAAAAGACTAACAATATCTTGATCTCCATGGCCAATATTGGTGAGTTTTTTTTGTTTGTTTGTTTGTTTGATCTGGTTGTTGAGTACGTATGTAAGGGTCGTAGATATCTTTAAGTAGGAGAAAATGGACATGAGCTGAAAGACTGGATTGTTTGCAAATAAAAGAAAATGACATAATAAGTGCGAATGCAAGATACAAAGAAGATTCACTAAGGCGCTTGCTTATTATGTAGTAATAGTATTAAATTACGACATTATATTTTATATATTAGCATTCTTTACGTAAACTGTAAAATAACACAGACTTAAGGAAAAGTTATAATATAGCTTTAATTCTAAGAGGAAAATTGGGATGCATGGACTTCCTACTTTACCTTGCATCATGTCAGATAAACTAAAATCACACTAACTTTATGACCTGTCACAATTTCATCCAAAGATTGCTTCAAACTTCTCAGCTTGCTTAATTCAAAGAATTTTTGCACTTATATTTTATATATCCCTTTGTTCTAATATATTCTACTTTTGAACTTGATTATCTATCATTTTGATTTCTGTTGCCAACGGACGGATGATTATATTGTCAATTAAAATGCAAATCATAGCTGTTAAGCAAACATGTTCCTTACAAAAAGAGGTAGAAATCAGTAATCTTTTATCTTAAATATCTGTTATGCATATGGGGGCGGTCTTAGTTTGTTGAGTATATTGAGCTCATGTAAGATGGAAGCAACAGTGCCTTGAAAGGAAATAACCATTATTCTCCCATCACTCGTGTTCAGACAACCCCAAAAGCTGGAGGAACCATGTGGCTTTGTGAATTATAGGTTAAGCAAACCGTTCACTTTACAATTTAATCTATGAAATTTCAAAGAAACAGAAAAGGATATACGTCTATTCAATTAGTTCATGTTTTGAATTGGCAATTGTTCCATTATCAAATCTTAGATCCATGGAAAAGCACTAATGTCAAAACTCAAAAGTCAGAGAAATAATATTGATCAAGCTGACAAACAAGTAATTGAAGCAAACGGGGAAGGATTGCTTCAAAATCGCCAGTTAGGGTATGATCAATGGCGCCAAACTAATTAGGATGTTGAATGATTTTTTATGGGAATTACATCTCCAAAAAAGAGGAAAACGTATGAGTAATAGAATTCCCTTTTAACCATCCTTCTCAATCATCAAGGACCACGTACCGGCATGTACCTTTTCCGAATCAACTATTACTATCATTTAAAACAAAAAGTTCTTCACTCACATCTATTATCTACCTGTTAGCTACGAAGACATCTTCTTTGGTTTCTCTAATCTCTCCTACATGTATCCAATCTACTATTATTTACTATGTTTTTTTTTTTCCGAGAAGATTTTTTAAAAAGTATATATAAAGTGGTTATTAATTTTTTTTTTATTTAGGTCTGATTGGTAATTTAGAAATTTTATTATTCTAATAAAATCTTAAAATTAATTAAACAAGATAATTTTTTTATTCACAAAAATCAAAGTTTAGATTCAAGAGTGTAATTATACATGAAGAATATATGAATTGTTTATTGCTATCACAAGTGCCTTTTTTGAAAGAGAATTTGTCTCTAGAAAAGGAAGTGGGAGGAAGATTGAAGTTGAAGAAATTCGGTAACTACAAAATATCATTTACCCAGAGATATGGATTTCTTATTATAAAACATGAAGATGTTGTATTTATGGATCAAAATGAGCCTAGAAGTTATCAAGAAACGATGGCAGGCCTAGACTCTTAGAAATGGCTTGAAGCCATTTGGTCTGAGATGAATTCCATGTTTGTTAATCAGGTATGAGGCTGCCAAAGTTTTTTTTCTTGTGTAGGTCTCCACCTAGTTGCCTAAACTCCTTGTTAGTGTGTAATATGCAGGAACATAGTATGTTTGGAACAATGCTTTAATTTCGTTTATAATAAATTCTCGTTCATTTTTCGAAAAAAAATATATGGAATTAATTAAATTTCAAGGCAGTTTTTAAGCATTATAAACAAGTCCTAGCTGCAATTAACACAAATGCTTGGCTTAAATTGGGAATTCATTTGAGTTGATACTAATTGAAAACAAATTGAAGAAGGAAAATGTTACCATCTATATTCATGCAAACTTGGCAACATGATAAAACAGAAAAGAAACTGGACCGGAGGATACCAAAATTTATACCTCCATATCAAATAATGAGTACTGCACCGTATGTGAAAGATAGAGATGAATAAAAATTTATCAAAACGGAGGTTCAATCCTGAGTTCCGATGATAATCAATCTAATTAAAATGTTCAAATATTAACTACATGGTTTTTAATATAATAAATTCACATTTGACTTAATTATACGTGTTTAATATGAAGATAATATCATAATTAAAATCTTACCGTTTTAATATTTAAAAGAGGATTGACCAATTAAAAAATAAAAGAAAATTGCAAAATGACACAAGAAACCCAGATTTTCTGTAGTTTCGTGACTCAAACTTAACTATATATAACCAGGGTGTATTAATGGTGTTTGACAAGTAGATTGACAAAGATAAGCTTTGTTAGAGGGCATGAATTTAGCCTTTTAACCCTTTTGTATTGTAAAGATTAAAAACGAGAACGTAACTGAAACCAGACAGCTAATGCTTGAAGTGTCATAGCCATATATGTATGTGTATTTTTATAATATGTATGTGTCTTTTCAAGCAAGAACTTTGTGTTCTCACTAGTATTGCACAGTGAAAGAATAGAGTGTATTGGAAAATAGAGTGAAGGAATTAGGTTTAATTTGAGGGAGAGAGCAATGGGCAGTGGTAAATGTATGACTCTGCTAACGTTGTTAGCTGTATTAGGCATGGTGATGGTTGACAAAGTTGGTTCCCAAAACTATGGTGATGCACTGTCAAAGTGCATTTTATTCTTCGAAGGCCAGAGGTCAGGAAAGCTGCCATCTAATCAGAGAATGATTTGGAGAAAGGATTCTGCTCTTCGTGATGGCTCTGACCTTGGTGTACGTCTTTCTCTATTTCTATGCTACTATCTATTACTTTTTTATATTTACATATATAACATTAAAAGCATGATTGATTTTCAGATGGATTTATTAGGCGGCTATTACGATGCCGGTGATAACGTAAAATTCAATTTTCCAATGGCTTTCTCAACCACAATGCTAGCATGGAGTGTAATCGAATTCGGCCAATTTATGGGTCCAGACCTGCAACATGCACTAGACTCCATTCGTTGGGGTGCAGACTACTTGCTTAAGTCCACCGACCTCCCTGGGAAAGTCACTGCCGCCGTTGGTAACCCTATTGCCGATCACAATTGTTGGGAAAGGCCTGAAGACATGGATACTCCAAGAACCAGTTACGTGGTGAATCAAACCCACCCAGGCTCTGAAGTTTCTGCTGAGACTGCTGCTGCACTTGCCGCCTCTTCTTTGGTGTTCAAATCCGCTCACCACAGATACTCTGTACTACTTGTCAATAGAGCAAAGGAGGTAAGCAATTAAAACTATCTTCTTTCTTTTTCCAAGCAACTCTTTACTGTTTTATTTTTCTTGGTGTGGATTGTTAGGTCTTTGAATTTGCCGATAAGTTCCGAGGAAACTACAAAGACAGCGTTGGCCAAGGAGTGTGCCCATTTTATTGTGATTGGGGTAGCTATAGCTACATGGTAGGGCATCCAGAAATTTAATATATAGATTTCGGAGATTTAAATGAATTACTACCATCGCTATAGCTCAAATTTAAAATTATTATTTTGTGCAGGATGAACTGATTTGGGGAGCAGCATGGTTGTTTAAGGTGACAAAGGAACAAAAGTACTGGGATTACGTTCAAAACAACATTCCAAATCTACCGAGACGAGTTATAAGGCTTGTAAATGGTGATTTACAAGCTGCTAAAAGTTTTGCTGAATTCGGATGGGATACAAAGGATGCCGGTATTAATGTACTTGTTTCCGGGGTAAATAACACTGATAATCTAATTATCCCTTCTTCAATTTGATTTTCAATCATAAACCAATTTATAACATATATGATATTCTAGAATTTGGTTTTGGTTGTGCTTTGCAGTTGGTAATGAACTCCACTAGTGCCGAACCCTATGTTCCCCAAGCCGACAGGTTCGTGTGCAGCGTCTTGCCTGAATCACCTTACAAGTCTGTCACATACTCTCCAGGTTGCCTGCTTAATTTCAACTTAAATTGAACTTTGAACCTTACACC
Organism: Gossypium sturtianum; assembly: GCA_025698515.1. NCBI lineage: Eukaryota > Viridiplantae > Streptophyta > Magnoliopsida > Malvales > Malvaceae > Gossypium > Gossypium sturtianum. Next base: position 18,196,752 of record CM046944.1, on the reverse strand, counting down.
TTAAATCCTACGACAATGATTTGTAAAATGAACAAACTAATGATAGGTGGGCTTTTGTTCAAACCCGGTGGAAGCAACATGCAACACGCCACTGCCCTTTCGTTTCTTCTTCTTGTTTACGCTCAGTATCTGAAAAAACATGATGGATCAGTAAATTGTGGCACTTTTGTTGCAGCACCATCCAGGATCGAGCAAATCGCAAAAGGCCAGGTAAGTTGACATGAACATTAGGTTCTTTAGAAACAGACAATATTCATTTACAGTCCTATGAAGTCTGAACAGGATCCCATCTAAATCGAAACATTATAAGCTTACACAAATATTTGATTGATGCAGGTAGATTACATACTGGGAAAGAACCCACTGGGGATGTCATACATGGTGGGATTTAGTCAAAAGTTTCCGAAGAGAATACATCATCGGGCTTCCTCTTTACCTTCCATAGGTGCACATCCAAGGCACATCAAATGCAAAGACGGAAGCCCTTACTATGAAACCCTAAAACCAAATCCCAACTTGCTCACAGGAGCTATTATTGGAGGACCAGATATGAAGGATCAGTTTCCTGATAACCGGACGAATGCTGGTGAATCAGAGCCAACCACCTATATTAACGCGCCTTTGGTTGGGATCCTCGCATATTTCAAAGCATTTCCATAACTTTGAGCTCCCCCCCCCCCCCCCCCTTTTGTTAAGGACTTTGAGCTATTTGGTTTACACACAAAGATTAAAACTCAATTTTTTTTTGGCTAATTAATAAAAGGGAAAAGAAAAACAGTCCTAATGGCAGTGGCGTTAGCGTCCTGTCTCTTATATGGGAAGAGTTATAAGATGTAAAGTAGGAGAGATATGCCATGGAAATCCACAAATGATGAATGATTCTACAATAATAATAGGAGAAGAAGAGAAACATGCATTGTTTACAACACCTTTTAATTTCTAGATTAATTTACATCAGAATTCTAATAATAAATCATATCAAAATCTTCATCATTAGGTACATCATAGTTCTGATCCTAAAGGTGTGGATATCTATTAATAAATGGGTTAAATATAAAATCCAAACTTGTCCACTTCTTCTAGATTGGTAACTGAACTTTTTTTCCATCCACTAATTTAGTACTTGAGCCTAACTACGTTAAGATTTTGCTGACGTGACGGCGTGCAAGCAACTCAAGTCCCTTTTGACCCGTATTGATCCGACCCTTGGTAAAAAAAGGATTAAAATCATCATTTATTAAAATAAAAAAAATAAAAAACAAATAAATGTTTTCCATCGGTTACTGAATCGATTGAAACAGAAAGCTTTTCGATTTCTTAAGAAACCTTTTGGATTATCCTTGAACTTCAGAAGCCATATACGATTTTATTTTATTGACATTGAATCCTTTCACCAGTCCCGTTTCCATCCTTCAACATTTGTGCGAGAAAGCCTTTCGATTCCATTTGAAAAATTCTTCGATTACCCATTTGAGAAACCCTTTCGATTACCCAGTCATCTGAAAAATTCTTCATCATCTCACTAAAAGAAGCCTTGTTTCATCATCGATTAGTCAGCCCTTTCGATTACCCAACCATTTGTGGTATTTGAATCAAGATTGTCCTATTTTACTCAACCTTTCTAGGTTTTTTTTTTCATCATTGATTACTTAGCATAACTTTTTATTGATTGGATAACTTTTTTTACCCATATAGAAAGCACTTTTCATCATCGATGTGCTTTTTATTGTGTGTGTTTTAAAAATAAAAAGTTTTTGCTTTTTCACTGCTTGAATTTTGACTCATTCTCAGAAAGTGACAATTTTTTTATTAGGACCATCGGTTTTCTGGTTTAAAGAATGCTTAACATTTTTTCTTGTTGTTTAAATACTTTATTCGTATTATAACTAATTTCTATTTTTTTTTTGTTGGCATTCATGTGTTTGTAGATAACTCCATACTAAAGGGAATTCTTTTTCAAGGGTTAAATTGATTGAGGCTGAAAGGTCAGTCTGTTAGTATATCTGTTATATATGTATATTATGTATGTTATGTAGTGTTTTTGTATGTTATGTTATGTTATGTTTATTATTGTTTATAATATGTATGTTTATCATGTATGTATATTACAACTTATATTATGTATGTGTAGTGTTTTTTCATGTCTTGGGATAAATGTGTGATGCATATTAATTTGGGTAGAATTTTTTGTCACAGACCCTTGTGTAGCCTATGTAGAAAGGGAAGTGCTGCAATGGGATTTTGACCTAGATTTCCTGTGTTATTCCACTTTGTGTGAGATGGTAGTGGAAGCTGGATATAGAGCTGTAAAGAACTTTGTATACTGTGAGGGTGGGTTAGATTTTAGTAAGGGACTGAGTGTTTGCTATGGCAATTCATCATTCATAGCAATGATTAACCGTATTAGAAAAATAGGGTCTATACATGTATATGTTGAACACGAGGTAGACACACCTAATGTTATTGATGATACCATTTAACACTAGGCCTGGCAAGTTGAACTGTTTAAACAAATTTACCTTTTCAATAAATTTTATTTATATTATTATAAAGATTTTTATATATTTGATTAAGATTATGATATTCATTATGATTAAGATTAATTTTATTTCTTCAAACTTGTCGTATGTATAAAGAAAATTTGTATAAGTATTGTAAACAAATAAGTAATAGATATAGATCCCTTCTTTCCTTATTTTATTTATTTCAGTACTTCTGTCTTGTGTTTTATGATTTTTGGATTAAATTCAAGGTGTATATATGGAAGTTATGTGTTTACTATCAAATCATAAGCTGTCGTTTGTGAGATTACTTTCTCAAATAGTTAGATTAAGAACAAAATTTTCATATTATGCGATTAGGACCTACTAAAAAGGATTCGGTATGGGTTATAGTGGATCGGTTGACTAAGTCTACTCATTTTATTTCGGTTAGGACCGATTATTCTTTGCAGAAGCTAGTGAAGTTATACATTTCTAAGATAGTTAGGCTTTATGGGGTTTCGATATCGATTATTTCATATTGAGATCTTTGATTTACTTCTCGATTTTGGAAGAAACTGCATGAGGCTCTCGGTACTCGGCTGGACTTCAATATAACATTTCACCTACAGACTGATGGTCAGTTCGAGAGGGTAATTTAGATTTTAGAGGATATGATTTGGAGTTGTATTATTTACTTCCAGGGTAGTTGGGAGGAGTTTTTTTCCACTAGCTGAATTCGCTTATAATAATATTTTTAAGTCTAGTATTCAGATGGCACTTTATGAGGCTTTATATGGTCATAAGTGTCGCACTCCGCTTTGTTAGACTGAGTTGGGTGAGAGGAATATTATGGGATCAGAGTTAGTTGCTGAGATTGAGGATAAAGTTAGATTAATTCGAGATCGACTTAAAGCCGCTTTTGATAGACAAAAGTCTTTTGTGAATCTTAAGAGGAAGGATATTGAGTTCGAGGTGGGGGATCGTGTCTTCCTTAAGGTATCCCTATGGAAGAAGGTTCTCAGATTTGGTCGAAAGGGCAAGTTAAGCCCTAGGTTCATTGGGTCATATCAGATTTTGGGGTGTGTTGGGTTGGTTTCTTATCAGTTAGAGCTACCTCCGGAGTTGGACTGTATCCATGATGTCTTTCAAGTTTACATGTTCCCATTTTCAAAACGGAGTCTTAACGGGTTGAAGCAAACCAGAAGGGAGTTCGTGCTCAACCTTAACCGGTTGGCACATCAAACAATGAGACATGTAATCCATTACCTCACGTTTCAACACAGGGCACCAGTACAACTCTCGAAGGTCACAATACATCTTATTACCGCCGGGATGCATAGCATAGGGGCTACTATGCGTTTCCCGCAGAATAGATTGCTTCAAATCCACATCACTTGGTACACAAATCCGATCTCGGAAACATAGAATACCATCACTATTAAACTTGAAATCCGAAGTCTTACCCTCATCAATCTGCTAAACTTGACTAATCAGAGACTCATCCAGAAGCTGTTTATCCCTAATCATTCATCCAAGTTAGCTTAACTTGCAACTAAGCTAAAATTCCATCATCATCAAACAAACTTAGGCAAACAAACATTACCCTCAACTTAGACATAGATCTCCGACTAAGAGCAATGGCCACCACATTGGCCTTACCAGGATAATACTCTATTGTGCAATCATAATCCTTAAGCAACTTGATCCATCGACGTTGCCTAAGATTCAAATCCATCTGAGTGAGGAGATACTTGAGGCTCTTTTGATCAGTGTAAATGATACACTTTTCACCGTATAGATAGTGCCTCCAAATCTTAAGAGCAAAAACAACCACATCTAGCTTGAGATCATGTGTCGGATAATTACCTTCATTATGCTTAAGATGTCTGGGTGCATAAGCTACTACCTTACCCTCTTGCATTAGAGCACAACCCAAATTGGTGTGAGAAGCATCGCTATACACAACAAATTCTTTCCCAAATTTGGGCTAGACTAGAATGGGCGTCTGAGTCAAAACAAATTTGAGCATCTCAAAGCTCGATTACTTCACATTAGTCCATACACACGGTGCGTTCTTACACAATAACTTAGTTAAGAGAGTTGCTATAAGTGAGAATCCTTCACCAAACCTTCGATAATATCCCTCCAAACTAAGGAAACTCCGAAGCTCAGTCACATTTCTAGGTTGCTTCCAATCCAGAATAGCCTCTATCTTCTTAGGGCCCACTCGAATACCCACGGTAGAAACCACATGCCCTAGAAACTTAACTTCATTCAACCAAAATTTGCACTTACTTAACTTAGCATAGAGCTCATTCTCTCGAAGAATATGAAGAACCACTATAAGACGCTTATCATGCTCAACCTCGGTCTTAAAGTATACCAGAATATCATCGATAAACACTATGACAAACTAATCCAGACACGGTTGAAAAACTCACTTCATGAGATCCATGAACGCAGCCGAAGCATTAATCAAATTGAATGGCATGACAAGGAACTCGTAATGCCTATAACGAGTCCTAAAGGCAGTCTTATGTACATCAGCCTCCTTTACTTTCAATTGATGATATCCGAAACGAAGATTAATCTTTATGAACACTGACACCCCATGAAATTGGTCAAACAGGTCATCAATCCTCAGAAATGAGTACTTGTTCTTTACGGTCAATTTGTTCAACTGTTAGTAATCCACACGCATCCTCATAGAACCGTTTTTCTTTTTGACAAAAAGAACCGATGCTCCTTACGGAGACACGCTAGGTCAAATAAACCCCCATCCAGAAGTTTTTGATGTTGTAATTTTAACTCTTTCAGCTCATTTTTATTCCATAAATTAAGAAACGATAGATACTGAAGCAGTCTTAAGCAACACCTCAATTCTGAATTCAACCTCCTTATCGGGTGGTAACCCCAGTAATTCCTCGAGAAAGACTTTTGAAAAATCTCTAACAGTTCAAATTCCTTCCACAACTGATTCTACATCACTCCTATCATGCACATAAGCCAAATATGCATCACACCCTTTTTGGACAAACATTTTGACTACCGTAGCGGAGATCACATTAGAGAGGTAATCTCAGCGCTTGCCTACCATCACAACCTCCTCTCCATCACCAACCTTTAGAGTCACTCTCTTAGAATCACAATCCAAGCCAACCTGGTGCTCCACCAATCAATCCATGCCCAATATCAAATCGAACACTCTAAACAACAATTCCATCAAATTAGCCAGAAAAATAAACCCCTGAATCTTAAATGGACACCTCCTAAATACCTTACTAACTTGAACTGACTGCCTCAACTGACTAATCACAGAAATCTCACTTCTAGTATCCTCAACCAAAATCCTTAGATTACCAGATACACTACTAGCAATATAAGAATGCATAGAGCCACAATTAATCAAAGCAAAATAAGGATGCGAATGCATAGTAAACGTACTGGCTATCATATCTCTATCCTTACGGCGCCTCGCCGTGTAATCCAAAGTAGGCTGTCTCGCCTCAATCTTAATCCCACCTTTGCCCAGTGCCCTCTAATCATGACCATCTCCATTATCACCCCTAAACTGACCACGGCCTCTAGCGAGCTGCTAAACTTCCCCCTAAGGCTAAACCTGATCCTGAACTAGAGCTCACACTGGCTCAACCAAATAAGGAAACTTGATGCTCAATAGACCCACATCTAAAGCAAGCTCCAATCCACCTCCAACACTCGTTCGGATGACGTCTATTATAGTACTCACAAACTGGAACCCGCTCAACCCTAGCAATCAACTCAACCTACTGGGGTCTATCAACCCTGGCCCGTTTTATAAGCCACTGAACAGAAGTAGAAGGACCCGACTCACTCTTATTTTTATTTTGACTCCTCTCCTTATCCCTTTTCTCGCGCTCCATGCGCTTAATCTCCTCAATGGTTTTTGCTTTCTCCACCAAAGTTTCAAAGACTCGCTTCTACTACAGAGCTACTAATACCTTGATGTCATACCTCATCCCCTCCTCAAACTAGACACTCTTGTCATAGTCTGTTTCAACCAAACTCCGAGCATACCTACTCAGCCTCAGAAATTCGACTTCATACTCGACCACAAATCTCTCACCCTGAGTTAGCCCAATAAACTCGCGTCTACGGGCCTCAATATAACTCGCCCCCACATACTTATTCTGGAAGACGCTCCGAAAGTATGCCCAAGTCACGCGCTCATGCTAGGTGCCCTGCTCAACGATCATCCACCACTGATATGCTTCGTTGTGAAGCAAAGATACCGCACTCTTCAGTTTTTGCTCGGGGGTGCAATCCAGATCATTCATTATTCTTTCTGTGGCCTCCAACAAGTACTCGGCCACAATCAGATACCCCATTCAACCGAAGTCATTCAGTTACCAACCTCGGCTCCCAGATCCAGAGTGGGTCTCAACGACCCTCTTGAATACCCTCAACGTCCTCGGTTCCTCATGCACACATATCTTATCTACAATTTCAGAGTTTTATGAATTAGCTTAGGTTGTAAAAATCCTAAGTTTAGAGTTTTATCGAAGTTATTTAGTAGAGTTTAGAGAATGTTTAATTACTACAGTCTTTAGAGGTAAACAATTTTACTAAAGTAACTACTGTAAAAGTATCTAAAATGTTCTAAAGTTTGAAGTTTCTTACTTGAATCAGCTCCGAAGTATCGGTTCCACTTTACAAAAATTCACAATATTAATTTCAATCAAAATTTTGAATTTTTTAAAAACATTTTGAACCCAAAATTCATACCCGAGTTTTGCAACCTGACTTTGATACCACCAATTATAACACCCCAAACCTAGCCTAGACGTTAGGGTCAGTTTATGAAGGTTACACGGTACGTAAAACTTTGATAATTTGTTTTCATGCAAACTTAAGTTTAAATCGAGAGAAAATAAATTAATTTAATTTAATGAAAAACATATATACCATAAAATGTAACCATCTTTCTAGTAATGTTGTTGTTACCAAAAATTCGTGTGAGTGCGCTTTGATGAAAACATTATTTTATTAATTATTTAAAAGCAAACCCAACCGTTTCCACTATTCAATTTGTAAAGCAACATTTTTAAATTCAAAACTTTGCATTGGAAAAATGCTTTAGAGTTCTTATTTTTGAAAAAACATAGAGTTTCAATGATTATGACGTCTTGTTAAAAATATCAATTAAAATTATACGTTAGCACAATAAAAACCAAAACCAAAATAATTGTCTCGCAAACAAATAAAAAAGTTCGAAAGCCTGTAAAGTCTGAAATAAGCCCAAACATACTTAAAGTTAAAATATCTTAATAGAGCTCTGGAAACGCCACCAAATCCTATGTAATGTATCTAAAATGTATCTAAAGTTTGAAGTTTCTTACTTGAATCGGCTCCGAAGTATCGGTTCCACTTTACAGAAATTCACAATATCAATTTCAATCAAAATTTTGAAATTTTTTAAAACATTTTGAACCCAAAATTCACAGCTCGAGTTATATAACCTGGCTTTGATACCACCAATTATAGCACCTCAAACCTGGCCCAGACGTTACGGTCGGTTTATGAAGGTTACACGGTACATAAAAATTTGATCATTTATTTTCATGCAAACTTAAGTTTAAACCGAGAGAAAATAAATTAAATTAATTTAACGAAAAACATAAATACCATAAAATGTAACCATCTTTCTAGTAATGTTGTTGTTACCAAAAATTCGTGTGAGTGCGCTTTGATGAAAACATTATTTTATTAATTATTTAAAAGCAAACCCAACCGCTTCCACTATTCGATTTGTAAAGCAACATTTTTAAATTCAAAACTTTGCATTGGAAAAATGCTTTAGAGTTCTTTTAAAAACATAGAGTTTCAACGATTATGACGTCTTGTTAAAAATATCAATTAAAATTATACGTTCGCACAATAAAAACCAAAACCAAAATAATTGTCCCGCAAACAAATTAAAAAGCTCGAAAGCCTGTAAAGTCCGAAATAAGCCCAAACATACTTAAAGTTAAAATATCTTAATAGAGCTCTGGAATCGCCACCAAATCCTAAGTTTGAGGATCACCTGAAAAGTATCAAAACAAACAAAGTGAGTTAGAAGCCCAGTGTATGTCTTGGCCCACATACAAAATTTATTATTATCATTCTCATATGCAAACCTCAGAACAGACAGAACAGAAAATCCACATATTCAGAAGCATATATCAGAACAGAACAAATCCAATCTCTATCCGTTACACACCAACTCTGTCCAACCAATCACATCAACTAGGACTACAAGAGTCCATCCATCAAACCACACCGGTACATGGTGGTATGTCACTCAAAAAGTTACAATTGTGCTGCCAAACTGAATTGTGGTATAACCGCCAAAATTGCAGTTATACTACCAGAATACACTTCCTCTATCACATATCATACCCCACCCCAATGCACATACATAAACATACTAACACACGTCCATAAAAAATAAGAAATATGACATGCATACATTATTGTCATATTCACAGATCATATCATATAGCCTACATGAAGTTTATTAAACTGGATCATGCTTTCTAATATACAAACACTTAAATTTACCAATTTTATAGTTTCACATGCTCACAAGTTAATTTTGAATTCGATTTCAGAGTCTCATGTCTGGCCCGAATTGGGCATAATAAACTGACCAAATTGGGCTCACACGTCCGTGTAGCCCACACGACCTAGCAGGCCAGACTGTGTGGCCCTCACGCCCTTCTTGTTTTGCCCATGTAATTGCAAACACCCATAGGCTCCATACGGCAGTGTGATGCACTGTAGTTTAGAAAACAACCTGCATATTTCAAATTTTTCTGAGTTCTAATAGATGTTTCAAGTTAGAATCACACACCCGATGTTATTTCTGATTAGCTACACAAGCGAGAACTCCCAAATCCTACATACAACATTAAATGACGCCTATTAACAACAAAAAATTAAACTGACATCTAACTTAATAATTTTTTTTACTAAAAACCAATCCCCAAAACTGATATTTGAGCACTTACTTCGTAAAAAAAAGCGTCTAAAACAACAACTAATCCACCAGAGGATCCCGAATCTCGCACCCTTCGCCTAATCAAAGACCAAAAAAATGTTTAACACAACGAAGAACGAGAGTTAAACACCATTACAAATCCTACCACTACAGGAAAACATACTTTTTGCGGCGTTTTTTTTTTGCCTTTAGAAGCGCCGCTAAAACTATTTGCGGCGCTTTTACAAGCACCGCGAAAAACGTCACTATAGAAAATGCCATTAAAGTTTGCGGCGTTTATTTTAAAAAATGCCACTAAAGATCATGACTTTTAGCGGCGCTTTTATAAAAAACGCCGCTAAAAGTCCTGGTCTTTTGCGGCGCTTTTATAAAAACGCCGCTAAAAGTCCTGGTCTTTAGCGGTGCTTTTATAAAAACACCGCTAAAGATCACAACTTTTAGCGGCGCTTTTATAAAAACGCCGCTAAAGGTCAAAAAAATTAAAAAAAAATTAAAAAATTATAAAAAGAGCAGATATCAAAGAAAGAATAACAATCCATTAGATTAAATTCATTAAAAAAAATAATCCGTTAGATTAAATTCATAAAAAATCTTCTAGGCTCAAAACGATGATATTTATCTTCTAGGCTGCATTTTCTGCTGGAACAGGGGCATACCATCCATGGTGGATCTCTACGGCCTTCTTTCTCCGAGCAAGCCGCAACCTTTTACGAGCTCCAGTGTTCCTATGCAGTGATCCCACCTTCACTACTTTATCGATCACCGAATACGCCTCGGCAATCGCCTTCTCAATCGGGAAGATTTCTTTGGTCACGTGCATCGATCTTCTTGCTCAAAGACATCCAAAGGCCTCCAAAACCTTGGCGAAAAAACAAAACCGTAAAAGCCATTAGACACTTCATGAAACATTATGAATATTGAAGCGGCTAATCCAACCCAATGCTTAGACCTCTGGTTCTTGCAACCACCTTTATGAGGCGATATCTAGCGATTTGGGGTTTGATCTCAAAGATATGCACGACTTTTCGTTATAACAAAAGGAAGATTTAATCGAACTTGCCTGAGTTGCTTACTATGGCAACTTTATTGCTGTGCATTATACCTTTGAAGTAATCAAGATGTAAAGGCACGAAAGGAGATGTCTGCGAGAAAAGGCAAAAATCGAAATCTTCATGGAACATTATGAATATTGAAGCATCGATCCGAACCCACGGCTTAGCTCATTGGTTCTTGCAACCACCTTTATGAGGTGGTATCTAGCGATTTGGGATTTGATATCAAGATATGCGACTTTTCGTTATAACAAAAGAAAGATTTAACCAGAGCTTGCCTGAGTTGCTTACTCGGGCGACTTTATTGCACTGTGCATTATACCCTTGAAGTAACGAGAAGATGTAAAGGCACAGAAAAAGAAACAGTCTGAGAAAGGAAAAAATCGTAAATCGGGTCTTTTCCCTGGTAAGAGGCGGATGAGATATGGGTTTGGGATAGGAAGTATAATCTATGTCCAGTACCAAAGTTAGATTCATATTTTCCCGCGAATCTTTCCCGGTAAAATAGAAAATATAAAAGAACTCCAATGGCTCCCACATGTGGCCCTAAACTGTACCATCTACTAATGAGAATAACTAGCAAACCAAAGACTTTGGACTCGAGATGAGTGATAACCACTCAACGTCACCGCATTATGCATATGCTTCATTGACATGTAACCAAATCATCCAGCAAGTATAGTAACTCAATCCAAATGATATACAAAAACCAAAAAACTATTATGATTATGCTAATATGTTCTGCAAATGGTGGATCTTGCAGAATGCTTTCATACGAATCTTGTCAAATGACTAGGCATATTGGGATTCAAATAGTAGCTTACGTCTTCGCTCTCGCATTTGAGAACAATCGAGAGTACTCTAGGACATATAAAAGTCCAAAATTCAACATTTCTAGAATCCTATGAACAGAATGAGTCTATAACCATTGTTAAAAAAATCAAAGTAGTAAATTGGAAAGGTTAATACCTTCTTCATTCGGGTTTTGACTTCGAATTTCTTCGTTTTATGGTAAACCCTCCTTTTCTCTGCTTGTCGAGTCCTCTTAGCAGCTAAATCAGCCGCCTTCTTTGGTGTAACCTCACAAACAACAACAGAACGATGAATTGGTTTTGGAGTCACTGTACTAAAAGACAGATTTCCTGAAAAAAAAAACACCAAACAAATCAAAATTCATCATCAATTTTCACAAAAAGGAAGATTATTTTATGGAAGCAGTTCATATCTAAAATGTTGACTATTCACTAAGAGAAAAAGGGGACTAAAACTACAAATAACAAATAGCTAAAAAAATACTAAATTCCTAACAAGCTCAATTAAATTGCCAAGAAATGTATAGTATGAAACAAGTGAAGGACTACAATGGGCAATCGAAAATGTTGATAATAACAATTTTTTTTCATAAAAAATCTGAAACACATTATAATCAACAAATAGTCATAAGGATATTTAGTCAAATCAATATGACCCCTTGCTTTTAGATATGCAAAAGTTATCTGTATGAACATATCAACTATGGCTCTTCATTCAATAAAATAACACATATTTGAAGACAAAAAAACTACAATAAAAACAATTGTAACAAGGAAAATAACATAGGTCAGTTGCAACAAGGAAAACGATTAATTGCCATGCCAATTCAAAGGCAAATGCATATAAATCTATAATCAAAACACGCATAGAAACAATCTTCAGTAAAAAGAAGACACTCACAAAGAATCGGATCACCAAATCAAGTAGTGAACTTTGTCCCTATACTGACTCTTCATAAGTCCCAACATTGTGGCACCTATCATTCAAACATAAAAGCTATAATGTGACAACCCAAAGATATTAAAGATGCACATACAGGGGGATAAAAGATTAAAAATTGTTATAAAAAAGTTCCCAAGAGAAACATACGGTCTTTGACATCAATAGACATTGCAATCTTGTCAAGCACGACAATAGCATCCTCCAAAGCCTTGTTGTATGCTTTGCAAATGAAAGGATTCTTCATTCAAAGCTAAGTTATGGTTCAAAAGCAGAGGTTAAGAATCTAGCACCGCTTCTAAGTTACATTACCTCGACAAATAACAGTAGGATGATAATTTTTCTCAATAAAGGCTTCGGAACATGAAGCATCTCACCACCGCACCAAAAAGTACACCAAATATAAGTACTAAAGGCAATTGGATCCTAACATGTTGATTAAATCATGGATAAACACATGAACCCATAGCAATTAAAATTCCATTGAGCTTCAAAATTTTACCAGTTCTTCAAAAAAAACATCTTATAGATAAAAGAATAAAATCGATAATTAACTACTACGTTAAAAATATCAAACATAGCACATAAATGACGATTCTGTGTATAAAGATATACCAAGAACAATGACAGATGTTGCTCCATCTCCAAATTCTTCATCTTGGGTGCGGCTCAATTCAATCATTGACTCATCAAGACCAACCACAAAAAGATAAGAAAGAATGAAAATAACACAAATATAGGCGAGGTTTGAGAAAACTTACAAGCAAGCTTTAACACAATGATACAACTAGAAACAATTTTAAGTAAGATAATAGAGATAACATGACTTGAAAATTTACATTTGTGGAATGTGATGGGTGTATTGAAAATATTTCCTTATTGGAACCTATGTAATTGATTGTTAATATAACACCCTTTACTTGAACCAACAAATAGTCCAAATAAGCAATGCTATATTCGATTTCCAAAAATAATTTCTGATATTTTATTCACTTAATTTATTATTATTAAATTTAATTTCACACTTTAAACAATTCCAATTCATAATCACCAACCATCCAAGGAATTTAAATAGTTCAAATAACATTAAAAAAAATAGCATATAATCGTCCACATGTGAATCGGACTTTGGGTTTCCTAAGATTCAAAAATGGTAACTGCGAAAGCAAGAAGAACAGTGAAAGAGATAATGAGGAACCTTACCTTTTGATCAAATCCAGCTGCCTCCGTTAGAGTTCCTCGAATCCTCTTCCACGAACACCTTAAGTTCATCAACAGGCCACTCAAATCCCTTAAATTTCGTCTCTAATTTTGCCTTCTTTGAACCGCTTATCTTGGATGAGATCGCTGCTAGAATGACCGGATCTAAATAAACAGTTAACAAATAAAATTTTCATTTTCCTTTTTGATCTTACAGATACAGTAAACTATTAGAGCCCCCAAATTAGAAATCAAGCTTTTTAGGGATACCCATTTCATTTCTCACCATCTAAGAATCAACATGAGAAAGGGAAAAATAATAAAGACAAATAGAACTGGGGTTCTGTCTTGAATATAAAGAAAAGGAAAAAGAAAAACCAAAAGGAGGGAAGAAAGAAAAGGGGGGATTACCTGTTGGGAAAGGCGAAGAGCACGAAAAGGAGAAGACCTGTTGGGAAAGGTTAAGAGCACGAAAAGGGGAAGACCTGTAGCACGAAAAGGAGAGGAGCAGAGTAAACTTTAAGTGAGAAAATTGAGAAAATAAAAACGGCACAGTTTCAATTCAATTTAATTTTTTTTGCGGCATTTTGAAAAAAAAAAGCCACTATTAATACTCATTTGCGGCGTTTTTATGGCTAGCGCCGCTGAAGCCCCAAGTAAACGGCGTCGTTTTGTTTAGTAATGTGCTTTTTGTTTAATTATTAATTAGATTCCTTTAAATTAATTTTGTTTTGTTTCTAATAATATGTTTAATTTGTACAGTTTTATAATTTAATTTCTCATACCTAAATCCTAACCTCTAAATTATACACCTTAACTCATATATATATTACATTGCAGAAGTAATTAAAGAAATAATCTAATCTAAACCCTAAACCCTAAAATAATATAATTTTTATCTATTTTATCAAAATCCCTAATACTTAAATCCCTAAACACTAAGACTCTAACTTTATTATTCGATATGGTTTAAGCACTACACCCAAAACCCCATAACTCTAAAATAATAAAAACTAAACTATAAACCCGGCCTAAACCCTAACCTAACCCTTAATCTTAAATCCGAAACCTTAAACCCTAAAACATAAACTTTAGACCCTAAACTATAAAGATTAATCCATAAACTATATACCCTAAATTAAACCATAAACCCCAAATTATCATGAGAATTAATTCAATATTTTAAAATTAATACTATCTCTTTTACGATTATATAAGAAATTATTTAATTTTTTTTCATTTTTAACAAATATTTTTCTCTTAAATAATTTAAACTAGAATCATAATTTTAATGTATTAAAATTAATGTTATCTCTTTTACAATTATATAAGAAATTATTTAATATACAAATTAAAAGACACTAATTAATCTAAACCCTAAACCTCTATTCTCTATCCCATAAACCCTAAATCATAAAACATAAAACCCTAACCCTTAACCCTTAACCTATTAACCCCAAACCCTTAACCATTTACCTTTAAACCCATTAATCATAACTTTTAACCCATGAAACCCTAACACATCCCCCTTAAACCTTAAACCGCAAATCATAAACCATAATCCCTAAACATTAAAATAGTAACTCCTAAACCTTACACCCTAAACTATATATGCTAAACCATAAACCCTAAACTATAATGATAATTAATTTAATATTTTAAAATTAATATTTCTCTTTTACGATTATATAAGAAATTATTTAATATATAAATTTAAAAACAATCAGTCATATATATCCAAAAAAACTTTAAAATTATTTGCGGCGTTTTTCAAAAAAGCGCCGCTAATGGTCAACTTATAGCGGCGTTTTTCAAAAAAGCGCCGCTAATGCTAAATCTATAGCGGCGTTTTAAAAAAAGCGCCGCTAGTGCTCAGACTTTTAGCGGCGTTTTTCCAAAAGCGCCGCTAATGCTCAGACTCTTAGCGGCGTTTTTCCAAAAGCGCCGCTAATGCTCAGACTTTTAGCAGCGTTTTTCCTCAGGCGCCACTAATGCTCAGACTTTTAGCGGCGTTTTTCCAAAAGCGCCGCTAATGCTCAGAATTTTAGCGGCGTTTTTCCAAAAGGCCGCTACTGCTCAGACTTTTAGCGGCGTTTTACGAATAAACGCCGCTATATATCCTTTTTAGCGGCGTTTTATAAATAAACGCCGCTATTGCTCATTTTTTTGCGGCATTTTCCTTCAAACGCCGCTAATGTATAATATTTGCGGCATTTTTCTTTAAAACGCCACTAAAAACGCCGCTAAAAGTCTGTTTTGCTGTAGTGTACCATGCTCAAAGAACAGGTTAAATCTCGATATCATAAAATAATATGTCGTTACTTACACTTTAATTGGATTAGATCTAACAAACGAACTCCACGCAACAATCTCAAATAAAGAACAAGATGGCAGCAAAGCAAAAAAGCAAAGAGGAAAGAAGGGAAGAAGAAAACAAAAATAAAAAGAAGAAAAGAAACATCAAAAGGGAGTAGGGTAATGGACGGTAAAGTTGGGTGAGTAAAATTAGGGATATTTTGTTAATTCAAAAAATAAAATAAAATAATTTGGTAATATCCTAACCCACCAAATTATTCAGAATTCGAATATAGCTCAACTTTGAACACATGGAAAAGAAACAAAAAGAATTCCACTTTTGTGCACAACAAGGCTCAAACTCAATACCCCCGAGTAAGCTAAAGCCTTACCACTGAACCAGTAGGCTTATTCTTTTTAATAACTCACAAAATAAAAAAATAAACCCTAAGATTCAATTCTGACATGATTATTAATGGGAAAATTCCAAAACAAGGGAATCAAGCTCAAGACTCAAGGCAAACATCCAAAGCAGTTAACCACCATACTAAATCAATTTATTTGACATAATTTAATAATCCAAACCTAAGAAAAATTGGGGCCTTACATCATCAAATCGAAGATAATATTTGTATAGCATTTGAGGCATTTCATGCATGAAGAAACGTTAATGGGGAATAAAAGGGATGATGGCTCTCAAATTGGACTTAAGAAAAGCTTATGTCTGTTTTGAATTGGAATTCCTTCAAGATCTTTTAAGAGAAATTGGGTTTTGCAAATGGTGTTTGATTCAAATTATGGAATGTGTTTTTATAGAGAAATTTACGGTGGTTATAAATGAAGAGAGAAAGCCAACTTTCTCCATCAAGAGGCCTCGATGGTTATAAATGGAATGTGTTTCTTAGTGAAATTTGTAATGGTTATATTTTAACCTTGAGTTGCATCAAATGGATGTCAAGATTGTGTTTCTCAATGATGAAATTGATGAGACGATTTATATGGTGCAACCAGAAAACTGTGTCTTGTGATACAAAATTAATAGTTTACAAATTAAATAAATCCATTTATGGGCTTAAACAAACCTCTCTTTAATTTTATTATAAATGTCACCAAGTAATTACCTCATTCAGATTTAATATGGATTTGGTTAATGATTATATACCACAAGTTCAATAGGAGTGAGATTTTGTCTTTGGTTTTATATGTCGATGACATATTGCTTTTCAATAATTAGTTTAGTCTTGATTAATTCTCCAAGAATGATTTTGAGACTAAGGAAATGAAAATTTTCTCTATGCTTCAGTAGTGGAGAGTCTAATGTATGCTCATGTATATTGCTTTCATATATTATGTACATTGTTGAGATGTTGTGCAGATATTTGAGTAATTCGAGTATAGATAGTTGAAAAGTAGTCAAATGTTTCATATGTTATCTTTAGAAAACAAAACATTACATGTTCACGTCAGAGGCCTGAGAAGTTAGAGATTGTCAAGTATACATAATTTGATTTTGTAGGAATATTGATGCAATTTTTTTTGTCATTAGGCTGCAAATTGTGACGATATATGGTAGCCATTTATTCAAATAATGATAGGAGCACATCAAAGTTAATACACATAGACTTTAAATCCATGGTTGTTAAAGAAAAAATTTAGAGTGGTCAAGTGTCTATGAAGCATATTGAGTCAGACTCTGTAATGGCAGATTTTCTCACTAAGATACTATCACCCAAGGTTTTTTATGAGGACACTGCTCATATTAGTGTAATGCCATTTTAAGATATTTAGTGTTAGTGGGAGTTCATAATTTTAAATGATTTTCTATCATAGAAACATTTTTTTATTTCAATTTACAGATACTTTAAGGTTTTTTTTTGCAAAAATAAAGTTTATTTGGTTTGTTCACACTCTGATTTTGGTAATGTTTGATCACACTAAGGTTTAAGGAGGAATAGTTGAAAATAAACATGTTTAGATCACATTGCATGTAATTTTCATGCTACACATCCATACTTGATATATGTCATTTGGTTGTGTTAATATATGTGATCAATGATGGATTTGGTTATGATATATGTAATGAAAGTTGTCTTAGTTCAATATTAATATAATTAATGGACGAGATTGCTCGGAATACCTTTTGGATATGATAGTAAATTTTTGAGCTTACGAGGTTATATAATGACATGTGGTCCAAGTAGAAGATTGTTGAATTATATAGACGTCACATATATAATAAAGAAAATTACATGTTATTATTTACTATTATAGAAGGATAGCCAAAATTAAAAGTGATCTAAAGGGTTATTGGGCTTTATTTATTAAACAAAGCATAAGTCGAATATGTGTAGATACTTTAGTAACTAATTTCTAATAGATAATGGTCTAATTAGAAATTAAGGTTAACGTGCAAAAGCTATATATTAGAATTGTGGTCCCCAAATTACACATACGTAACTTTTCTAATATCTCAAATTTAGAAAGGAAAGAGAATCACCTCTTCTAAAATACTCGTATTAATTTAGAAGATAAAAAATATAAGATTTTGAAGATTTCAATATATTAATGGATTCAAGTATACTTTTGCATCTACTTTTTTACTCTTGATGATCTTACATGATAGATCCGATTTTATTTGTTATATCAAATTTTATGGTTCTAACATGCTCCCAATTTACTTATATCGAGTTCCCTAATGAAATAAAAATTAAGGCCTTTTTTTCTTTTTTATATGTTCATAACACATTAAATAAATTTTTAAAAAACTATTTATATGAAATGAATTCTTTAAATTTATGCTTATTGTACAGACTGATATACCAACAATATATTATATACTTTATTTTTTCAATTATGATTTTTATTGAAAACATAACGTAAGGAGAGGATACTCCTACTTTGGATGCCAAAATTCCCCACCGGAAAATGATTACAGGGTTAGTTTTTCTCTCTCTTTTTAAGTTAATTATTGGGGTTATTTTTTTGAAGGATATAAGTACCCAATGTCTGATTACTTAATCTCGTAATGATTGGAGACTTGGACTGAATGGTGAATATTTGTGTTGATATAGTGTATAATAAGGGAGGAGAATAAGGAAGAGAAATGGATGTCGATTCACTTAAAGAGGTTAAGAGTCAAAATAGGGACAAGAAGATATGTCGATCAAGATGTAATTTTAGGGTGTTGGCCATCGACCCCTTCTTCCTTGTTCATCAGGTTATTTATGAGAGAGGTCTTTTTATCCATTAGTGTGACGTGATGGGATAAGCGTTCAATCCCGCTAAATGTGCAAAGGATAATTATGAAACTATATAATGAGACTCATTCTACTATGTTTTCAATCAGTTGGGGGTGTTATGCCTAAATGGGCTTATTATAGCCTTACAGGCGTGTTTCTAATTCATTTTAAATGGGCTCATTTTAACTCTTGAGACTCGAACTTGGTTCCAATCACCCCCGAACACCTAGAATTCATTTTAAAATGTTTTTGATTCATTTTAAATGAATTGAAATTGTTTTCAATCACTTAGTATTGATATGAGTAATGAATAATTGATGTTCAAAATTGCAATTGAAGTGGTAGTCAGTTCGAGTTACTTCGACAACAAATGTTGTACCTTATATTCGGATCCAACAATCGAGTCGAGTGTGAGCATATTTTTACCGAAGAAAAAACAACTAATAAACTAACGATAGATATTTATTCTAATAATTAAACCAAGAAAGTATGCAACTAAGTACGGGGTAGGCAATCATCATTGGGTAGGGACTAAGGGCCCAGAATTTGAAGTGGAAGTTGAATGCTCGAATATATTAATATCGAAAATACTCATAATTTCAAGTACAAGATATTTTTGAATACCAAATTAATCTTGACGTTTGAAACAAAATTTGCATTTAGTAAAGTTATTAAGTAGTTTTAAATGAGTTACAAAAATATGAGATCAAAATAATACTACTATGTCTATACAAAATCAAGACCAGATGTACTTGCAACAAACTAAAACCTCTGCTTGTATGCTGCAACAGAGGCTTCATCAACTTTACTTTTACTATGTTCACAAAAAGCAATGTATTGTATAGATACAACGTGTGCAGATAATATAGATCACTCCATTCATTTTCATTAAGACACCAAGATCACACACACACACACACACACACACATCTCCATTCCCTTCTTTGGACCACATATATATTTTACATTTACCAGGAAAACAGAAGTAATTTCTAAAAATCCATAAATACAATTGCTAGTGTAAATAATGACTAAATTTCCCCTGTAGAGTTGATTAAATAGCTAACCATGAAATGAAGCATAGCTGTTGACCAAAGCCAAGGCATTACTTGTCAAATGAGCGATTGTGACAATCTTGGATCTCACAGCAGTCTTTATACTGCTGTTCATGTTTTTCCCTCCAAACCCGTCGGCGCAGGTGTTCTCATCCGTCAAAGCAGCGCTAACCCATGTCTGTATATCGTTAACCATTAGTCCAAAATTGGAGCCTTTAATCTGACCCATCTCGCTGATTGACTTTCTCAGCTCATCTATCGTGTCCTCCAATTCCTCCACGCAATCTTGCATGGCGCCCACCTCTGTAGGCTTCAATCCTTGGCTTTTGGCAAGCTTCACCATCATGGCCGAGGTTGACCTGGCGGTTGAAAGGGTCACGTTTAGGGCTGCATGGGCGATGAGTTGGGGGCTCGTTTGGATAATGCTAGCCTGTGTTAAGAGAGATTCGTAACAAAGTTTAGGGTAAGTCGTTGAACTACAAGATGTTCTGATAAACTCGATGCTAGTTTTAGGGGCAATTTGCCTACCAGCTGAACTTATATTTATCAAGGAACTAAAGGCGACAAGAATGAGAAGGAATCCAAAAGAATTATAAGAGAATGTGCTTGCCATATCTCTTGCTCTTTATTTTTTCTATTTTTTGTTTTTTGTTTCCAAAGAAAAATGAGAGCAACTGGAATGATGAAAATGGTGGAGGCAAAGGCCTGCGATTTATAGGGAAAATGTTACCGCATGTGCATGTGCGTAATTCTCGCATACGTGATGTAATTGGTCCTAACTAGGCCTTAAGGGCCAAGCCTTATTGGAATAATTAGGGACAAGTTGAGGTCACGAGGTAACACAAATCGGTTACAGTTGAAAAAAAGAAAATGGATACGATATGGCCCTTTGTCTTTTAGGTAGATATTTTAAAACAAATCTGACAAAATTCTGTCGGCTGCGGTTGGATTTTTTAAGATTCATTTTCTTTTTAAAAAAATATAGAATGGTTTATTGAATGAATCAAATAAATTACCCATCAAATTTTCTAGATTCAAGGGTGTATACTTTTTCAAAAAATAAAATAATTAAGTTACACTTATTTAAATATTTCAACTTTCAAAATATATAAAAAAAGTTTAAACATAAGTAAGCCCCTGCTTTTTATTTTACACTTAATTAGGTACTTAAACTTTTAAAATATATAAAAAAAACCCTCAAACATTAAAAAAAAAAAAAAAAAAACCACAATTAAGTCTCTTTTTTTTCACTCAATTGGGTACTTCAACCACCCCTAATTTTTTTAGTTAAAGTCACCACTTGTCACAACCACAACATGACATGTAACAAAAAATGATAAAAAATAAAAATAAATGAAAGTTATAAAAATTATTAAATTTTAATTAAAAAACATTGAAAAATTATAAAAATTATAAAATCGTAAAAGAATTTATAAAGAATTTTAAAATTTTATAAAAATTGTAAAAAATTATAAAATATATAGAAATATAGAAAAAAAATTATAAAATTTTATAAAGTCGTAAGAAAATTATAAAAATGTAAAGAAATATAAAATTCGTAAAAAAATTATAAAAATTATCGTACTGAAAAAGGCATGTCACGTCGTGTTGCGATATATGATAACTTTAATTAAAAAAACTAGGAGTTGTTATCTTTAACGGTTAAAGTTAATAGTTAAAGGCCTTTTTTATGCATTTTATAATTTTTATGGTATTTATAAAATAATTCTAATTTTTAATAAATATTTTTTATTAAAATTAAATATTTTTATAAATTTTATTGATTTTTATTTTTTATAATTTTTTGTCACATGTCACGCCGTGATTGTTACACTAAGTGACTTTAACTAAAAAGATTAGGGGTAATTAAATTTAACGATCAACTGTTAAAGTTAATGGTCAAAGAGTATTTTTAAGGCATTTAACAGTTCAAGTACCTAATTGAGTGAAAAAAAAATCAGGGGCTTAATTGCTTTTTTTGAAAAAATTTAAGAGTATTTTTTATTCATTTTGAAAGTTCAAATATACAATTAAGTGTAAAAAATAAAAAATAGACTTAATTAATTTTTTTTTGAAAAAAATTAAAGACTTTTTAAACCCTTAAATCAATATTCTATTATGTTAAATATCCGAATTTACTATGTTCAAAATTTTTAAAACTAACATATAAAAAATCAAATAGTGAAACTGATAAAACGAATTCCGATATTAAACCATTCATATGGAATATTCCCATTCTAAGTTACTACTGTTGAATATATATTTTTTTTATTGATATCATAAAAATAGGCTTTTTTATAAAACTAATCTAAAATATTAATTAATTATTTAAATGACTTATTCTTTTGAAAAAATTCGAAAATAACCTAAAATTTACAGTAAAAGTTGGTGGAGCCAAAATATTTGGCGCCACCAACATGTCACGTCAGTAATCGGGATAAAAAAATAATTTTTTAGTAGAACTATGTAGAATGACTCCACCTGTATAAATATTAAGAAAATACTACGATTTAAAAAAAATAGGAAACTTTAAGCAAATTTACATTTTTGGTAGAGCCAAATAATTTGGCTCCACTAAATTCCTATTCTACTGCCTATTCTGCTTTTCTCGGTTTTTTTTTTTAATTTGTTTTTCATTTTTTCCTTTTTCTGCTTTTTTCCTGCCTATTCATTTTTTTTTATTTTTTCCACCAAATAAAATATTATGTTTTAAAATTTTAAATATAATTTTTAAAAAATGTTTGAATATTTTTAAAATTTTAAAAAATTATATTTAAAATTTTAAAAAATAATTTTTAAAAATTTTAAAATATACATTAAAAACATTATAAAACAAATAATAAATTTGAAATGTCATATCTTTAAAAATAATATGTTTTAAATGTTTTATAATATTAAAAAATATATATTTAAAATTTAAAAATAATATTTAAATTAAAAAATATATTTAAACTTTTAAAAAATAATATTATAAAAAATTTAAAATATACATTTAAAATATTATAAAACTAATAATAAACAAACAAATAAAACAATCAGAAAAAGGAAAAATGAAAAACAAATAAAAAAATAAGGAAAAGCATAATAGGGTGTTGGAATGTGACATCAAATTATTTAGCTCCAACAAAAGAAGGTAAATTTGCTTAAAACCCTTCTATTTTTTTCAAAAATCGTAGTATTTTCTTAGTATTTATATAAGTGATGTCATTTTAAATGGTTTTACTAAAAAATTAATTTTTTATCCTGATTGTTAAAGTAGCATGTTGGTAATGCCAAACACTTTAGCTCCACTAATTTTTACTGTAAATTTTAGGTTATTTTCATATTTTATTAATAAATTGATTATTTAAATAATTAATTAATTTTTTAAAGTTAGTTTTATAAAAAAAAACCGACGAAAAAAATATCTGCAGCAGTCACAGTTTTAGAATGACCAATAATTTAATATATGTCATAAACAAAGAATTCCAATTGGCCCAGTTTTCCTTGTCAAATGGCAAATCAAGTGGTAGAAACTTCAACGCTGGCCTCAGTAAAAAAGGCAAATTGTTACCAAGTGGGGTCTAAGTAGAGCCGAAGACGCTTCAGCCGCCGGGTTCCCACACCCTTTTGGCCATATTTCCCCACTTGAGTCAGCAAGCCACATCCATATTAGTCTTTGTTATACCCTCTCTTTTAAATCCATTCCGATTATTCAACAATTATAGGAATATGAGAATATATGAGTCCCTTAATCTATAACATGTTGACGAATGTTCCATTTAGCATTTTCAGGTGAGGCGAAATTAAAAATATTGTAAAGTAGAGTTAGATATAAATTTATTCATGAGTTAGGTCAGGTTGAATCTTAACTTGATTTCAAAATTATTTTTCTCTAAATATTGGCTCAATACAATAAACAAAAATGTGTTTAAAAAAATCTTTCAATTAAATACAAACATGCATCTAAGAGTAATCAATACAAAGGTGCAATGATCAGACAATAACGATGATACTTCAAAACCCTCTACAAGCCCCGCCAAGGTTCGAGTAAGGTTTGCCAATGAATTAGCTCAGGCCAGGTCACTTTGTAACCTGTCTTACAACTAAGGGGTAGTTGTTATACCCCTTGCCTAGACCGCCTCACTGGATCATTCAACAACTACAAGAATATGTGGCCTCTCCAAGACGGTAGTAGCTAAGGGTGAGTATTCGATCGAGTTAAGTCGAATCGAGTTAAAAAATTTCAAGTTAGTTGAGTTAACGAATCCTATTTTAGCAACCAAACTCAATTTGAATTTTTTTCGAATCGAATTGAATCGAGTAAAAAATTTTCGGCTCAAGTCAAGTGGAGTTGACAAATCCTATTATTTATACTCAATATTGTATTTACATGGACCAATTATTTAACTAGTAGACGAAGTACAAGATTATTCAACTATATAAACAATATAATGGTTTTAACTTTTAACTTAATGGGTAAACATTTATCAAAATGACGTAGTTTTACCTTTTACCTTAAAGGTTTTGACTTTTAACTTTAGAAAAGGTAAACATTTATCAAAACAAACGTAGTTTTGCCTTTTCTTATTTGGATTTTCGGATAATTCGAATTGTGTAATTCATATTCGAGTTAAACAAAAAAATTGATTTTTATTCGAGTTGATCCAAATAACTCGATTAACTCAAATAACTCGAACTATTTAATTCAAAAATTATATTTTTTGTAACGCCCCAAATTTTATAATCCTACTTCTGTAAGTTTTTGACACAATTGTGTATCTGCTTCAGTGGTTAAGTGTTCTGGGAGTGTGTGAGAGGTCCCAAGTTCAAGCCTTGCATTTGGCAAATTTTGTTTCTTTTTGGAATTAAGCCCTATACTTGTTCAGCGGGCTTATATTTAAATACTTGTAATATCATAACAGAATGGGCTTGTTGGTCTGGTGGTTAAGGGGAGTGTAAGTTTGCTAGAGGTCCTGTGTTCGAGTCCTTGTGCAAGCTTGGATGTTTATATTTTTACTCGGGTGGTTGAGAGGGTGTTTGAGTTGGACTAAAAGTCTGAGTAGTGGGAGTAGTGGAGAGATTTGAGGGATATGGGGAGTTGAGAGTTATCATTGTTTTGTTTCTTTTTGGTTCTTTTTGAAAAAAAATCTCTCACCTTCTGACCTTTTTGCTCCCCATTTTTCTGCCCTTTTTTTTCCTTTGGAATCTCCCCTTCTTTTTTTTGCTTTTTGTTTCCCTAAATTCATCTTTTCTCTTAGTAAAGTGGTTTGCATTGGTGCACGATTGGTAAGTCTTCTATTTCTATCTTTGTAGTGGTTGCATTATGATCGATTAAGAATCTGACTTCTATTACAATTAATAGTGTAGACGAAGGTCGTGAGCAGTGAGACTCGCTGTTTCGATTTAGTAAGGGTTAACGAAGGTTTTTCATCAGTGGTAAGTTAGGTTTCTGTTAGTTCGCTTTTGTCGGAATCTGTTAATCAGTTGCTAAATCAATGTTGGTTAATCTGGTTTTTAGGTTTCGAGAGGCTTAGGAATGGTTTTACATCGAACCGATACTAGGTGTGTACCCGAAAATACAGAAAATGGGGTTTCAGCGAAAGCTAAAAACCCTACTATCGACGTCACACGGGCGTGTGGTTGCCCGTGTGGTAGGCCGTGTGCCATAACAAGGGCGTGTGAATGACGAGACCAGGCCGTGCGCGTAAGACACAGCCGTGTGATGGTCAGGCAGGCCGTGTGCGACACACGGGCGTGTGGGTCCACACGGGTGTGTGGAATTTTGGGCCAGGCCGTGTGATCTACACGACCAAGGAAAATTTGGGTCGTGCAGGCCACACGGACGTGTGGGCCCACATGGGCAGGCCACATTGGCATGTGAGCCCATTATCACTAAATTGATTACTAAGGTTGCACGGGTCGCTCAAGCCGACTGTGAACCTACTGTAGGGTCGGTAAGCATTACTTAGACCCTTAATTGTGTGAACTGACTGAATGATGGATATATATATTGAGCATGATGATAGTATGCATATATACATTTACTGATTATATGTACTGATATCATGAGATAGCATGTCATGCATTGCATGGGGTTGGGTTGATTTTATTTGGAGGAAGTGTACTGAAAGGCTTTTAAGCCTAGTATACTGGCAACTCAGCTGCAAACTACTGTTTTGTGCCGCATTCGGTACTATCTAGAGTGTAGGGATGGGTGGGTTGATTTAATCCCCACATGGAGTGTAGGGTTGGATGGAGATGGTGTGTAGAGGCTGGTTGGGTAGGACTTTGTTAATGAATACTGTATATCTGTTACTGATACTGTGATGGGCTAAGGCCCTTATGCATACTGATACTGAGCTGGGCTAAGGCCAAACCGTTATTGATATTGAAAGGGGTTTAGGCCCAAGACTATTTTTGACTGTGCACTGTGTTTACTGTTGTTTATTTTCTGTGGGATTACACTTTGAGTTTACGTAAACTCACCCCTCTCTGTTTAATGTGCACATGTAATCCCCAAACCTAGACGGATCGGTGCGGCGGAGGACTCGATGGTGACCATAGTTTTTAGACTTTTACGATCAATAATTTATGATTTATGGTTTATTTGGATGTAATTTGGGGACTTTTGCTTAAATTTGGTTTTTATTTATTTTTATGGATTTATAACTGCTAGACGTAGGAAAACTCGGTTTTCAAAAAGGCAAAGTTTTCTCTAAACATACGATTTACTCAAAACAGTTTTAAAAGCTTCCGCAACGAATTATGTTTAAAAAAATCGACTAAACGAGTAAGAATTTTGGAATTAAAAATAAATAAGAAAAGTAAGTAAATGAAAATGGTTTTATCGTAGAACTTAGTTTTCAACATGCTATCATGTGACTTCACCAGATTCGGCCATAACGTCTAGGCCGGGTTTGAGATGTTACATTTAGTGGTATCAAAGCCAGGTTACAAAACTCAGTTGTGGATTTTAGGTTTCAAAATTTGGTTTTTAAAGAACTGATTTTCAAATGATCTAAAATGATTTGACTGAGAATGTGGTACACCAAGTCTCCGGCGCCGATCCTGTAAGTATTCTGATAAACTGATATGATAGATAGTCTACTTTGAAACAC
Source organism: Gossypium sturtianum (assembly GCA_025698515.1). Lineage (NCBI taxonomy): Eukaryota > Viridiplantae > Streptophyta > Magnoliopsida > Malvales > Malvaceae > Gossypium > Gossypium sturtianum. The sequence goes on along the minus strand of CM046944.1, from coordinate 18,169,555 downwards.
TCTAGTTAGTGTATACTGAAACTGTAGTGAAACTGAAACTGATAGAGACTATATTTGCGAAAAACAAATTCTGAACTTATGATATTGCTTTACATAAAACATCTGTTAATAAATACTGGAACTGTAACTGATTCATAAAATTCGTAATACAGATAAATCCGAATAGACATGAGCGCACGAGGTATCTACGGACGTGGTACTAGAGGCCAAGATAGAGGCCGTAGGGGGCTCGAGCTGAGTCCTCTTCTCTGGGCAGCATGCCGAACTTAGATACGAGTGAGACGCCAGTGTCACCTGCTACGGAGACTGGGTCTCAAGATCACATGGCTAAGGACGACACACTGTCCCAGGCTATGCTAAGGATACTTGAGAGGGTCGCTGGACCCAATACTGGACCTGGGGGCCGAGATTCGGTCACAGAACGACTCCGGTCCAATATAGTTGAGCTTTTTAGGGGTGTCATTAGAGTCACCCCTAATTTGGCTGAGTACTGGATTGAGGCCACGGAGCGGATTATGGATGACCTGGATTGCACCCCTAAGTAGAAACTAAAGGGTGCAGTCTCTCTGTTGCGTGATGAGGCTTACCAGTGGTGGTTGACTGTTAAGGAGGGCACTAAGCCCGAACGCTTGACATGGGAATTCTTCAAGACTGCCTTCCGGGGGAAGTATGTGGGAGCTAGTTACATTGATGCTCGTAGAAGGGAGTTTCTGAACTTACTCAGGGAGACCGATCTGTGGCCGAGTATGAGGCCAAATTCTTGAGACTGAGTCGCTATACTTGAGGCATGGTGGCGGATGAGTATGAGAGATGTGTCCATTTTGAGGATGGTCTCAGAGATAATTTGAGGGTGCTGATAGCTCCACAGAGGGAGCGCGAGTTTTCTGTCCTGGTAGAGAAGGCGAAGATCGCCGAGAAGTTAAGCGCGCTGAGCGCCAAAACAGAGATCACGAGCGGGGTAAGAACAAGATGGATTTGGAGCCCTCGAGTTCTGTACTGAGGCCTAAGAAAAATGTCAGACCTGATGGGCTAGTTAGAGCTGGGCCCCCTGTTACTGCTACTAGACTGCAGCTATGTGTCGATTGTGGTAGACGCCATCAGGGCGAGTGTTGGAGGAGGACTGAGGCGTGTCTGAGGTGTGGATCATTGGATCATCGCATTAGGGAGTGTCCGTTGAGGGCCGATCAGATGCAAGCTCGAGTTCACTGTGCTGCTCACACGCCACGTAGAGTAGCACAGCAGCCACCGAGAGGCTGTGGTCAGGCTAGGGGTGGTAACGGTATGAGCCGTGGACAGAGAGCACCAGGCAGAGGTACTGGACAGACTGAGGCGATGCAGCCTGCTCTTGTTTATACTGCTCATCACCGAAAGGACAGAGATGCTCCAGACGTCATCTCGAGTACGTTTCTTATTTATGATGTGCCTTACATTGCATTGATAGATATAGGACTATGCATTCCTATGTTGCCTGTTCTGTTTTAAAAAAATTGGGAATTCTGGTTTAGAGTACTTTTAGTGAGGTAACTGTGCTGAGCCCGCTAGGAAAATTTGTTAGAGTCAGCAAACTGTATAGGAATATTCCTTTAGAGGTTCAAGGGACAGTATTTCTGGCTGACTTGATGGAGCTTTCGTTTGGGGAGTTCGATATGATATTGGGGATGGACTGGTTGGTCAAGCATCATGTAAACTTGGACTGTACGACTAAGAGGGTCGCATTGAGAACTGAGGAGGATGATGAGGTAGTTGTGATTGGAAAACGTCGAAATTACTTGGCTAACATGATCTCTGCACTGGTAGCTGAGAAACTGGTTCGCAAGGGATGTGATGCGTATTTGGCCTATGTAGGTGTTTCTACTTCTGAGGGCTCTACTGTAAATGATATTCGCACTGTAAGGGATTTTCTGGACGTCTTCCTTGAGGAGCTACTGGTTTACCTCCGAATCGTGAAGTGGAGTTTGGGGTTGAGTTTTTCTCTGGTACAGCTCCGGTGCCTATCGCTCCCTATCGAATGGCACCGAAGGAGCTTACGGAGCTTAAGGCTCAGATTCAAGAGTTGTTGGATCGTGGGTTCATCTGCCCTAGCGTGTCTCTATGGAGAGCACCGGTACTGTTTTTAAAGAAGAAATATGGATCCATGAGGATATGTATTGACTACCGACAACTGAATAAACTGACCATCAAGAACAAGTATCCGTTACCAAGGATCGATGATCTGTTTGACCAGTTCTGAGGGGCGTCTGTGTTCTCCAAGATTGACTTGCGTTCTGGGTATCATCAGTTGAGGGTTAAGGAGGCTGATGTGCATAGGACGGTATTTAGGACTCGTTATGGTCACTACGAGTTCCTAGTGATGCCATTTGGACTGACTAATGCACCAGTAGCTTTCATAGACCTGATGAACCGAGTGTTTTAGCCCTATCTGGACCGGTTTGTGGTGGTATTCATCGATGATATATTGGTTTATTCAAGGACTGAGGATGAGCATGACGAGCACCTTAGGATTGTTCTTCAGATTTTGAGGGAAAAACAGCTCTATGCTAAGTTCAGCAAGTGTGAGTTCTGGTTATGTGAAGTAACATTTTTGGGTCATATGTCTACTGAAGGGATTCGAGTCGATCCTCGAAAGATTGAGGCTGTAGAGGATTGGAAACAGCCTAAGAATGTGACTGAGATCCGCAGCTTTCTGGGTTTGGAAAGTTATTACCTACAGTTTGTGGAAGGCTTCTCACTGATTGCAGTACCCTAAACTAAGCTGCTACGTAAGGGCGTACCATTTGTCTGGTCTGATGCAAAGTAAGAGAGCTTCGGGAAGTTCAAGATCGTATTGGCCCGAGGCTCTGCTACGATCTGACTGAACTTGGGAATGAGTTCACAGTTTATAGTGATGCATCATATGTAGGCTTGGGTTGTGTTTTGATGCAGGATGGAAAAGTTGTGGCATATGTGTCTCGTCAGCTCAAGATGCATGAGGCAAACTATCCGACCATTGATTTAGAACTGGCATCCGTAGTCTTTGCTCTGAAAATCTAGAGGCACTATATGTACGGTGAGAAGTGTATTATCTACACGGTGAGAAGTGTATTATCTGAGGCTCCTGTTCTGATACAGCCTGAACTTGGGAAAGAGTTCACGGTTTATAGTGATGCATCATATGTAGGCTTGGGTTGTGTTTTGATACAGGATGGAAAGGTTGTGGCATATGTGTCTCGTCAGCTCAAGATGCATGAGGCAAACTATCCGACCATTGATTTAGAATTGGCCGCCGTAGTCTTTGCTCTAAAAATCTGGAGGCACTATCTATACGGTGAGAAGTGTATTATCTACACTGATCACAAAAGCCTTAAGTACCTCCTGACTCAAAAAGAGTTGAATCTTAGGCAGCGTAGATGGATTGAGCTGCTTAAGGACTATGACTGTACTATTGAGTACCATCCTGGCAAGACCAATATGGTGGTCGATGCGTTGAGGCATAGGGCAATGATCGATCTGATAGCGATGTTTGCTCGAATTAGTCTATTTGATGATAGGAGTCTGTTGGCCGAGTTACAAGTTAAGCCAACTTGGATTGAGCAGATTCGAGGTAAAACAGTTGGGGGATGAGTCTCTGAGTTTACAGTTCCGTCAGGTTGAGAGTGGCAGTACTACGGATTTTGGACTGAAAAATGATAGGGTACTATATTTTCGTGGTCGGATTTATGTACCGAATGATACTGATCTGAGGCAGTCTATTATGAGAGAAGCGCACAATAGCCCTTATGCTATGCATCCCAGTGGGAATAAGATGTACCGAGATCTTCGAGAACTGTACTGGTGGCTGGAACTGAAATGGAAAGTTACTGATTTTGTGGCTCGATGTTTGACGTGCCAGTAGGTTAAGGCTGAGCATCAATTACCTTCGGGTTTGCTGCAGCCGGTTAAGATCCCACTATAGAAGTGGGAGCGAGTAACGATGGACTTCAGTAGTGGGTTGCCCTTGACACCCACTAAGAAGGATTCTTTCTGGGTCATCGTGGATCGATTGACCAAGTCTGCGCACTTCATTTTGGATAGGACCGACTATTCTCTTCAGAATTTGACGAAGCTCTACATTTCTTAGATAGTGAGACTGCATGGGGTACCAGTTTCGATTATCTCTGATAGGGATCCTTACTTCACATCTCGATTTTAGAAGAAGCTACATGAAGCTCTGGGTTCAAGGTTGGACTTCAGTACTGCGTTCCATCCTCAGACTGATGGTCAGTCGGAGAGGGTGATTCAGATACTGGAGGATATGTTGAGGAGCTGTGCTATCGATTTTCGAGGCAGTTAGGAGGAATATCTGCCGCTAGCAGGCTCTGTGTGGTCGTAAGTGTCGCACTCCCTTGTGTTGAACTGAGTTGGGTGAACGACGTGTTCTGGGTCCTAAATTGGTTTCTGAGATTGAGGATAAGGTTAGATTGATTCGAGATCGACTGAAAGCAGCATCAGATAGACAGAAATCTTATGCGAATCTGAAGAGACGCGAGATTGAGTATTTTGTGGGGGACTTCATATTTCTTAAAGTCTCGCCATGGAAAAAAGATTCTGAGGTTCGGTCGTAAGGGCAAGCTGAGCCCTAGGTTTATTGGATCGTACCAGATTCTAAAACATGTGGGACCGGTCGCTTACCAGTTTGAGTTATCTCCAGAGTTAAACCGTATTCATGACGTATTCTACGTCTCGATGTTGAGGGGGTACCGCTCTGATCCTAGACATATCATTCCTGTTGAGGAAATTGAGGTTTGGCCAGATCTAAACTTCGAGGATGAGCCGATTTAGATTCTGGATCGTGATGTAAAGGTTCTCCGGAGAAATTCTATCCCATTAGTGAATGTGCTGTGGCAGAATCATAGCACTGAGGAGGCCACATAAGAGCCTGAGGATGCTATGCGTCAGCAGTATCCTCATCTGCTCTGATCAGGTAAATTTTGAGGTCGAAATTTCTTTTAGGGGGTAGAGTTGTAACGCCTCAAATTTTATAATCTTGCTTCTGTAAGTTTTTGACACAATTGTGTATCTGCTTCGGTGGTTAAGTGTTCTGGTAGTGTGTGAGAGGTCCCAAGTTCAAGCCTTGCATTTGGCAAATTTTGTTTCTTTTTGGAATTAAGCCCTATACTTGTTCAGCGGGCTTATATTTAAATACTTGTAATATCATAACAGAATGGGCCTGCTGGTCTGATGGTTAAGGGGAGTGTAAGTTTGCTGGAGGTCTTGTGTTCGAGTCCTTGCGCAAGCTTGGATGTTTATATTTTTACTCGGGTGGTTGAGAGGGTGTTTGAGTTGGACTAAAAGTCTGAGTAGTGGGAGTAGTGGAGAGATTTGAGGGATGGGGAGTTGAGAGTTATCCTTTTTTTGTTTCTTTTTGGTTCTTTTTGAAAAAAATCTCTCACTTTCTGACGTTTTTGCTCCCCATTTTTCTGTCGTTTTTTTTCTTTTGGAATCTTCCATTCTTTCTTTGCTTTTTGTTTCCCTAAATTCATCTTTTCGCTTAGTAAAGTGGTTTACATTGGTGCGCGATTGGTAAGTCTTCTATTTTTGTATGATCGATTAAGAATCTGACTTCTATTACAATTGATGGTGTAGACGAAGGTCGTGAGCAGTGAGACTCACTGTTTCGGTTTAGTAAGGGTTAACGAAGGTTCTTCGTCGGTGGTAAGTTGGGTTTCTGTTAGTTCACTTTTGTCGAAATCCGTTAATCAGTTGCTAAATCAATGTTGGTTAATCTGGTTTTTAGGTTTCGAGAGGCTTATGAGTGGTTTCACATCGAACTGATACTAGGTGTGTACCCGAAAATGCTGAAAACGGGGTTTCTGCGAAAGTCAAAAACCCCACTGTCGACGCCACACGGGCGTGTGGTTGCCCGTGTAGTAGGCCGTGTGTCATAATACGGGTATGTAAACGACGAGGCCAGGCTGTGCGCGCAAGACACGATCGTGTGATGGCCAGGCAGGCCGTGTGCGACACACGGGCTGGACTGATTTGGGCCGTGTGGGCCACACGGGCGTGTGGGTCCACACGGGTAAACCCCACGGGCGTGTTGGATTTGGGGCCATGGCCAAGGCAAATTTGGGCTGTGCGGGCCACACGGGCGTGTGGGTTCACACGGACAGGCCATATGGGCGTGTGAGCCCATTATCACTGAATTGATTGCTAAGGTTGCACAGGTCGCCCAAGCCGACTGTGAACCTACTGTAGGGTCGGTAAGAATTACTTAGACCCCTAATTGTGTGAACTGGCTGATTGATGGATATATATATATATATATATTGAGCATGATGATAGTATGCATGTATACATTTACTGATTATATGTACTAATATCATGAGATAACATGTCATGCATTGCATGGGGTTGGGTTGATTTTATTTGGAAGAAGTATACTGAAAGGCTTTTAGGACTAATATACCGCGACTTCGGTACCAAAACTCTTTATTTGTGCCACATTCGGTACTACCTAGAGTGTAGGGATGGGTGGGTTGATTTAATCCCCACATGGAGTGTAGGGTTAGACGGAGATGGTGTATAGAGGCTGGTTGGGTAGGACTTTGTTCTCGAATCTTTGTATATCTATTATCGATCTTCGTGATGGGCTAAGGCCCTTGCACACCGCTTCGACATCGAGCATCGAAGGGCTAAGGCCGACTACATTCTCGATCATCGAAAAGGGCTTAGGCCCAAGATCGTTTTTGATCGCGTAATCGTGGTTTACTATTGTTTGTTTTCTGTGGGATTACATAATGAGTTTACGTAAACTCACCCATCTCTGTTTAATGTGCACAGGTAATCCTCAGACCTAGACGGATTGGTGCGGCGGAAGACTTGATGGTGGCCACAGTTTTTGGACTTTTACGATTTATATTTTATGATTTGTGGTTTATTTGGATGTAATTTGGGGAATTTTGCTTAAATTTGGTTTTTATTTATTTTTATGGATTTATAACTGCTAGACGTAGGAAAACTCGATTTTTAAAAAGACAAAGTTTTCTTTAAACACACGATTTACTCAAAACGGTTTTAAAAGCTTCCACAATGAATTATGTTTAAAACAATCGACTAAACGAGTAAGGATTTTGGAATTAAGAAGAAATAAGAAAAGTAAGTAAATGGAAATGGTTTTATCGTAGAAACTTAGTTTTCAACACGCTATCATGTGACTTCGCCAGATTCGGCCATAACGTCTAGGCCGAGTTTGGGATGTTACATTTTTTATCGAATTTTTCGAATTGAATTAGATTTTACTCACCCCTAATAGTAACCTTGCCTAAACATTCTGTCATACTAAGTGGGCCCACATGATCCTTAAGAGTTACAAGAGAAAGAGTTTCTAATGACACTCTTAAATCCATCACATTGACTTAACGAATGTCTCGTCTAGCCCTTTCAAGTTTACTCAATACCCTCGACTAACATCCATCACTCTACTATTGCACTTATGAGATAGGAAATTTAATGGCTAGGACTCATACTCAACCGACCTCCTTATATAAATACCTCTCCTCAGCTTTGGAGTAAGAGAGACATACACCATACATAGTCTATACTTTATCAAAACTTAACCTTAACCTTCTCAAATTTATATTTTTATGACTCTCCACATAATTTACAATATAAATCACTCTTATTTTAGTGACTCTTCACATCTCTTCCATTCTCATAGTATGATTTAAAATTTTGTATAACTTTAGTATTAAAACAGTCCTTTTCGCAACCCCTTCAAGGGGGGTTGAACAAAAAATCATTATCCTGACTAGCTATTATGTTATGGCAATGCTAATTGGTTCGACTTTCACTTTCTGTTGCAGTAGTTTTTCTAATAGTTTTCAAGATTAATCACTTTGGTCAAATGGATTTCCCATTTTTGTAGGAGATCTGAAATCATGTGAATTCTACTTGACAATTACGAAGATGGATTTAGAATATATCCTAATTTAGTAAGACATCGATTGGACATTGAATCTATCATAGGGTCATTTTTGTTCGTTAGTAGTTTAAGTTGAATGTTGTAGCTGCCAAAAGGAATACATTTTCATACATTGAATATGCATATAGTTTGTATGAACTAAAACAACTTGGACAGTGGATGCATGTGAAACGTCTTTTAAATACGACAACTTTTTATAATTGCAATAGTGATATTATATCACGGGGTCCGATATCGATACACAATATGGCCCGCATGGCCACGGGTGGGACTGGGACCTTCAACGCCACTCTTATCCCTTTTTTGGACCACAGTCTTATCTCACATTATTGGTTTTTTTGCTAAATATAAAGCTATGGTGTTTAAATTATTAAAATAAATAAGATATTTTCCGAAAAAATTCAGATAAAATATTTTATTTTATTTTTAAATTGAATTTTATTGATTTGTAACATCAATTTAATTAATAATTTATATACAATATTTATATTATTATTATTTAAATATCTAATTGAGTTAGTGTTGTCAGTTATCAATTAGATATCAACTCAATTAAGAAATTATTAAATTACCTAACATATTTAAAATAGGTTATATTCTTACAATTATTCTTTTGTATTTGTACATTTTTAATAAAACCAATATAATTTTTGCATATGTTGATATTTGAAGTCATGCTATCAGTATTTATAAAATTTTTACTTTACTACTTCTATCAAAGCTTTATTTTGATATTTTGATATATTTTAATGTTATTACACAAATTATTTCACTCACATTATTTATATTGATAATATCGTTAATTGTGTTGATGTCTCAAGTCAACTCAAGAGAAATAACAACACCATGATAAATAATTGTAATGCATTTAATATTCTTGATTTAATGTATTTATCTATTTAAATTTCCTTTTACTTACAATTTAAATTATTTTTTATTTTAATTTCATACATATTGCATATGAGCTGTTATTATTAATTTCAAAACTTACGTTTCATTATTTATTATATGTTATTTTTTAATACATGTATTTTCAAATTACAAGATTTTTATATGTATGCACATGTGAAAAAAATTCTACTAGATATTAATTCAAGTAAGACACATAAAGTGAAGATAACTGGATGGCTATGTCAATTTTTTTTTTTTAAAGTTAGATATTAGTAAATTGATAACTATTGTAGAAAATGGGTAGTTTATCTATAATACATACATATATATATATATATATATATATGAGTTTGGAAAAAAATTTGAACTCACAAGAATACTTATTATTTTTTATCATATTATTAAATTCATATTTAAAAATAATTATCATGTTTCATTTTGAATTATTAATTTAAAAAGTTGAAATAAAAGATAAGTTGTGATATTTATACATTTAAAAATAAATAAAATTTTAAGTTACAATTATTAATTAAAAGAGTTGTGATAATTATAATTATAATTCAAAAATATTAGTTTAAATTTTTTTTTTACATAGACAAAAGTTGTGCTAAATTTAATGATGTATTACTTGAATAGAATTCTAAGCATCTTAATTATTACTTAATTAATATTAAATTTAATAATTTTAATTAGTTATTATTTTGAATAATATTACTTTTCATTAATTACATAAAGTAAAACTATATTGTATGTTGAATATGTTAAAAATGATTTAATTGTATTTAATATTTTTCTATTATAATATTTGAATTGATTATTTAATATATTTTAATTATATTCAATAATTCAAATTCCAAAGTTTTGCCAATCATTTGTTTCATCTAAAGTAGTTGTGAAAAACAACTACCAACTGCAATATACTTTGCCTTAGTTGTTGATAATGAAATGGATGGTTGCTTCTTGTTATACCAAGATACAAGATTCAAGCCAAGGTAGAAACATCCATCATATATGTTTTTCTAGTCATCTACATTTCCTACCCAATCTGTATCATTAATGTACCACAATTTGTTGTGGCAAATTAGAGTCATTTTGGCACTTAATGAGCACATTTTCTAGCTCTTTTATATGTTTTTATTTCATTCTCCATTTTTAGTAGTTTAAGTTTAATTTCGGTAAAATAAGTGTTTTTACCCACTATTCAATTTTTTAATGACCCGTAAGGCCAACTCGGGCCTCAGGTATGACTAATAGGTTATTTGAGTGTGTAGGACATCGATTTGAGCTTAAGTATGCAAGGAACGAAGGTCATGTCGCGGCATCAACATACGACGTCTCGACACTGAACTTTGAATCATCAAGGGATGAAAATAGGGCTGACATCGCGACGTGGGATTTTGGCGTCGCGAAGTCTTGACGTCATCGTGACAAATTGCTAACATCAGTGGTCGCGTGAACAAATTTTAAAGATTCAGTTTACTAAATACAAATTTGTTAGTGTCAGGGGTATTTTAGTAATAATTGACATTAATGGTTGCCCTAATTTGTGCTTATATAAAAACTCTTATAACTTCGTTAGACAGTTGTTGAAAGTTAGACATTTTAGAACTAAATAGTTTATTTAGTTTTCTTTGTAGTTTTATTTTATGTTCGTGTAGTCGAGATTTTTCCTGTTCCGATGTGAAGACGATCACGAGCGGATATTGCTCTGGAGTTGCGCCTATATTTATTCAAGAGCTTTCTCCCATTTTTCTTATTCTTTTATTTATATTTTTGTTGGCCTGATCAATTGATGTTTATATGAATATTAGAATAAGTTGTGCGTATTTTATATCTGGTATATTTCGCTTATGAATCTGATTTATTAATTAAGTAATTATTTACCTAAAATTGAGAGTTCATTCAAGAGTACTTATTATATTAAGGAGTGACGTCCCTAATAGAATATCAAGACAGGTGAGGCTGAAAGGGGGTAGTTTGTCAAGTGTAACTTATGACCAGTGATGAGACCGAGAGTTATCTGTATGCCTAGGAAGAGACGAGAGGCTGACTTAAGTGGTAATCCTTAGTGAAGATGAGACCGAGAGGGTATTCATAGCTAAAGGTGGCAAACAACTCAGTTGAGGGTAATTAATGACTTAGTTGATATTTAGGGATTTAATCGATTATAGGCCGAGAGCTTGTATTGTCTACACTAGGAATAGGAAATTTCATTAGCTTAGTTTAGGTTAATTAAATTTAATAAATACTTTAATTTGGATTTGTACTACTAATTCAGAACTCGATTAGATTAGTACTTATTTTTTGTAATTAATTTAATAATAAATTTCTCAAATCTGCAATCCCTTGGGTACAATCCATGGAATAATTTCCAAGTGTTTCGTTGTAAACAAACTATATTATAATTTGACCGGTATACTTGCGGACACCGTTGCTTTATTTATCATCTTTTTGCTGCAGTATTTTCAGTCCAAACATTCGCACATTTGGCGGCATTCAAGTTGTTGGCGTTGTTGCCGAGGATTGCGACTGTGAAAATTATTATTAAATTAATTGCTTCGTAAAATAATATTAATCGGAAGACGATTGAGTTAGATAGTGTATTAATTTTACTTTTCATTATTTTTAGTTATTTTTATTTTTAGCTACCTTGTTGACTAACTAATTTACTCAAGGATTGGGTTGATTATGAGTTTGATGATAATAGCAGTTGGGTTGAAGAATGCAAAATGTATGCGTTGTATGATGACGAAGTATACAAGGAATGATTTTATGAAGAATGGGATATCGAGGAGAACCAAATATTGCTTATGATGGAGCTACAACAAACCCCATTGGATGAGGTTGTGCATGATGTTCCTTTTCGAAACCATTTTTAAGTTTTTAAAAAAAACGGGGATCGACTTTAAAAAACGAAAACGGGAGTCGCCACCAATCCCTTTTTGCTTAGGTGTGATCGGATCACCTTATAAAACGTTTTATTTCAAAACATTGATTTTGGTCTACGAAATTCGAAAAAACGGGTTCGGGAGTCGGTTACATACGAGGAAGGATTAGCACCCTCGTAACGCCCAAAATTGGTACCGGATTGATTAGTTATTGTCCTAATGTCGAAAATTCGAAAAGATTTGAAAACATGATTTCTTTAAAAACTTGAACAATTTGAGTTGGAACTTGAGATTCCTTTGTTCCGAAAGAATACAAACATCACATCCAGCACGTTAGGACATGATGTTTTAAACCCTCGTAACCAAAATTATCTCATGATTTACAAAATTCATTAAAAGGATATTTAGTTATTTAGTCAAACGGAAAATCGAAACCCAGCATGTTAGGGCACTATTTCCCGAATTTCTAAACACAAAACATTGCCTTATTTAAGAAAAACTTTTGGATAAAATGTGGTAATTAAAGGAGATAGATATTTTTAAACAAAGATTTGAAAAAAACAGTAACATTAAGTTATTACAAAAAAAGTACAATTTACTAAAGTTACAAGTCATATTAACAATTAGCACTTAACATAAACAATTAAGTAAAAGAATGACAAGCAATAATAATAATGTTAAGGTAAACAAAGATAATGGATTCAATTTTTTTTTTTAAATGAACTATCAAAATAAAAAATATAGAGTAGATAATAGCAATTTTAAAAGAATCTATAAAAAAAATTAAGGAAAAAATTATTCACAAGATTAAATTCATGTAAAAAAAATATATATGATAAAACAATTTAACGTAAATAGGAAAAAAACAAGTTTAAAATAATTAAAATAAATGAATAAATAATGATTAAGAAATTAAATGGATAAATAAAATAAATAAAAAAATTTAAAAAACGCATAAGTCAACCTAACTCCCGCAATATGAGGATTCAACGAAATTCCTCCACCAAAATCTAACTCGAACGGAAGCAACTCAAAAAGAAACGAAGATGAGCGAAGAACAAAATTAGAACAAGCCACAGAAAATAAGAACACAAAAGAGAGAGAAATTTGAGTGAATGCTCTCAAGAATTTTTATTACTCCAAACTCAAGTGTGCTTTACAATGAAGGGAGAGGCCTCTATTTATAGTTGAGCCTCCCCAAATCTAACGGTACAGATTAATTACATCAACGGCTAAGATTAAAAGGTATCTACAAATTAAATCTCTAAGATTACAAAATCTTATCTTCTAAGATTGCATACCATATCTTCTAAGATTGCATATCATATCTGAGATTTGCATATCATATCTAAGATTGCATATCATATCTTCTAAGATTACATACCATATCTTCTAGGATTGCATATCATATCTAAGATTTGCATATCATATCTAAGATTGCATATCCTTGAAGATTGTGTTCCCATATACGTCAAGCTTGTAGGTGGACTTTCAATCTTTTCAATTAATGGGCCATTCCAATCGGGCCAAATGATATATTTTAGACTGGACTTGGACTTTGTTTTATTATTTTGGGTTTATTATTTTTTGTATGGGCCCGGGCTAAATTGGCCTATTACAGCTGCCCCTCTATGCTCATTGTCGTGTAGCGAGAATGGAGCAAAGACTATAAAAGGACCAATTTTGCCCGGTAATGCTGAGCCTTAACCTCTTGATCCTCCTCTTCTTCAAGTAGCCTCTAACCCAACTGCAACTTCAAGGAGACAAGATCTGCTATCTTCAACCTGCTCCACTGCAAACTCAGGGAGACAAGATCTAATGTCTTTGATCTGCTTCACTGCAATATCAGAAAAGCCAGATCTGCTATTTTTAATCTGTTCCACTGCAAACTCAGGGATGCCAGATTAGTATCTTCGATCTGCTTCACTGTAATCTCAGGAAGACAAGATCTACAATTTTTAGTCTCCTCCCTTGCTACATCAGAAAGATGAGGCTAGTGGCTAAAATCTACTCCCTTGCTACATCAGGAAGATAAGATTCGCCATCTTCGATCTGCCCCACTGCTATCTCGAGGAGACAAGATCTACAATTTTATTTAGTCTGCTCCCTTACTACATCAGGAAGATAAGACTATAATCTTCAGCATGCCCCACTACTCTCTCGAGGGGACAAGATCTGAACTTTTCAGTCTGCTTCCTTATTAACTTAGAAAGACTTCAATCTTCAGTCTGCTCCACTACCATCTCGAGGGAACAAAATCTGAACTTTTCAGTTTGCTTCCTTACTATCTCAGGAAGACTTCAATCTTCAGTCTGCTCCACTACCATCTCGAGGAACAAAATCTGAACTTTTAATTTGCTTCCTTACTATCTCGGAAGACTTCAATCTTCAGTCTGCTCCACTACCATCTCTAGGGAACAAAATCTGAACTTTCCAATTTGCTTCCTTACTATCTCAGGACGACTTCAATCTTCAGTCTGCTCCACTACCATCTCGATGGAACAAAATCTGAACTTTTTAATTTGCTTCCTTACTATCTCAGGAAGACTTCAATCTTCAGCCTGCTCCACTACTATCTCTAGGGAACAAAATCTGAACTTTCCAATTTGCTTCCTTACTATCTTAGGAAGACTTCAATCTTCAGTCTGCTCCACTACCATCTCGAGGGAACAAAATCTGAAATTTTTAATTTGCTTCCTTACTATCTCAGGAAGACTTCAATCTTCAGTCTGCTCCACTACCATCTCTAGGGAACAAAATCTAAACTTTCCAATTTGCTTCCTTACTATCTCAGGAAGACTTCAATCTTCAGTCTGCTCCACTACTATCTCTAGGGAACAAAATCTGAACTTTCCAATTTGCTTCCTTACTATTCCAGGAAGACTTCAATCTTCAGTCTACTCTACTACCATCTTGAGGGAACAAAATTTGAACTTTTTAATTTACTTCCTTACTATCTCAGGAAGACTTCAATCTTCAGTCTGCTCCACTACCATCTCTAGGGAACAAAATCTGAACTTTCCAATTTGCTTCCTTACTATCTCAGGAAGACTTCAATCTTCAGTCTGCTCCACTACCATCTCGAGGGAGCAAAATCTGAACTTTTTAGTCTGCTCCCTTGCTACATCAAGGAGATTAGACCAATGGCTAAAATCTGCTCCATTGCCGATACATGGAGATAGGATTCGCCAAATTTGATATGCTCTACTACTTCTTAGGGAGATAAGATCTGTGAATTCATCGATGTTGCTACACCGACCTCTGAGGGACATGTCCTGTAGACTCAGTTCCATATGCATATGTTTATGCCGAATGATCAGGATGCTATGATCAAAATAAATCAAATGCTCCTAGCCACATATGTTATGAACGCAACATGTCATGAAAATGATTCCTGATTAGGATGCAATGATCGGAATGAATCTAATGCTCCTAACTAAATGATATTAGGGATGAAATTTGCATGAATGCAGAATGTAATGAGAATGATCTTCTTCTTTTTTTTTTCTTATGTACAACGATTAGGATACAATGATCGGAATGAATCAAATGCTCCTAATTGGAAGTGTATGCATGAGAATGATCCCTTTTTAATACTTGGGTTGTCATTTCTCATAGTTCATCAAGGTTCTATCACCGATCGTTACCACCGCTTTCTCGTTCACCGGTATCTTTGACAAAAACCCAAAGAAACGATCATATTCGCTTTCAACAAAAGCTTACCCCACTGTAATTTGAGTCCTTTCCTTTGTACCACAGGGACATAAAATTTGTATCATCTTTAAATCATCCTACTGCAACTTATGGCTATAGGATCTGTATCAAATTCACCCCATCCAATTGCAACTCAAGGGTATAGGATTTGTAACTTGTTCAATCAATGATCACTCCCAAGGTGACCTAACCAAATGTGTATGCATGATATCTGCATGGATGCGAGAATATCATTTTAGAGAATGATTCCCTTTTACACTTGAGTTAACATTGCCCATTTTTCGTCAAGATTGCAATATCTTGTCATTTTGTTCAATCCCCTTTCTTTGACAAAAATCCAGAGATAGTCTCAGTTTAGACTCTTCCTCCACCAATATTTTCATCCTTTAAACTTGGTGAGTTTTAAACAATAGTCCTGTTTCAAGCTCTTGTATTATTTAGAAGTTTCCAGAGTAATATGCGAAACCCCTTTTATAAAGTATTATTAGTACACTAATCGTTATTTCAATGCAAAATGCTTGAAAAAGATCATAACAATGGACAAGAAGGAAATTGGGAGTATAGCTCGGAACAAATAAGTTAAGCAAAGATAACAAATGCAATCTAGAAGAAAATTTATTGGTAGTGTATTTTGAAACGAATAATTAAAGATAACAAATTCAGAATGGGTAAGATGGGAAACTAGGTGCCCCAGATATCGCAGCCTGAGCTTCTCTGTTCAAACTTTTTGAGGACCATTTTAATCTTAATATGTGTTTAGGGGATCCAGAGCACTTCGTCGATGCCCCAAGACGTAACATACTTCCTCATTGTCAATTTAAACATAGCAAGACTACTGTATGCCCAACTTTTGATCAAAATTTGAGCCGCTCTTTTCGGGTTTTCGGCTCAAAACCCCTTTGGTCTTAAAGCGCATTTTGCGGGTTTTCGCCTTGGCCTCTCCTCTTTTTTCTTTTCTTTTTTTCTTTTTTTTTAAAGGTCTCAAGTCGCCCTTTACGGGTTTTCACCTTGGCCTCTCCTTTTAGATGAAATCTGAATTCACCAGCCTGAGCATGTCCTTACCATACATATTGGTCAAGGTTAATGATCTTCCAGAACAAGCCTTCTTCACCACATAAGGTTTTTCCAAATTTTGGCATTTATTTTCCTCTGAAGTCCTTTTGTATGAGAAGAATCCTTCTTAATGCCAGGTCCCCATCATGAAATTCTCTTGGGTAAACCTTTTGTCATAAGCTTGTACCATCCGACCGTGATGGATAACTTTTAACCTTTTCTTCGATTAGGTTCAATTGGCAAAACTGTTTCTATTCCAATGAGAAATGTGTTGCCACAATGAAGGTTCTAGCCAACGTTCGATAAGACAGAGGGTAAATGGTAACTTCTTTATGTCAATATTCACAAGTCTCAGTCATCTTTCCCATGATCCTTGTTTTGTTGTTTTTGTTTTTATTTTTCCCTTTTTTTTTGCTGCCTTTACTACATTGTGATATGGCGTCTGATCTTTGAACAAACTTCCAAACTTTTAACATTGTCTTTTTTAGCACCCTTTGTCGGTACCTGATCTTTTTTTTTTGAGAATTTGATGACTATCGACTTTGTAAAATTGACATATGAAGCTACTTCCACCCTCTTAGTGAAGTAGACGACGACCACGATAATGAGTCGATATCGACTAGAAGCTTTTGACGAGATCGGCTCTACAATATCCATTCCCCACATATAAAAAATCTGTGAAGAAATAGCTGAGGCACATGAGTCTTGTCTTCCTCCATTTGGCATTTACGACATAACTGAAGCAATCTCCCTTTTATGGTGGACCAATAGTACCCGAACCTTATGATTAGCCTGGCTATTGTAGAACTATTATCATGTTCTTTAAACACCCTTATGGACTTCTTTTAAGATTTTCCCAGGCGTGTCTTGATATGATCGTGCAAAATCATCTTTGAATTCTTGAAAATAACTCAATGATGTCTCGCCTTATTTCTGTGGTGAGTTGGGCTTCGATCTTCACCCCTTTCTTAGGCTCGCAATGTCCACTGACCCTATGTAAGGTAAGATCTGTTTTTCATCATGTTCTACCATTCTTTAATAAATCATAAGATATGTTACAATCTCTATCATCTTCAAAGTCCTGAGATCCCCTAGACCCATATTTCATTCAAAAAGGGAATCCGTAACAACGTCGCTCATGTCATTGATATCTGGGTACCTAGGTACGAAGACAAAAAATCCAAAGAATAAATGATTCTAAGGATGATTATTTGTATGGTATGGTCATGAATAAAGAATGAAAGAATATTCTAAAAAACAAAAGAATGTACAGTATGAAATGTAAAGAATGAAAAAAATATTTGCTTAAAAAGATGCATTTTAGTAAAATAGAAATTCTGGACATAAGCCTATTTCACAAAAGGATTCTTATTGTCTCTAGGCTTAAGGCAACAAGCATGTTTTGAATATTACTCTAGATTAGTCTTAAAAATACAGGGATTCCTTCCACAGTTCCATTGTTTAAAATCTTTCCAAGTATGCAAGGGCTTGGAAACTTTGTTCCTCGGTTCCCTCTTCGCTTTTGATTTCTCCAAGGAGTCGCAACTTTCTTGTCTCTTCCATCAATTATTGTATTCACTGCCTCGTCAAAGTGATCAGGTTTTGATGAATCGTCAAACTTCACAATTCCCATTTTAATGAACCTTTCGACCAACTTTTTAAACGTAGTACAATTTTCAATTGAGTGCCCTGTTATACCCGCATGGTAGTCACATTGAGCGTTTGAATCATACCATTTGGGATATGAGGGCTGTAACGGTTTCAAATAAAATGGAAACAGCACGTGTGCGTCAAATAAACTTTGATATAGCTCCTTATACGTCATTGGGATTGGCGTAAATTGGAGTTTTTCAGAGTTTTGCCTTGTGACCGATTCCTGTCTTATCGACCCTTGTTGCCCAGCAGTAATTACTTTCGGCTGGCTAATAGTAACTGCCTTCGAGTACCCTTTGTTGTATGTACTCATATTATTCACATCATTCTCCTTTTTCCTTGGAGCAGACCTTTTAGTGGTTTCCCCTCTCCAATCTTGCCACCCCTTATGGCATTTTCGATCATTTCTCTTGCCATCACTATATCCGTGAAGCTCTTGGTGGTACTTCCTATCATGTGAGTGATGAATGAAGCTTTCAGGGTGTTGATAAAAAGCATGGTAGTTTCCTTCTCTAGGAGAGGTGGTTGAACTTGCATGGCAACTTCCCTCCATCTTTGCGCATACTGCCTGAAGCTTTCACTTGACTTCTTCTCCATGTTTTGCAAGGTGATTACATCCGTGTCATGTCTCGTGACATGATTGTATTGCTTCATGAAGGCTTGGGCGGATCTCTCCAGAGCTAATCCTAGCACTGAGTTGATTGTACCACACACGCCGCTTGCCCCCACCAAATCGTGCTTGAAAACAATGAATCAAGAGTGATCATTGTTAACGTGCTGATCATCCATCTACGAACATAGTGATATGGGCTTGAGGCGGTGGTCCCATTGTACTTCTCAAATTCGGCATTTTGAACTTATGAGGAAGCACCAAATCACGGAACCAAGCTCAAGTCTTTAGCATCAATTCCGTGGTGATTATCAGCATCTTCTAAAGCCTTGAACTTTTCTTCCAGCCATCTACAGCGATCTTCTAACTGCCTTGAAGATTCAGTTCTTATCCTCTCCCTTTCTGCTATATCTAAGTCAGGGATAACAGGATTAGCAGGGTTATCTCCTGGGTTGGATCCTGTGCCAACTTGGAAATTCATGGGCACTCCAGTGTCAGTTTACCCTTGTTGAGGCCTAATCGTGACAGATGGCCTTCGAGGATACTCCTCAGGTTGTACATGCGGTGGGGTGAAACCCCGAGGAATGTCCTCATTATCTTCAGTATTAACTATGGGACCCTTTTCTTTGTCTATTTCCCCGTTCAACATCTGAGCCATTTGAGTCATCATACTTCTTTGGGCTTCCAGCATTTTGTCTCTCATCTCTTGTTGGAGTTTTGATAATTGCTCTTGCATCTGGTCTTGCATGTCTCTTTGAAACTGTTCAAGTCTTTGATCCATTTTCTTTGTCTTGCACGTGTACTGTGATGTGATGTTCGGTTTCAGATTTTCTTTTCCTCTTTCTCTCTCTGTTATAATTTCAACTAATTAGGCTCTCTCTATGGACTTAAATGCACATGATGTGATGTAATGCAAATGCATGGAATGAATGCAAAAGAAAGAGAGGCGTTGATTCTGAATTCAATTCCATTAGAAAAACTTTTCTAGAAAGTAAATTTTTTTACATAAAACGGATTACATATGCGGCCTTGCCCTTATATTCCAACAAAAACATCAATCCCCTTCTTCGCAAAGGTCAAATCTTCCAAACTTCTAATAGATGCCTCCACTAGCTCCTTTTTGCTTGATCTGGGCCGCGACTCACTTCTCGCTTATTTCCATAATACTCGTTAGCCTCTTCAAGAAAGTCGAGATGTGATGATTCTCGAATAGTCTTTGTCAGCTTGAATCCTTGGGCAATAAAGTCTTGTATTCCTTCACGGACTATCAGTCTTTTCTCGTTGTGTTTACTTGGACCATATTCGGACGACCGTATTATAATCCACTTTATCAAGAAATCTATTTTCTTATGACAAACTCTTCTATTTAGCAATCGAATTTGAACCAACACCTCTTTTTCTATGATGTGAATGCAATGCAATCAAAATAAAAGAAAACACGTTAGCGCAAGAGAAATAAATAACAAAATAGGGCACCTATCTGGGTGACCACTATGGTTTGGCATTGCTCTACCTAGGGTAAGCCCTTAGGTTTTCTACATGTGGTTTAGCTCTAAAGTTGAGGTACCCGAACCAGCAGATTCCTCGATCCTCACCCATTATAGGCTCATACGGACCGAGTTCAGTTCAGGGGAATACATTTTCCTATGGCCATGTGGAAGTGAAAACTTCACGAAGATATAAGTACAGATGTATTCCGGAAGCAATCCACTAGCCCATACGGAGGTGAAAACCTCACGAAGGCATAGCTTCTCGCTCCCACTTAAAGGTGCGACCACAACGGTCATGCAATGCAATGCAGAGATATTTTATAAAAATAGAACCACATGCAATAAAAAGGATCACAATTTTTCAAATCGGATTTTCGAATTTAGACAAAAGGACAAGAAATAATCAATTTTACGGCTTGACTCTCTTATTGGTCCCCAGCGGAGTCGCCAAGCTGTCGAAACCATTTTTAAGTTTTTTAAAAAAACGGGGATCTACTTTAAAAAATGAAAACGGGAGTTGCCACCAATCCCTTTTTACTTAGGTGTGATCGGATCACCTTATAAAACATTTTATTTTAAAACATTGATTTTGGTCTACGAAATTCGAAAAAATGGGTTCGGGAGTCGGTTACGTACGATGAAGGATTAGAACCCTCGTAACGCCCAAAATTAGTACCGGATTGATTAGTTATTGTCCTAATGTCGAAAATTCGAAAAGATTTGAAAACATGATTTCTTTAAAAACTTGAACAATTTGAGTTCGAACTTGAGATTCCTTTGTTCCGAAAGAATACAAACATCACATCCAGCACGTTAGGACATGATATTTTAAACCCTCGTAACCAAAATTATCTCATGATTTACAAAATTCATTAAAAGGATATTTAGTTATTTAGTCAAACGGAAAATCGAAACCCAGCACGTTAGGGCACTATTTCCCGAATTTCTAAACACAAAACATTGCCTTATTTAAGAAAAACTTTTGGATAAAATGTGGTAATTAAAGGAGATAGATATTTTTAAACAAAGATTTGAAAAAAAAAAGTAACATTAAGTTATTACAAAAAAGTGCAATTTACTAAAGTTACAAGTCATATTAACAATTAGCACTTAACATAAACAATTAAGTAAAAGAATGACAAGCAATAATAATAATGTTAAGGTAAACAAAGATAATGGATTCAAATTTTTTTAAAAAAAAATGAACAATCAAAATAAAAATATAGAGTAAATAATAGCAATTTTAAAAGAATCTATAAAAAAATTAAGGAAAAAAAATTATTCACAAGATTAAATTCATGTAAAAAAATATATGATAAAACAATTTAACGTAAATAGGAAAAAAAACAAGTTTAAAATAATTAAAATAAATGAATAAATAATGATTAAGCAATTAAATGGATAAATAAAATAAATAAAAAAATTAAAAAAAGCATAAGTCAACCTAACTCTCGCAATATGAGGATTCAACGAAATTCCTCCACCAAAATCTAACTCAAACGGAAGCAACTCAAAAAGAAACGAAGATGAGCGAAGAACAAAATAAGAACAAGTCACAGAAAATAAGAACGCAAAAGAGAGAGAAATTTGAGTGAATGCTCTCAAGAATTTTTATTACTCCAAACTCAGGTGTGCTTTACAATGAAGGGAGAGGCCTCTATTTATAGTTGAACCTCCCCAAATCCAACTATAACAGTCCGAATTTGACCCTAATCGGAACAGTGGTTTCGAGACCACGAATCTGAGTCCGAATTTTTTTTTAAATATTATTTTCTGTGTTTATTATATGTGAATTATTATGTGTGAAATTTTCGTATGAAAATTTGATTGTTTGTGTGCTTAATTGAATAAAAGGACTTAATCGCGTAAAGCGTAAAAGTTATAAACTATAATGAAAAGTACCCATTTGATAGTGGCTTTTTAAAATGGAGTCCTAAAAGGGCAATTAGCCCATTTTACATGATAGTGGACGGCATGGTTGTTTAAGTAATCATTAATATGTTTTATTATTTATTTATTTTATATTATAAGTTAACTTTTATAATATATTATATGTTAAATATATAAAACATCATAAAAAAAAGAGAAAGAAAGACACATGCATTATCTTTCTCCTTTGGCCGAATATGAGATGAGAAAAACACCATAGAAAAGCTTCAAGTTTCGGCAACAAATTACTTTGATTAAGGTATGTTTAGTTTTCGGTTTTTGATAATTTTTACGTTTTTGAAATCGTTGCTTCGAATACTTCAAGACCCAAGCTTGAATTTTTGATTTTGATCAATATTTTGAAATGTTCCATTGATGAGTGCATGATTTTTATGATGTTAGTTGATGGATTATGAAAGATATATGTTAGATTAATATGTTTTGTCTTTGGATTTTTGGTAATTTTGAGAGATTAGGGCTTAATTGCAAAAATAAATTTTTGAGGGACTAAAATGTGAAAAAAATGAAATGGATGGATTTGTATAAAGCCTATGAATATTCGGCCCTTAAGTTGTGAGACCAAATTTTGTGTATTTTGTGTTTTGTGTAATTAGGACTAAATTGTAAAATTGTGAAACATTAGGGGCAAAATGGTAATTTGCCCATTTAGGTGTTTTTGGATTAAATTGAAATGAAATGTGCTTGAATGAGATTAATTTGATCATGTTTAGATCAAGAACAAAAGAAAACGGACTTGGATCGGGGAAAAGCGAAAGTTAACGAATAGTCGGTCTTCGTCGTCCGTCGATAGTCGAGGTAAGTCTTTAAGCAATTTAATACCGTTAATATCGGTTATAATCTTGAGTACATGTTGAAATTGAATTTATAGATTGGAAATTTAGCCAAAGCTGAATGTGATATAGTGTTTAAGCAATGAAATGTAGTAAACTTAATTGTGTTCATTATGTGAAAGTGATATTGAATTATGTGTGATATATGTGATATTAGTAATATGTGAAAGTGATATTGAATTATGTGTGATACATGTGATATTAATAATACGTGAAAGTGATATTGAATTATTTTTGATATATGTGATATTAATAATATGTGAAAATGATATTGAATTATGTGTGATACATGTGATATTAGTAATATGTGAAAGTGATATTGAATTATTTGTGATATATGTGATATTAATAATATGTGAAAATGATATTGAATTATGTGTGATATATGTGATATTGGTAGTATGTGATGTGAATGAGATGGCTCAATAATATGAATATTCGGGCTTCGAGCCTAGCAGGCCTTGTGCCGGTGAAGTTTATCAGGCTTATTGCCTAGCAGGCCTTGTGCCGGTGAAGTTTATCAGGCTTATTGCCTAGCAGGCTAAATGCTGGTGATTTAATTTCAGACCTTGGGTCTAGTAGGCTTAGTGCCGGTGGAAAATTCAGGCTTACGCCTAGCAGATTTTAAACCAGTGATGAATTTTCAAGTTGCAAGACAAACTTTTCTAGCTATGTAATCATCGAAGAAGTAAGTTGATATTACAAGTTATATATGTATGTTCGGCCATACAGGTAAGTGCCTACGAATTATTAAATTGATCTTCGATATTTGGTCTATAAGGTAAGTATATGTGTGTTAAGTTGTCGAACGCGAATGATACTAATTGATCCTATATATTCGGTATTAAGTTTATGTTTATGTGGCCATGTTGGATTACTTTGATGCCATGTATACGAATGTATGAAATGTCAAATGGATATATATATATATAAGTGAATATATTTTCTTTATGTGAAATTACTAAGTGTAAAGTATATACTTATTTGCATATACATATATATGGGATCCTATTGAATTATGTGTATCGAAAATATGAGTAGTTGGAGATGAGTTATTAATTTATATTTGAACGATATGATGTGATAATAAATTGAAGTTTAAAGGTAAAATAGTGATGATGATTGAGCTAATGAGGTATTAGCATTCGGTATTAGTAGACCAAATAAGTATTAAGTTTTAGATTTTATGATATTATGTGTGTTATTGAAAAGGATTGAAAGATCACTTGATTTAAAACAATTGCTTAAGACTTACTAAGCTAGTAAGCTTACTCTGTGTGTTCATTATTTTGTTTTATAGATTTTGATCAAGCTATGAGCTCAGGGGATCGTCAACGAAGTCATCCACACTGTCGACTATTTTGGTACCTTTAAAGTCTAGATTTCGAACTAAAGGCATGTATAGGCTAGACTAGGTTTTGAAACAATGAAATTTTGTTCCTGTATATATATTTAGAGCCATGCGAAAATGGCTAAATTATAGTACTTTGGTCTTAAATGTATTCGGCCCTAATGCTTGATCTTATAAAGGTAGAATCGGTAAAGTTAGTAAGCATGGTTGATAATTTGGTTGATTTATATGTCTATTATGTCATGCATTTGCTATTTAGTAAATAGCTTATATTAGAAGTATATCTTATAGTATATTATTTGTGATCGATGTTCTTATGACTTGACTTTGAGGTTAAGATAATTGTTGAATGTGTTTGTTTGTGCTTGGTTAATAGTTGGTCATATTACGTGTTTATGAATATTAGGAGTTGTATTAGGAAGTTTGGTATATGCGCATTTAAAGTTGATTTGAGCCATGCATTGATAAATACTTATTAATAGAGTGCACATTTTGAAATGCAAATTAGCTTGTAACAATGTCAAACATTTAATTAGGTATATTCGGCCATGATATGATATTATTGGTTGGAATGATAATTTGACTCTGTCAAACATGTTTTATAAAGTGTATGAGTATTATTCAAATTGATATGAATCACGAATTATGGAAGATATTTATTTGATCTTGTTACTCGATTTTGTTCTTAAATATGTATGGATCTATACCTTGTTTGGATGTATTAGTCCTTAGTATGGAAAGTTAGACAAAGTTTAAATTCGAATATGCAAGGTTAAAGCATAATTATTCATATACATGAAAATTTAGTTTTGATATTTAATATTTTGTTTAGGTTTGATAATAAGGATATGAGCATTTTTGGTCATTGAAGAATGAGTGGCTAAATGAATAGTAATAAGGTTATTCGATGAAAAATACTTCTTTGTAATTGCGGCTAAATGAAATATGATAGGTATATTAATGTTTAAGTATGCTATGATAGTATACTATCCTTGTTGTATTCGATCATGTCTAATGAGCCGTTAATAATTGATATGACTTATACTATGTATGGTAATGCCTTATAACCCTAATCCTGTAACAGATACGGGTTAAGGGTGTTACACCAACGGTACAGATCAATTACATCAACGGCTAAGATTAAAAGGTATCTACAAATTAAATCTCTAAGATTACAAAATCATATCTTCTAAGATTGCATACCATATCTTCTAAGATTACATATCATATCTAAGATTTGCATATCATATCTAAGATTGCATATCATATCTTCTAAGATTACATACCATATCTTCTAGGATTGCATATCATATCTAAGATTTGCATATCATATCTAAGATTGCATATCCTTGAAGATTGTGTTCCCATATATGTCAAGCTTGTAGATGGACCTTCAATCTTTTCAAGTAATGGGCCATTCCGATCGGGCCAAATGATATATTTTGGACTGGACTTGGACTTTGTTTTATTATTTTGGGTTTATTATTTTTTGTATGGGCCCGGGCTAAATTGGCCTATTACATTCCTAACTCCAACCGGGAAGACCCTTGTATTGCGATTAATCCTGAACCAGATTGTACAAAACCATTGAACCATTGGATTGGAACATTAACGAAGAATCAAGTTTGACGAACGAAGATTCAACAAACCAATGGAGTTATAAGGAAGAATTTGGTATGCCCGAACATTCAGTCCAAAAAGAATTCGAATTAATCATGGATGACGATGTATACTGCTATTTGTATGAACAACATAGAAGAAATAAAAAATCTTATCGAACAAATGGAGTTTCAACGAATCAGCGGATTCATGATCGAAGGTGTGGAGAATATTTATCCACATTCCATCCTGAGTCAGATGCATTCCAAACTAACCTAGAAAAAATTTAAAAACAGGTGGACTAGTTAGAGGAATTACTCCGAAGGCAAGCAGAAGTAGAAATCCCACTGGAAAAGGTCGTACATGATGCCTCCAACTGTAATTATGAAACCTACAGTAGCACTACCGACCATCCGAAAGTAGATTATGAAAGTCGACAAGAGTTTGAAATCAGGGACGAGAAAGAATTGAAGATCGCTGAAGTAGTCTCCGATCCAATTAACTTTGGCATAGATGTAATAGTAGATTTAGAAGTAGATGTAACATTAACCACTAACTTGGAGCTTAAACTGATTCTAAGTGAAGATGTCAATGAGTCGACACACCTTCTGGCCATAGAAGAGGAAACACCAACCGAATAAGTTAACGAGTTCATATTATTCTCGTTCGATGACGATGACAAAACTTAGGTTGATCGATCTTCACGCAACATTGAGGTGAAAAAGCTCGAGCTAATAATATCCCAGAAAACCATTTGCGGTTGGCTCAACTTTGGTATTAAATGGCTCGTAATGTAGATGTCACGCCAGTAAAAAATAAGGCAATATCATTGGAATCGACCAAAATTATTGGTTCAGATACATCAACTATGAAACAAACGAAGGATCAAAGTGTCGAGGACCAGCTGGAAGTTCTTCTATGGTTGTGATACAGACCGTCCTAGTCTTTAAAAGGACTTTTGTTTTTTCTCTAGTTTTTCCTTTTATTTTATTTTATTTATTTATTTATTTAATCTATTTTTTTATTTTTTAAATTTTGTTTGTTCCTTTTAATTGTTTGTGTTGTTTTCCACAAGCAGGTGTTGATATTGTGGAACATCTAAAAAAAAAACTTGAAGAAGCATAGAACTAGACTCAAAGTCACGACGATGAACCCTAGCATCGTGACATGGAACTTAAAAGTTAAAATACAAGGAGAATGTCACGAAATTGAATCTCGGTGTCGCGAAACTGGATTTTGAACCAATTAGCTAGGAACTTTGAAGTTTAATGTCGCGACATCGAGTCGAGATTCTTTTAAAAAATGTGTTTTTCTGTGTAGGAATCATATATTTTGGATGACACAAAATTTTTTGGAGCTAAACCGGGGAGGACGAGACTACCCAACATCGTTCATGGAACTATCACGCCAAATTAGGTAATTTCGTTCGTTATTTTATTTTTAAGCACATTAGGAACAATGTGCCAAATAAAATGTGGGGGTAACATAGAATTTTTCAATTTTTTTCAATTTTTTTAAATTTTTGTTACTTACTTTTATTTGTTTTAATAATTTATTTTAATTTTTGTGTGCTTATTTGTGCTCGAGCTTGTAGAAATACAAGTGATTGGTTAGGAGCATGTAAATAGGATTTTGTGAATAAACTATAAATTTAACTCGATAGTAATTGATTTTTGGTTGTTAATGTTAAACTAATTAGCTTACCTAGTTTGTTTTCTCTTTTCCTTGTAGATCGTCACCTTGCGAATCATGTCAAGCCGGATTGTCTCGAAGCTTACACTATCCTTGATGTATAAGACGTCTTGATGAGTTTGGTAACTTGTGATGATTTAGTGTTTTGATTCACATATGGAGATGAACATATATGCATTTTATGCTTAATGATGTGATGAGCATATGGAATGACATTGAATGACATAGAAATGGTAGCTTGTTTGATATGTGAATGAGATAGAAATTCATTTGAACATGATTAGCTTGAAGTATGCTTAAAAAATGTGGCCTAATTTGGATATTGATGGTATGTTTAATGCCTATAAGTTTTGGATATGCTTATGTGTTAATAAGTTGTTATAATGAAATTGAAATGGTATGTTTCAAGGTGGTTTGACATAGGTTAAGTTTGGAAATTGCATTACTTGAATATTAGGTTGTAATGGCATTGAATTGTTTAGGTTTACATGGTGTATAAGTAATGATTGACTAGATAAGAACTTGAACATAGATGCTTGACTATTTGGCATATTTTTGGTATGTTTTGATTCAATTGAAATTGGTTTTTTGTTGAATATGCTAATAGGTTTGGTTGGAAACTTTTAAATAGGTATTAAATGGTTCATTTTACCAAAAAATAGAGTTCACATCTCAAGAACCAACTTACCTCATCACAACATCGACTGACAGTGAGTCATGCTGTGACGTCAAGTGGCCTGAGGTCACGAAGTGACAAACTATTTGGCGACGTCACAACGTGGGGAAGAGGATATCACGGTGTCGGCCCTGAACTTTTACAACTTTGCAGTTTGATCTTATTTCGTGCCGAGTTAATAAAAGAGCTTTCGTAAGCTCGATTAAGCCTTAAAGTAGAATGATTAACCTAAAATGAATGTGTTTGACATTTAATTGCATGTGTGACTTATTATTTTACTGTGAATTCAATTGTAGTTGCTCTGGTAACTAATGTAGCAACCTATAGCTCGCATTCGACGATTGGGTCGGGCGATGGGTGTTACAAATTTGATCCCTCAAATTCCTAAAATTTGAAGCACTTGCATCTCACAATTTACCCAATCAAATTTAAATCCGAATTTATAAATATAGTATAGAGACCTCACATTACTATCTTTCAATATTAAACCTCAAAATTGTTATCTCCTACAATTAGGTCCATAGTAAGACTTAATTAATCAAGTAATTAAAACTTAATCTAAGCTTAATTTCATGCTCCCTATTGCATTTCCTAACATAATCTTTCCATATATTAACCAACATTACACATGCATGCGCTTAAACACTAAATCTCCAATTTTTTTTTTAGATTTCCAACCATGGAAACTAAACCAAAACTTATTAACCAACAATTTTAATATTTGGGCTAATTAAATATAACATTCTTAAAGCATAATTTAACAAAAGTTATGAAAGAAATTTACTTAGAACCTTTGGCAAGCTCATGGTTTTGGTTGTATGTAAGAAAACTTAGACATTTTATTTCGTTTTGCTTGTAGCTAGAGGAAGAAATGGGAGAATAAATATTCTTTTTCATCCCTTTATCATACTTTTATTATGATAAAATCTTATTAATTAAAATAATCATAATAATTAATGGTTTAATTAATTTAAGAAACCATCAATGCTAATGGATGGTGATGCTCATTTCACTCAACTAAATAATTTAATGATGATTTAGTTACCTTTTTGGTCATTGGTTTTATTACACATTAAGGGCCTGTTTAAAATTTAAACAAATCCACTCGTATAATTAACATTGCAATTTATTCCTGGTATTATTTTTAATAATTGATTTAATTTATTATCACTTAATCATTTGATCTCTCAATTATATACTTGACACGTAATTATTCGGTTCCAAATTATGAATGCCTCGGTTTTAATAAATTTGAGCCCTAAAATTAAATATTTCGACACCATTGAAAATCGAGTCGTTACAAAAAAACCTTTTATTGAAGAACAAAACATTGATGATAAAGGGATTGATGTAATCCTTGATAAGAATTACCTTCTTTAATTGGTTGCATTTTTCAAACCATATGTGAAGGATCTGGTGTATGAATTCCATGCAAATCTGCTCAAGATTATCAATAATCTTGCAAGCAAACTTTATGACAAGGTATATGTAAGAGGGGAGTGGTATGATTTTGGGCCTGCTCAGGATAAAGACTTGCTGCTGCACTCATCCACTACAGATGTTGAACTTGATGAGTCCTATGACACCATGGCCAACATCATCACAAATGATGTTCATCCTACATAGCCCCAAGCTACAAAACTTCAAGCCTTAACTCTCGAGTATACTTATCTTATTTTTCAGATTACGTATAATCAAAATTCTAAAATTATATTGGCTACTGAGAAATATGAGAGAAAGCATGCAGAGTTGAAGTTTTCTTAAAAGTGGTTCGAAGGGAAACACAAGGCTACCATACCTGAGACTGTTTTTGGTGCAGCGGATCTACCAATAGAGATAGTGCCTGAAGGAGTTTCCATTGAGGAAGGAAAATATGCTCAACTCTCAGCTTTGGAACAAAGGATGCTTCATTATCTTGATGCTAAGTGATGGTCACTAAACTAACTAAAATTACGACAAAGACAAGCGCACATATCGAATAATAGTATAGCTATGGTGAGTTGGGAATATCGTATCCACGAGGACTAAAACTACTAGTACTTACTATTTTTCTATTATCTAGTCGATAAATTGAAGGAATTGTTTTTAATATAAAATTAACTAAACTAATTACTAAGAACGCGACAGAGAATGGATTAGGAAAATAATAGAATTAAACCAATGAGATAGACAATACCTAGGAAAGAATCCACCTAGACTTCACTTATTATTCTGAATCTGAATTAAACGATTTATTCACTTGGGCCTTAATCCGTAGAAATCCCTAAATTATGTTAATATCTCTTTCGAGAGTAAAAAAAACTGACTCTAGGTTGATTAATTGAAATCTCTTTCTAATTAAAACCCCTATTGTCGCATTAACTCTATCTATGGATTCCCCTATTAGATTTGACTCTAATCTAGTAGATTTATGTCATCCTATATCTAGGATTGCATGCAATTCCACTCAATTATGCTTGATCTACTCTTAAATAGGGACTTTTGCTCCACTAAATTAAGCACATTAAGCATGAATTAATATCATGAAAATATTAAAACATAAAATAAGCATACATAATTGAGAACAAGAATCAAGTATTTATCATTTAATTCAGAAATCAAATAATAAGGTATAGGTTTCATCTTCCCTAGGTATCTAGGGAATTTAGTTCATAATCTGGAATAACATCATCTCAAAATTAGGAAAACAACAAGACATAAAGAAACCCAATAAAACTTATAAAGAAATTGAATGGAGATCTTCAATTTTGAAGGAAATCCGCTTCTGAAATGAATCCAGTGACGTTCTTCGAGTCTTTTCTTCGTTCTTCTTTGCGTGCTCTCCTAGGTCTTCTTCTCAGAATCCCTAAAAATTAGCTTTTTCTGCGTAAAAGAGAAACAGGGTGCGAAATCGACACAGGTTGGCACATGTGTGACCAGCCCATGTGGAAATGCCCAGGCCGTGTGGATCCTGAAAGCAGGTCTTTTTGTCCAATTTTGGCCCCCTTTTTTTGCTCATTTTGCTCCCCTATGCTCACCTAAGTATAGAAACATGAATTTAAAGAATTAGCAGCATCAAATTCACTAATTTACATAATAAATCATCCAAAATAGCATCAAGAATGGGATTAAAAACATGTTACTTTTATAGCTTATCAAATATCCCCACACTTAAGCGTTTGCTTGTCCTCAAGCAAAATCCTCAACTCACAATTAAAATTAAGCTTTCTCAACTTATAATTCTCATCAATAATGTTTCGAAATAATTCACAAATAATCATACATTGATAATTCAACTAAAAGAGCATTAAAGATTCAAACAATCCAAGTCGAGCATTTTTTAACACATGAAAACATAGGTGTTTCCCCTTATCTAAGTAATTACCTTTAATTCAAAACCGACAAGAATTGACATCCTCACTAAAGATTCACTCAAATCACTCAAAGTGTTTAATGTTAAAAAATAAGCACTCAATAGTCAAACATGAAAAGTCATTACCATAGGCTTGCATGAAAATCAAATCTCCACCACTATAAAATGAGATGGTACACAAATCAAAAGGTCTTTAAGAGGTTGTAATGGGGCTTAGGTTAAGGGTATGGAGAAAGGCTGAAAAAGTTGGTTAAAATCGAGATCGAATTGATAAATTACCAAACTAGAAAAATAAACTAATGTTGAATAATTACATCATTCGAAAACTTATCAAGAATAACACGAGCTTCTTCTCAAAATATGAATTTAACTGTTCAAGATCAATTAACATAGAACTAGTAATAATCAATATATATATGTTTTTTTTAGAACAATAAGAAATAACTCAGCAAATGAAACAAAAGAGCATAGTTAGGCAACTAACCAGATCAAATCTCGATAAAAAGGGAGTCAATAAAATGGGAAAAATTCTCAACGAATCAAAAGAGTGAGTTATGGGTTAACATGAATGGGTAAATCAAGAAACGGTATGTTAGGCTCAACGGGGTTCACTAAGGGTTAATTATGAAGGTAGGCTTTTTATGGGATAAGTGGGTTAAAACCTGAGTGCCTTTATCATCTCAGTATATCAAATCAAAGGTGTGGTCTCGACATGCATAATCGAAGCAAGTTCTAGAATAACAAATCAATATTGACACACTCATAACCAATAATAAAATGAGCAAGAAAAATGTATGCTCTAAAGGCTCAAAATCTCACAAAAGATTATGGTTTTGATGTCAAACTTGTAAATTTAAAACTTCAAGATAATACCTTAATTCAGGTAAACAACCTAAATTTTTTTTTATTTTGAAAATCAACTTATCATGCTTGATTCTCTCATATCTTAAAGTTTAAACAATTAATGCACAATACCTATGAATTTAATCCAAAACAAATCAATAAAAATCATAAATTAATAAAAATTTATTCTAATAGAAGTATGAGAAAATTACCTAAACACAATACATAATTCAAGGATTTTCTAATAATTATATAAATAACCTCCCCACACTTAAGATGTACATTGTCCTCAATGTACAAACAAATATAATCACAGTATAAACAAAATATCATAAGAGAGGGAGAAAACTGAAACTGCCCTGAATATTGGATGAAATCCCCAGAATAGTGAAAAGCGAAATTGTAGACAAATCTAGATGTAGTGCATAACTCCGAGCAAACTACTAAGAAAATAAACACAAATAGTGAAGAAGATTAAGGGATCATACTCGATTAGAAACAACCATAAAAATAAATATAGTTCAAAAGATAAAAACAAAAGAACTCTAAGAAAATAAAAATAAAAATAAATAAAACAAATGGACTCAATGGTCCTCATCATCAGACACGTCAGTGTCTTGAGTCGTCGGCGCTGAAGAGGAGATATGGAGATGCTGACATATTTGCTGCGGTGTCGTGTCAATACTGTCGAACCTCTGAATGCAGTACTGCTCGAAGCGAGTGAACCGCTCGGGGAGGTCCACTAAAATAGCAGAAGAAACAGGGCGGTGACTCAAAGGTGGAGGCTGTGGTGGGTCCTCGTGATGGAGAGGAACATCATCAGTGAAGTCCTCAGGTTCATTCTGAGCGTCAGAATGAAAAAATTGATACTGGGGAGGATCCACTCCATGACGCCGCTCGATCATCCTCATATGAATCATGCTCGAGATTCCCTGAGGGTATATTTGGCTGATGAGAGTAAGTGTGGAGGACTGCTCCAGTGTGTAGAGAAGACCGAAGTGTCAAGCAAGACGAGTCACATAAGGGCCTAAACAGATGGGGCCCTTCCTGTGGTGGTCAGTCTGATGGCGGAAGGCTAAGGCGATGAAGTATGCTAAATCAAAGATATGCCCGGTGGCCATGCTCCATAGAAAATAGGCATCATGAGTTCTAACGACTCCGGTTCTCTCTCTCCAACCTGTCAAAGTGTGAGCTAAAAGTGCATGAAGGTACCGTAAAGCTGGAGAGAGAGAAGTCGCCTTCGAGCGACTCGCATCATAAAGTGTCTGGCTCGCTATAAGCTTTGTCCAACAATGTGATGGTGTGTAATGGATGTGTCGATGTAGATGGAGAAAGCTCTCGACACTCATGAACTCCTCAGTGTAGAGTCCCATAGCAGCACCGAACTCGAGGACACTCATTTGGCGCACCAAACCACCAAATTAAAAAGTGATGGTACCTGGCTCGTCATGAGTTGTCATGACCTGCTGTAGAATAAATGTCAAGCAAAACTCCAATGTCAGCTCCATGTATATGGGCTCGGTGATGGAGAAAATCTGTCCCACGGAGCTGTGGTAATAAAGGCACAAATATCATCAGCTAGTCGGACCTGCTCCAATGCGGCCCAATCAATACATCGGCCTAGACCGAGTGGACGCTTTTGAAGTAACTAAAATGAATCCTCCTGGGGGCCCGCAGGAAATAGGAGATAAGGGCAGCGAGCCTGAGCGAAAATGCTCGAGGAGGAGGTCACGCCAGGGGTTTTTCGCTTTTTCAAAGTGGGGATAGTGACCTTAGACTTGTCGCATGTGTTCGTCATGATGTACCTGAAATAAAATAATTCACTATCAGAAAATACACATCACCAAAGGCCAAGAAGGTAAAATCCAAGTAGTCCTAAATAGCACATTACTCCTAAAACAATAACAAATAAGAAAAGACAATTCATGAAATTCTAAAAGAAAGATAATAAAAAGCAGGAATAAATAAATAAAGAAACAATTCTAATACTAAGAACAAGGAACAATAGTAATAGAAATAGTGAGTAATGAAGTCAAATTAATAAACTAAGGATGAAAAATACTAATGGCTAGAAAAATAAACTAAAACAGTAGCATTAAGAATAAAAAATGAATGATAAACAAAGTGAATTAAAAAACAAATATAACTAGAAAAATAAAACAATATAACTAAGGCTAGAAAATAATAGATAATAAACATAAAATAACTAATAATAATAATAAACAAGAAACAAATAAAGAAATAAATAAAATAGGGCAACAGTGGTTGACCGACGGGGAAATGGTAGTGGCGACCGGACGGCGACGGTGGAATGGAGGATGGCGGCAGTGGTGCGCGTAAGGTGTCACTAAATGTTGGCTAGATAGCTAGAAGAGAGAAGGGAATAGAAGGGGGAGATGGGGAAGGAGGGAGAGGGAGGGGTAGTGAAGGTTGGGGGTGCGTATGGCTCGAACGTAGGCGAGGGAGGAAGGGAAAAGAAAGGGCAAGCTGAGGGGGGCATGGCTGGTGCGGTCGTGGGGGTTGCTGGATGAGAGGGTCCGAGGCGAGGGGTGGTTTTAGTGAAGGGGGCTATCGACGAGAGTAGGAAAAGGAGCGGGATTGGTGCAGCCGATGGTGGCGAAAGGTGGTCAGAGAAGGGGAAGGCTTTGGAACTGGCAGATAGGTTTGGAGAATTCAGGGAAGAAGACAAAGTAAAAATAAAAAAATTAGGGTTGAGGGTTAAAAAGGGGGACACGATCGTGTAAGGCCCCATGTTGGGCAACATGGTTGTGTCACAAGCCCGTGTGGCTCTTGTTCAGCCCGTGTGCGATAAAAAATTTTAACCCAGTCTTCACACGGCCTCGGACATGCCCGTGTGTCCACACGACTGTGTCGCATGGCCGTGTGCAACCTCCTTTGCTTCTCCCACGCCCGTGTGACCTTCCACACACTTGTGTAGCTCGGTCTTGTCTTGCACATGGTCGTGTGCCTTACCTGTGTAACTCTCTGACTTGTTTTAAAATTGAAAAAATTAGCTTTTGGTTTCACATGGCCTGGACACACGAGTGTGTCTTTATCGATTTTTGAAAAAAATTAAGTCCCAGGATCCACACGGCCAAGGACACGCCCGTGTGTCCAGGCCGTGTGGGTCACACGGCCATGTCGCCAGGCCGTGTAACTTACTATCGAACCCCTTTTAATGCACACGGCCTGGGACAAGCCCATGTGTCCAGGCCGTGTGGGTCAAAAACATTTTTTTTAATTATGAAAATTAATTAATTTTAAAAAATATCATGAGACAAAATTAAGAAATTAGTAGTGTTAACACTCGAGTTGCCTCCCAAGAAGCGCTTATTTAAAGTCTAAGCTCGACTTACCTCATATTCGCACGGTCATGATGGTTCGTGGAGTTTAAACTCCTCTTTCTCGCTGTCAATTCTATTATCAAAATAAGGTTTGAGTCGAGTAATATTTACCTTAAAAGTGCCAAATTCAGAATGAGTTACCTCGATTGTACCGTATGGGAAGACATTCAATACCATAAAAGGAGTTGCTCCGTTTGCATTAAGCTCTGCAGTGGTAATTCGAGGGTCTATTTTATCTAACAGTACCTGGCCCCCAACCTTAAATTCATTCGTTCCATCCTTATGCTCGTCATGGTGTCGTTTTGGTTCTGCATCGTGTATTCTCGGTTTCTCCTTGACATATGTTCGCCATTCATCTAGTTCATTGATCTGTAGCATTCGTTCTTCATGAGTCGTTCTATTTTTGTCGCATGGATTGGAACGTGGCTCCATTACGTTCTTCCGAGGGATTTCCTGCAAAGAAGTTTAAGCCACAAGGTTACTCATATTAATAGGACTCGTACAATCATCTCGACCACTAGATGTCTTAACAGAATCACGAGCTTGGAGTTTAATCGTGTCATCACCTATACGAAGTATCAATTCACCTGTACCAACATCGATAATAGTTTTGGCAGTTGCTAAAAAGGGTCATCCTAAGATTAAAGGTACGTCACTATCCTCATCCATGTCTAAAACAACAAAATCAACTGGGAATATGAATTCATCAATTTTCACAAGTATGTCTTCAACAATACCCCTTATGAAATCTAATGGTTCTATCTACTAATTGAATACTCATCCTAGTTTGTTTGGGTTTCCCAAGACCTAGTTGCTTAAACATTTTATAAGGCATGACATTAATACTCGCCCCTAAATCAGCCAAAGCATTATCAACATTTAAACTACCAATTAAACAAGGAATAGTAAAATTCCCTGGATCTTTCAATTTATTGGGTAGTTTATTTTGCAGAATGGCTGAGCACACTGCATTTAGCTCCACGTGCGACGAATCATCTAACTTCCGTTTGTTTGGCAAAAGCTCCTTTAAAAATTTAACTGAATTGGGCATCTGCGAAAGAGCTTCAATAAACGGTAAGTTGATATGTAACTTTTTCAAAAGTTTAAGAAATTTACCAAATTGTTCGTTTGTGTGGTCTTTCTTTGTCGCATTGGAATATGGTACACGAGGTTTATATTCCTTACTGGCTGATTTTTGTTCATTTTGGCTTACCTCAACCTTACTTTTACTTACCATACTTTCTTGCCTCAGTTCTGGTTTAGATTCAACTAACCTTTCTTTATCTCGCATAGTAATTGCATGAAGTTGCTCCCTTGGGTTAGTTTCAGTATTATTAGGCAAGCTACCTTGTGGCCTTTCTAAAATCAACTTAGCAAGCTGACCTATTTGGTTCTTGAGCCATTGAATCAACGCTTGTTGATTTTTAAGTGTTGTTTCGGTGTTTTGGAAGCGGGTTTTTGACACCGAAATAAACTTCGTCAGCATCTCCTCAAGGTTCGGCTTTTTCTCTTGTTGGTAAAGTTGTTGTTGAAAGCCTAGAGAGGGTTGTGGTCTCTGGTTTCCTTGACCACCCTAAGAGAAATTGGGATGGTTCCTCCAACCTGCATTATAAGTGTTACTGTAAGGATTATTATGAGACCCATAATTATTACCCATATAATTGACTTGTTCGTTCTCTGTGCTAGGACCGTGAGGTAAATATTCTAGATTATTTGTTCCTCCTCCATTTGAATCGCATTTCATCACCGGATGTACCTGCGTAGAACCATATAAACCATCAATTTTCTTACTTAAAAGTTCTACCTGATTCGGTAACATGGTAACCGTATCTACGTTAAAAACACCGGCTGCTTTCATCAGCTTCGTCCTCATGACTTGCCACTGATAATTATTCAATGACATTTCCTCTATAAACTCATAAGCCATTTCAGGTGTTTTATTGTTTAGAGTACCACCGGCTGCTGCATTGATTAACTGCCTAGTTGAGGGATTCAAACCGTTGTAGAAGGCTTGAACCTGTAACCATAAAGGTAACCCATGGTGAGGGCACCTTATCAATAAATCCTTATACCTCTCCCATGTATCATATAGGGTCTCTAAGTCCATCTGTATGAAGGAAGAGATATCATTTCTCAACTTAGCTGTCTTAGCCGGTGGAAAGTACTTCAAAAGAAATTTCTTGGTCATTTGATCTCATGTAGTGATCGAACCTCGTGGTAAGGAATTCAACCACTGTTTAGCTTTGTTCCTCAACGAGAAGGGAAACATCCGTAGTCGAATGGCATCATCAGAAACGCCATTAATTTTGAAAGTGTCGCAAAATTCCAGAAAATTAGCCAAATGAGTATTTGGATCTTCATCTTGCAAACCATCGAATTGAACAAACTGTTGAATCATCTTAATAATGTTCGGCTTCAATTCAAAATTATTCGCAGTAATGATAGGTCTCACAATACTTGATTCAGCCCTAGTTAGAGTGGGCTTGGCATAATCGAACATAGTACGAGGAGCAGAATTCAGATTTGCAGGATTTGCGGCAACCACAGGAGGTAGCTGATTATTCTGATTATCAACCATCTCCTCAGTAATAACAATAATGTCCTCTTGCTCTTCCACTATATTCTATCAATTCTGCCTTGATTCTCTACGGTTTCTGCGAGCTGTACTTTCAATTTCACTATCAAATACCAAAGCTCCCGACGGGTTTCTTCTAGTCATAAACTAAAGGAACCTGCCATAAGAAAATAAAAGAAACAATTAGAAACCAAAATTAAGCTAAAACAAAAATAAAATGCAATATAAATAAAAATGGCTAAATTAATAAAAATTGAGTGTTCCTAATATTTTAGTCCCCGGCAACGGCGCCAAAAACTTGATGGTCACTAAACTAACTAAAATTACGACAAAGGCAAGCGCACCTATCGAATAATAGTATAGCTATGGTGAGTCGGGAATATCGTATCCACGAGGACTAAAAGTCTAGTACTTACTATTTTTCTATTATCTAGCCGATAAATTGAAGGAATTATTTTTAATCTAAAATTAACTAAACTAATTACTAAGAACGCGACAGAGAATGAATTAGAAAAATAATCAAATTAAACCAATGAGATAGACAATACCCAAGAAAGAATCCACCTAGACTTCACTTATTATTCTGAATCTGAATTAAACAATTTATTCACTTGTGCCTTGATCCGTAGAAATCCCTAATTTATGTTAATATCTCTTTCGAGAGTAAAAACAACTGACTCTAGGTTGATTAATTGAAGTCTCTTTCTAATTAAAACCCCTATTGTCGCATTAACTCGATCTATGGATTCCCCTATTAGATTTGACTCTAATTCGATAGATTTATGTCGTCCTATTTCTAGGATTGCATGCAACTCCACTCAATTATGCTCGATCTACTCTTAAACAATGACTTTTTCTCCACTGAATTAAGCACATTAAGCATGAATTAATATCCTGAAAATATTAAAACACGAAATAAGCATACATAATTGAGAACAAGAATCAAGTATTTATTGTGTAATTTAGAAATCAAATAATAAGGTTTATATAGGTTTCATCTTCCCTAGGCATCTAGGGAATTTAGTTCATAATCTTGAATAACATCATCTCAAAGTTAGGAAAACACAAGATATAAAGAAACCCAATAAAACTTCTGAAGAAATTGAATGGAAATCTTCAATCTTGGAGGAGATCCACTTTTGAAATTAATCCAGTGGCGTTCTTCGAGTCTTTTCTTCGTTCTTCTCTGCGTGCTCTCTTAGGTCCTCTTCGACTATGTATTTATAAACTTTAGAATGCTCAGAATCCCTAAAAATTGGCTTTTTCCGCGTAAAAGAGAAATAGGGTGCGAAATTGACATGGGCTGGTACATGGGTGTGTGGCTCACACGGGCGTGTGACCAGCCCGTGTGGAAATGCCCAGGCCGTGTGGATCCTAAAAATAGCTTTTTTGTCTGATTTTGGCCCGTTTTTC
The DNA here is from genome assembly GCA_025698515.1 of Gossypium sturtianum. Lineage (NCBI taxonomy): Eukaryota > Viridiplantae > Streptophyta > Magnoliopsida > Malvales > Malvaceae > Gossypium > Gossypium sturtianum. The sequence continues at coordinate 18,129,692 of CM046944.1, read as the reverse complement.
GCCCCCCTATGCTCACCTAAGCATAGAAACATGAATTTGAAGGATTAGGAGCATCAAATTCACTAATTTACATAATAAATCATCCAAAAACGCATCAAGAATGAGATTAAAAACATGTTACTTGCTTATCACTGAGATTGCCTCCCAAGAGCAAGCCATTCAACAACTCCAAGTCAATGTTAGAAGAGCCAAAGCCTTGAGGAATGACCTGCTAGCCAAGCTACTTCATTGAAGTTTGGAAAATTTGTTGAACAAAAAGGGGGAGTAGTATTGCAAGGAGCTAGCACTAGTGTTGGAATTGTTGATGAGGGAAACTTGCCTTTGTTGTCAATCATAGTTTTTGGTAGCACATTTTCAGGAGATCTCTGCTTAGGCTTGTCCTCTGCTGCAACTAATTTAGTATAATCAATCTTTTGCTGCTCTTGTTTAGTTCCAGATCATTTGCTTTAGTTGATGGACTTTTGTTGAAGTTCACTTGCTGCACAAGACTTTATTTCTTTTACTAGCTTGTAATGGTGTTTAACTTTGAACTTTTTTTATTTAGTTGGTTGATCTTTTGTGAACCTTATACTGTCTACGATAGCTATGATATGAACTTTGAGAGTTTTTCTTCTTAATGCTATTTTGGTTCATATGCATTAATGATTAATATGTTTGGTTATATTAGTAGTTGTAGTATGATGGATTAAGGGTTGTTACTTAAGGGGAGCATTGAAGTTTATTGTTGATTAAGCTCTTCTTTATTTTTATTTTTTTATGTTCAAAAATTTTTCAAAGAAGGAGATTATTGAAGTATACTTTTTTCATAGAGTGCTTAGACTAGTGCCTAAACAAGTGCAAGCTAGTAGTAGCATTGGTTACATAAAAAAACTGTCATGTTTGGATTGGCATATTTTGGCAACAAATATGTTTAGGCTATGATTTCCTTAGTTGGTTGAGATACTTGTGAACCCATTTTAGATATCCGAACTACATTTAGCAAGAAATCTTGGAGATTGGTTTGGATTGGGTCGAAATAATCATCATCCCTTATCTTATGGATCAGATCGACTCATGGCCATTATAGAAAAGATATCCAGTTGATTGAAGACTTATCGTGTGGCATTATAAAGATATTATATATGTTATTTATCTTAGTTAATTTGAGGGATAATTGATTGTAACAGTTGTAGTATGTTAGCAAGTCTCATTTATATATGGTGAGAACTTGCATAGGTATTGTATTGATTAAGAGAACTTTATTTTGTTTAATGAGGAACGTATTTTTGAGTGCATTATTTTGTAATAATCAAGTGTGTGACTTGGTTAGAGTCTTAAGTTTTCAAGGGAAAAACTTAGATGGGAGATGTTTATATCTTAGGTATGAAAGTGAAAAATCTAAACCAGTGAATGTTAGAGCTTGGAAACACTTGTACAATGTACTAAGATAGTGAATATTCTCTCTGGGTAAGGCCCTACAGATGTAGGGAAATTGAACTACGTAAACACATCTTGTGTTGTTTATTTTTCTGCTATTTTCATTACTCGTGCTTAATGCAGTTGAAACTTGTCTTAGCACTGCTTAAATTTGCCTTTAGATAACAATTGGACTCAACACTGTGCACAGTTGCTCAAGCCTGACTCGACCTAAAATATAAACCTCAAAATTTGTCCAAGTCCATCCATATTTATAAATGGCCAACAAAACTTTTTTAGTCTTACCCGATTTATTTTTTAATTTTTAAAATATAATTATTTTTACTTAATATTTAATAAATATATATAATTTATTAACATTATATACATTCTTTATTAAATTTATAAACATAAACAACTCAATACATTTTAATATATATATTATTGTTGATTATATTTATTTTTTTCCTATGATATAAATTACAAATATATAAACAACATATTATAAACTTGAAAGCAATTGAAATTGGGTAGAACTCGAGTATAAAAAGTTGGAGTCCAAGCTCAATCTATATTTTAAATAGACATAATTTTGCTGTTCAAACTTATTTTTCGAACCTAATATTTTTGTCCAACACATTCAATTTTCGAGCGGACTTTCGAACTTAGACGAAGAATGTCATCCTTAAACTGATTTAGTCTAAAATATAAAAAAAATTTGTTGAGAACCATTTTTTTTCATTAATGTTCAATACATAAAACATCACCATTAATATATATAGAACTCACTTCTGAATTATGTATAATAATTAAATTTGTATTGATAAGTGTTATACCCTCACCTTAGAAAGTCTTGCCAGATCATTCAATAACTAGGAAGTGTAGCCTTTTGGCCTTGCCAAGAGAGCAATATGCTTCGTTTAAACATCTCGACATAGCAATTGAACTCATAAGGTAGTAGTAGAATTAATATTTTTTTAAAAAATTATATATATTTATTTTCTAATTTTTTTAATTTTTATCTAGCTAAAAAGGACTAGTAGAATTAAAATATTGATACACATATAACATTTAAAAAAATTATAATATTTTTAAAATTTTATATTATTTAGAAAAATCATATTGAATAAATTTGGACAATGTTAAAATTCATTTCTAGACTTAAACTTTTAAGTGATTTTTAATAATTTTTATTATTTTTTTAACTTTTTGAATATTATTTAATTTTTTTTATAAATTTTAATAATATTTTAAGATTTTATGTTTTTTTTTTAAAAATTATAATTTAAAAATATTTTAAGTCTGGAGTGAAATTGTAGAAATGGTTGTTGAGGTTTATCCTAAACGTAAAAATTATCAATCCATCTTTTTAGTTTAGTTTAGTTTAGTTTAGTTTTTTTTTCCTACTATCAAATTATTCTGTTGCTAATGTCAGCGATGCAATGATTAAAGACAGAAAATATTGATAAAAAAATTTTAATTACTACAATTTAAAATTTTAAAGAACTAATTAAATATATTTTTTTTGGGTTTAATTGATTTTTGACAAATTAGAAATGTTTTTTACTTTTTTTGTGTGTGTTAAAAGAATAAATTACATCAAAGTAAATTGAGCAAAAATTCTACTAGTTTTGTCTTGTTGAAGCAAATCCGAGACCTCGAACGATGTTACCTCAACAATCTACAATTTTAATCTCCATGTGAAGCTCAGCTTAGCTAGAAAATCAGCTACTAAATTACATTCTCTAGAAACAAATCTTATCTTTCATTATCCTTCAGCTCTCGTAATCTGCCTAATCCTCCTAATTCCAGTGATTCTTGAATTTACCATCTCATTGCTGCATAAAATTTCAACCACTTTCAGGTTAGCAGTTTGTATAATAACCCTTTTGATACCTTTATTGAGTAAAACTAAAACACCATCTAAAACGTCCTATAATTCAACCTCAAAGGCTGTATATATTCTCAAATAATGGTTGAACCCCAAGACCCAATTCCCATAATCATCTTGCAGAACATCAATTACCAAAACATTCCTATTATCTCTAGCTAGTGCACCATCAATGGATAGAATCAACCACGTTTCATTCTTGGCATAATGTTTTGTACTTTAAACTTATATATATATATATATATATATATATTTACACGTAGAATAATAACAGAAAAGGTAGTCTGACATCAACCGTCAAACCATGCAGCAAAGATCCTATTTAAATAGTTAACATAAATCATTCATTTTAACGTATACTCCTATATTGATCATTTCTCACATGTAAAACCGATTGATCATTTTGACATGTGGTATAAAGATTTATGAGATACTTCCGGACCACAACTGGATGGTTAATTAATTGGCTGTATGCAATTGCTAGTACAAGTCTTTCTCTTTCGAGGAATATACATTTTCGTTTTCAGTATTATTTTTTCAAACAAAAATATGAATCACCCAATACCTTCCTACCCTATCTTTTGCAATTCAATAATTGAAGGAGGTCCCGCATGCCCCTCCCACTTTCTCCTTCCATCCATTCAAGAATTTGACCTTCTACTTCTACTACTAGTACTAGTACAACAATGGAGTATTTCACATTTTCCATTTCCATGCCCTTAAACTTCTCTCACTCTTCTCTTTAATTTAACACTTATACATTCATTATGGGCGTAATGATTTTTATTTTTATTTTTTGTAAACTTTGTTGATGTTACAGTCCACATATATGCCAAATCAATAATTTATTATTTTTTTAAAAAAATATATTTTTATATTTTTAATAATTTATATATATTTTTTAATTTTTTAAAATTAAAAAATAATTAATTGCTTACGTGGCTTCCATGTGCATGTCAAGTCAGCAAAGTTAACGATATTAACTTTTCCATCTATTTTAGGTGGTTTGATAAACAATGCAAGTTCGAAGGCTAAAAGAGACAAAAAATTAAATGGAGAACTAAAATGACTTCTTTTGCTAAATTGAAGGGCCAAATAAGTCATTAGGCCTAAATAAAATAATAAAGTTAAAGTTTTAAAACTCGTTGTGTTAGGTTTAAGCCTCACTAGTTGTTAATTTTTATTGTTTTTAAATAAAATATGAAAAAAGCAAAAAAACAAAAAAACTCACATAATAATACAATTTGCTTTGTTAAAAGGAGCTCGTTGACTTGTGGAAGCAACTTAGTCAGATGTTTTAATTATAGTATAGATACAAGGGAATGGCCTTAAGATTTTGAATATATATATAGTCAACTCTCTATAACAGTCTGCTAAAATTTTGACGGATATAAAATTGAATGTATTTAACGTATAACAACATTTGATATTTAGATGATATTTATTTTTTTATTTTGAAGTTAAAAATATAATATTAGGCTTGCCTCCAAGAAAAAGAAGAAGCCTCCTTTCTTTGCTTCGACTAATCACCTACTTCAGTCTTTCTAAGCCTTGAAACCGTAACTATACTCTGGCTACTATGTTCTCAAATTCAGTTCAGTCTTTTTCTCTTCCTCTATTAAAATATCTATCCTCTTCGTGACCTTTCACCGGAATCTAATAAGAATGGAATTGATTCAACAAGCGCCTTCTCCCTCGGGTGACTTCCCTCCCTTTGGATGGAGCTTTGGAACTAAGGAAATTTAAGATTATCATTGCCGGCTATATACTCTGTATCTATATAAAGCAGGAATAAGTCAAGCAATCCTTGACCCAACAATATTATTTATCATCTCTTTGACAAATTTTATGAATGTAATTTCATTTATTAAAAAATATTTTTTAATAATAAAATATGATTAATAGATTTTTATGTAAATTTTAAATATTTTGTTGAAATAATATTCTAACTAAAATTTATTAATTTTACTTTATTTAGGAATAGAACTAATTTCACTAAAATTGAAAAATGAGAGTATTGTAGACAATTACAACAAACTTGGTTGTTGTATGTGGAAAGCTACTTCATAGTTTATGGATGTTGCTGCTATATGTGGAGAGTTATTATTGAGGGTAAAAGTAAAACATAAAAAATTAATTCTACAAAAAGCTTGTTGTTATAATAAAATGTCGTTATAGAGAAGGCTCAGTGTACTGTTGAGATATCAACTATTAATTAATGTGTAAGAGGGAAATTAAGAGCCTATTTGGTTGTGAAATCGACTCCAATGAGATTAAAAATAATGGTAGTAATAAGATTAGTTCCTATAATAATGAAATTGAGCAATGTAGTGGTGAAATTAAAATCAATGATGCAATATATGATTGGATTCAATTGTAATGGTGTTGGTGAGATGAATCAAGAGAAAAATGACCATTAAAGATAACATATCAAAATGTGTATATACACAATAAAACTTTTATTTTGTTTTATAACTTTATAAGTAATTATTTTTAAAAAAAAAAATTATATTTATGTAAAATGTTAATAATTATTGTTCTTCCAATGAATTTGTCAAAATGCCAACAAGGCAATTCACCACTTGGCAAGGGCGATCTTATTATATATAGATCATTACTCTTTTGATGTTTTTCCATCATGTACTTTTTGATATTTTATCGACAAGCATTTCTTCCGCTTACACAAATGAGGTCAAGGAAACTAGGACTAGGTATAATGGGTGAGCCTATTGGCTTAGGTTTTTAGTTTTCTTCTCTCTTTTCTTTGGTATTGTTGACTTGTTTCTTATCTTGCTTTGGCAATGGTGTTTACTTTTAAAATTAATAATAATTAAAAAGATTAAATAAAAAATTGACCCCCAAACTATAACACTTTTTCCACTTAGCACCTAAATTTGTTTTGGTCAAAACTATGATTCTTTTACACTAAATATCCAAATCTATTATTTCCAATAAAAAAATTATCAATCAAAACTTGCCACATCATTTAGCTCATGGATTTTATAATTTTTAAATAAAAAAAATTAAAAATAATTTTATTTAATTAAATAAATTAAAAAGGAAAAAATTTAACCAAATTAAAACTTGACACATTTTTTTTCTTTCTCATCACCTTCTTCTCTCTTTGCCTTTATGGTTATCTCTCTCTCTCTCTCTCTCAACAAGCAAAAAAATAAAAATAAAAATAGAAATAAACATACAAAACAATTATTCTATCAACGATTTAATTGGTATTGTAAAAATACTGACTATTCAATTCTCATTTTGGCTTGGTTGTACTATTTCGATGTTCGATTTAGTTAAATTTGAATCTCTCACGTTTCTCAATGTGGTTTTTTTTTTTTTTTTTGAAGATTCATCTTATTTCACTTAGTTTTATGAACATGTTGATGAAGCTAGGGTGAAATTGCATCGAGGCTTCTAGGTGTGATGACAATTTACTCCTTTTGATATTAGAGATTATGAATGGGGTTTATGCTTTATTGTTTTGGTGTACTGGTTTTGATTTGAAAACTATTTTCCTTTTAATTAAGTTGATCTATGATAAGGTGCATGCTTATTGATTTTGATGGATTTTTAAAAAAATAAAAAAAAATTATTTTTTATTAAGCTAAAGAAAATCTCAATAGATGGATGATGAGTTTAAAAAAGAAAAGTTGCATAAATAGATAGATATATATATAGAGAGAGAGAGAGAGAGAGAAAAAAATACAAGTTAAAAATAGTTAGTTCTTTTCTGGTTTTTTTTGTCAAAGTGTCACGATATGATTGGTTGATAGATTTTCTATGTTAGTTGAGAAGACGATGAAAATTGAGAGTGAAGAATCAACAAAAGGAGAAGAAACAAGGTAAAAGGAATCTTGAGCAAACTAATTCTTCACCTCAACCATCAGCTAAGAAAGTTTAAGGATTCTGTGGGACCAAGTAGGCCTACACCAGTTAGTGTACAGAGATCAAAATCAAGACTATTGAAAAATCTGTAAATAAACCTTCAATCCCTATCTGGGTTAGAGCTTGTTTTAGATGTTGCTCAAAAGAACATTTTCTCGATATAAAGTATCCTTACTCAAACTATAATATCGACTCCTCTGGTACAAAGGGATAGAAAAACTAAAGTTATTGAGAAAGTTAATGATAGCCAAAGGACTTCAAGACAAGAATCAAAAGGTGGTCTAGTTCGTGCTTATGTTGTGAAAGCTCAACAATATGATGACACACTTGGTGATAATATGGGTATGATTCTTTATTATTTATTTTGAATAGTTGTTATTAAATAAAGATATTAATTATTCTATTGCATTGCATGAATAAGAAAGAATAGAAGTCTGAAAGTGATATTGAGATGAAAATATAATATTTGAAGAAATTTCAGTGATGGAATTTCTTAAAAGGGGAATATTTTATATAGTAAATGGGAATGTATAAGTATAATTATCAAGAAAATGGATTGAGATTACTACAATAAAGTATATTGGAGATGAATTACATATTTGACTAGAAAGCATGAGTAATGAAATTTACAAAGAATTAAATTGAGAATTTGTGAAAGTTTGAGGAATAAAAGTGTAAATTTACCATATTAAGAAAAGGGAGTGTGATAGAATAACTATTTTTTATGAATGTGACATGGAAATATATGCATATGTGGAGTTTGAAAATTTTAGATAAGAACTAGATTGAAAAGTGGTGAAAAGCACATGGATTAAAGTGCAATTTTACTAGTTTAGTGGGAAAATGACTTAAATGCAATGTTACCATTTTTAATATATATTTGGAGTTCTGTTACCAGAGTTCTGCCATAGTTTATTTATTTTACACCAAAAAGGGGCTGCACGGACTTTCAAACGTCACCAAATCATAAAGTGTATTTAGAAATGGTCTAATAAGTATTTAAAGGACAAGATATATATCAAAAAGGTAAATGTATGATTATGGTTTCAAATGTTAAGTTTAATTGTAACGCCATGAAAAATTTATTTTTGTATCTATGAATTTTGATATAAAAATGTGTATTTGTTTCAGTGGTTAAATGTTTTGGGTGTGTGTATGAGGTTTTAGGTCCAAATCCCACCTTTAGCAAATTTTGTTATTTTTTATCCTAACCTTACCCTTATTGAGTGGACTTATATAAAATTGTTTGTTAATCTTTATCAGAATGAGTTTGTTGGTTTGAGTGGTAAGGGGTTGGTGTGTTGGGGGTCCTATGTTCAAATCCTTACGCGAGCGTGGGTATTATTTTTGGTTCGGTTGTATGGTAGAGTTTCGGTGCTTATGGGATTCTAGGGTAGTTGGATGTGAATTAGTGGGGAGTTAGGATATTAGTGGGTTTTTAAATTAGATTTTATTTAATTTTTATTCTTTTTGTTTTTTTCTAATTTTTCTCTCATCTTTTCACATTATGTTTCCCTTTTCTCCTCTGCCGAATTTTCGTCTCTCCCTCTCTTTTTCAGTTTTTCCAAATTCGCCTTCTTTTTGTGCAACGTTTGACTGCGTTTGTTCGGTAAGTCTTGTATTGAAACGATCTTGCTAGTGTTTTAATGGGGGTTTTGTGTTTACTTTCGGTTAGGGGAAGGCAAGAAGCAATTGGTGCTCCTGCAGCGATTTGAGCATTAGGGGTTTCTATTCATCGGTGGTAAGTTTTTGAATTCTTGGTTTGTTGTTATAAGGCTCCGTTTGTGGAATGGTTTCGGATTGAGTTTCGTAAGTGTGTACTGGATTTGGGCTTTTGGATGTTGTTTCTTAGGTTCGGTGGTCTCGGGAGTGCTTGTGCATCAAAACAATATCAGGTTGTACCCCTTATGCGTGAAAAATGAGTTTCGGTAAAAGCTGAAAGTATAGACTGTCGACGCCACATGAGCGTGTGGTCACCTGTGTGGTTGGCCATGCGCAAAACACGACCGTGTGGTGGTATGGGTGTGGCCGTGTGGGCCACACGGGCTAGGCCAAGTCGGGCGTGTGGGCCTACACGGGCATGCCACACGGGCATGTGGGTTTTGGGCCAGGCCGTGTGGGTCATACGGGTGAGGCCAATCTGGGCATGTGGGCCCATATTTTTGAAATTTTCACTAGGGCCGCATGGGTCGTTCCGATTGACTGTGGGCCTACCGTAGGGTCAGTAAGGGCTAACCAAACCCTAGTTTGTGTGCTATGATATTCTGATAGATTGATATGAGTAAGATACTAAATGTATGTCTGACTGTACTGTTAATGAAGCATGTTAGGCATGTTAAATCTGATATTTCTGTTCTGTATTCTGTATATGTATATGGGGTGGGATTTGTATATGTAGAGGAAGTGATCTGTATGGCGACATTTTGCCTATATTCTACCAGCTTGACTGCATATGGTCTTTAGAGTGTCGCATAGACACTATATGGTGTGTAGGGATGGGTGGGCGTTTTTAACCCCACATGGTGTGATGGGATGGTCGGAGATGGTGTGTAAAGGATGGGGGTAGGACTCACTGTATCTGTTTTATTTATCTGATTCTGTTATCTGTATCTGTAAAGAACTTAGGTCCGAATCTGAATCTGACTGTATTTGTGAATTCTGTATGTATTGTATGTCTATTTCTGTTGGGTTACACATTGAGTTTACGAAAACTCACCTCTGTTTGTCTGTTCTGTTCAGGTAATCCACAGACTTAGGCGGATCGGTGCGATGGAGTCTCACAGTAACCACGAGATGTAAACTGATTTAATAATGGTTTTAATTGTTTTAAGTAGTATTTCTCTGAGAGTTATGTAATTTTTGGACTCTCTGGACTGTTGGATTCTATTTCTGGTTTCGGAGGTGTTTTTAACCTTTATTACGACTTTTAACTAAATCGCAGTTTTACGAAAACTAATTTTTTTTCAAAAATATGAACTGGATTTCCAAAATATAACGAATTTATTAGACTTCCACTGTAAATTGTGTTTTGGGCAAAATAAATTAATTAAATAATGTTTTCAATAAAAGTTGTATAAACAAAAATGGGTTACAAAGCTTTAATGAATTTGCATCGTTTTTAAAACCCCTTTATGGTAACATTACTAGATTCGACCATAACATCTAGGCCGGTTTTGGGGTGTTACATTTTGTGGTATTAGAGCCAAGTTACAAAACTCGGGCTGTGAATTTTCGGTTCCAAAATTGTGTTTTAAAAAAAAGAACTGATTTTTAAATAAATTTGGATAATTTGAGAAAATATGTGGTACACCGAGTCTCCGGCGTCGATCCTGTAAGTATTTCTAAACTTAGATGGATATTCTGAAAATACTGTAGATAGTACTTTCTGAAACTGTACTGAGATAGCTAGAGACTGAAACCTCTGAAAATATTTCTGAACTTCTGATAATTTATGCATAAAATATCTGCTAATAAATCCTGGAACTGATACATAAAATTTTATAATGTATATAAAATTTGAAATTTTATGATTAGCGCTCATGAAACTCGCGGACGTGGTATTCGTGGCCATGGTAGAGGCCGTAGAGGGGCTCGAGCTGAGTCTTCCTCTCTGGACAGTATGCCAAATTTAGATACGAGTGAGACACCGGTTTCGCCTGCTACTGAGACTAGGTCTTAAAGCCGTTAGACTGGGGACGACGCACTGTCTCACGCCATGTTGAGGGTATTAGAGAGGGTTGCTGGACCCCACTTTAGATCTGGGGGCCGTGGGTCAATAACTGAATGACTCCGATCCAATAGTGCTGAGTTGTTTAGAGGTGTCACTGGAGTCGCCCCTATTGTGTCCGAGTATTGGTTGGAGGCCACCGAGAGGATCATGAATGATATAGACTGTACTCCCGAGTAGAAATTTAAGGGTACAATTTCTTTGCATCGCGACGAGGCATATCAGTGGTGGTTATCGGTTGAGGAGGGTACTCTGCCTGATTGTTTGAATTGGGACTTCTTCAAGATTGCCTTTCAGGGGAAGTATGTGGGGGCGAGCTATGTGGATGCTCGTAGGTGTGAGTTCATGAATCTCACGTAAGGTGATAGATCTGTGGTCGAGTATGATGTCGAGTTTTTAAAGTTGAGCCGCTACGCTCGAGGCATGGTGGCATTTCAGTATAAAAAATGAGTTCGCTTTGAGGATGGCTTGAGGGATAATTTGAGGGTACTGATTGCTCTACAGAGGGAGCAAGAGTTTGCGGTTCTAGTTGATAAGGCAAAAATCACCGAAGAGGTTAAACACATGGAGTGCCAGAGTAGGGACCGAGAGAAAGGTAAGAACAAGAGGGATTTAGAGCCCTCTAGTTCTGTTCAGACGCCTAAGAAACGGGTCAGACCTCATGGTTCGGTTAGAGTGGGGGTTCCTGTTGCTCCTAATGGGATTCAACTTTGTGGGGATTGTGGTAGGCGCCATCCGGGCGAGTGTTGAAGGAGGTTAGGGGCTTGTTTGAGGTGTGGATCCTTAGAGCACCGTATTAGAGAGTGTCCACAGCGGGCTAATCAGATGCAAGCTTCAGGACTGGGTCCTGTACAGCCTCATGGCAGTTCAACAGCCACTTAGGGGTCGTGGATCGGTTAGGGGTGATGATGGTATGGGACGAGAGCAGAAAGCACCGGGCAGAGGTGCTAGTCAGACGGAGGCGAGGCAGCCTACACTGTTCTATGCTGCTCGATGTCGAGAGGAAAGAGGCGCTCCTGATGTTATCACTGGTACGTTCTTTATTTTTGATGTACCTTATACTGCTCTGATAGACATAGGTTCTACACACTCCTATGTAGCTAGTACTGTTTCTAAAAACCTAGGGATTTCTGTTGAGAGCACTTCTAGTGAGATTACTGTACTGAGTCTGTTGGGGCAGTCTATTCGGGTTAATAAACTTTATATGAATGTCCCGTTGGAGGTGCAATGGGTTGTATTTTGGGGAAATCTGATAGAGCTTCTGTTTGGGGAGTTCAACTTAATTCTGGGTATGGACTGGTTGGTCGAGCACCGAGTTAGTTTGGATTGCATGACTAAGAGGGTCGTTCTGAGGACCGAGGATTAAAAGGAAGTGGTTGTGATTGGTGAGTGTCGAGATTATCTGTCCAATGTGATCTCTGCTCTTGTGGCTGAGAAACTGGTTCGGAAAGGGTGTGAGACGTATTTAGCTTACGTCAATGTTTCTATTTCTGGGACTCTTCTATCGGGGATATCAGAACAGTGAGGGATTTTCTGAAAGTATTTCCTGAGGAGTTACCAGGTTTACCTCTGAATCGAGAAGTTAAGTTCGGCATTGAGCTTTTACCGGGTACAGCTCCAATGTCCATCGCTCCCTACCGAATGGCACCGAAGGAGCTTACAGAGCTTAAGGCTCAACTTCAAGAGCTTCTTGATCGTGGTTTTGTCCGACCTAGTGTGTCTCCGTGAGGGGCACCGTTTTTGTTTGTTAAGAAAAAGGATGGAACCATGAGGATGTATATTGATTATCGGCAACTGAATAAACTGACAGTGAAGAATAAGTATCCACTTTTGAGGATCGACGATATGTTTAATCAGTTCCAAGAGGCTTCAGTGTTCTCGAAAATAGATCTCCGTTCTGGGTACCATCAGCTTAGAGTTAAGGAAGCTGATGTTCATAAGACTGCATTTAGGACTCGTTATGGACATTATGAGTTCCTAGTTATGCCTTTTGGTCTGACGAATGCTCCAGCTGCATTCATGGATCTGATGAACCGAGGCTTTCATCCATATCTAGATTAGTTCGTTGTGGTTTTCATCGACGATATTTTGGTTTACTCTAAGACCAACGATGAGCATATTAGAGTAATGCTTCAGATACTCCGAGAGAAGCAGCTCTATGCTAAGTTAAGCAAGTGCAAGTTCTAGTTGCGAGAGGTAACTTTTTTGGGGCACGTGGTTTCTGCTGAGGGGATCCGAGAAAGATCAATGTTGTGCTTGGTTGGAAATAGCCTAAGAACGTATCTAAGATCTACAGTTTTCTAGGTCTTGCGGGTTATTATCGGCGGTTTGTCGAGGGGTTCTCTCTGATTGCAGCTCCTTTGACTAAGCCTCTACGCAAGGGTGTTCCTTTTGTTTGGACTGATGCACAACAATCGAGCTTCGAGAAGCTCAAGTCTGTTCTGACTCAGGCTCCTGTGCTGATACAACCTGAATCTGATAAAGAATTTGTAGTCTATAGCGATGCATCGCATGTTGGTTTGGGATGTGTACTGATGCAAGATGGTAAGGTTGTGGCTTATGCGTTCAGTCAGCTTAAGACACACGAAGAGAATTATCCGACGAATGATCTCGAGTTGGCTGCTATGGTTTTTGCGTTGAAGATCTGGAGGCATTATTTGTATAGTGAGAGGTGTATCATCTACACTGATCACAAGAGCCTCAAGTACCTCCTTACTCAGAAGGATTTGAATCTTAGATAGCGCCGATGGATTGAGCTACTCAAAGATTATGACTGGACGATAGAGTATCATCCTGGTAAGGCCACTGTGGTGGCCGATGCTCTAAGTCGTAGAGCGATGACTGATCTGAGGGTGATGTTCGTTCGTCTTAGTCTGTTTGATAATGGGAGTCTGTTAGCTGAGTTGTAAGTTAAGCCGACTTGGATTGATCAGATTCGGGATAAGCAGTTAGGGGATGAGTCTCTGGGTTTGCAGTTTCGTCAGATTAAGAGTGACAATACTTCGAATTTTGGGCTAAATAAAGATGGAGTTCTGTATTTTCGAGGTCAGATCTGTGTGCCGAATGATTCTGATCTGAGGCAGTTGATTTTGAGGGAGGCGAATAGTAGCTCTTATGCTATGCATCCCGGTGGTAATAAGATGTATCAGGATCTCCGTGAACTATATTGGTGGTCGAGTTTAAAACATAAGGTTACAAATTTCATTGCTCGTTGTCTGACGTACCGGTAAGTTAAGGCTGAGCACCAGTTACCTTCGGGTTTCCTCCAAGCCGTTAAGATTCCCTTATGGAAATAGGAACGAGTGACGATGGACTTCATTAGTGGGTTGCCCTTGACACCCACTAAAAAGGATTTTGTTTGGGTCTTCGTGGATCGATTGACCAAGTCCACTCATTTTATTCCGGTTCAGATGGACTACTCTCTGCAAAAGTTAGCGAAGCTCTATATCTCTGAGATTGTATGACTGCATGGGGTTTCGATTTCGATAATTTCTAATAGAGATCATCGCTTCACTTCTCGATTCTGAAAGAAATTACATGAGGCTCTAGGTTCGAGATTGGACTTCATTACTGCATTTCATCCTCGCATCGATGGTCCGTGCATGCGAGAGGGTGATTCGATCTTTGGAGGATATGCTTCGAAGTTGTGTAATAGATTTCCGAGGTAGTTAGAAGGATTATCTGTCGCTAGTTGAGTTAGCCTACAATAACAGTTTCCATTCTAGCATCCAGATGACACCTTACGAGGCTTTGTATGGTCGTAAGTGTCGTACTCCGCTATGTTGGACTGAGTTGGGTGAGCGTCGGGTTTTAGGTCCTGAGTTGGTTTTTGAGATCAAAAATAAAGTTAGACTGATTCGGAATCATATGAAGGCGACTTCTGATAGACAGAAGTCTTATGCAGATCTGGAGAGAAGAGATATTGAGTACTCTGTGGGTGACTTCGTTTTTCTTAAAGTTTCTCCGTGGAAGAAAGTTCTAAGATTCGGTCGTAAGGGCAAGTTGAGCCATAGGCTCATTGAGCCGTATCGAATTTTGAAGCATGTGGGACCGGTCGCTTATCAGTTGGAGCTACCTCCAGAGTTAGACTGTAACAGCCCGGTTTAGACATTAGTCAGAATAATGGTTTTGAGACCATATATCCGAGGTCGAAATAATATTTTAATGTTATTTTTGGTGTTGATTATATGTGATATAGCCTGTGTGAAAATTCTGTGTGGTAATTTTATCGACTGTGTGTCAAATTGTGAGAAAATGACTTAATTGCGTAGAATGCAAAAGCTGTGTGCTGATTGTTAAAGTGTCTAATTGTTGTTGGCTTTGAAATGGGAAGCCCTTAATAGGCAAATAGCCCATTAATAAGATGAGTGGGTGGTAATGGTCAAGAATGACCTTGCATTATATGTTATATATATATTTATTAGTAAAGGTTAAATTTGTAAAATGATAATTAAGTCATTATTTCATTAAACATAAAATAAATAAACATGATAGTGGATTTTAATTCATCCATCTATCACTGAAATCATGAGAGAGGAAGAAAAGAGAAAGCAAAGCTAGGTTTCGGCTCTTGTCTTCCTTGATTGAGGTATGAGTTTTGTTCGATTTTTGATAATTTTTACGTTTCTGAAATCGTTGCTTTGTACTCTACAAAACCCATGTTTCAATTTTCTGAATTGATGATGTTTTTGTGATGAGCCATTGATGAATGCTTGAGCTATGTGTTAGTTGATAGTGAAATATGAAACTTGGTGTTGGGTTAATATAGTTTGTATTTGGATTTTTGATGAAATTGAGTAATTTGGGTTAAATTTAGAAAAGTGTAAATTGAAGGACTAAAATGTGAAATAAATGAAATGTGTGGGCTTGTATGAGTATAGTGAGAATTCGGCTAAGCATGGGTACAAGCAAATTATGTGTATTTGGTGATTTGATGAATTAAGGACTAAAGTGTTGAAATATGAAAATGTGAGGGCTATTTTGTAAAATGCCCTAAATAAGTGTGTGTGGACTAAATTGAATGAATTGGAGATTGAATGGATTGAATTTGAATGTGTATAGACCAAGAAATGAGAGGTTCGAATAGAGATCGAGGCAAAGACAAAGTGCTCGATTAATCGACCGTTTCAATATTTCGACGTCCGAGGTAAGTTCGGACATAATACGTGTATTTACTATGTTTAATGTTATAAGATGAATGATATGATATTATTGAATTGTGAATGCTATATGAGGATTCAAGTTATGTTGCACTAAGTGTGCGTATTCGAAAATGTGACCGAGATGATTAGCACTGTGTGTGCGAAATAATATAAGCTTTGGTTTTGTGGTTGGCACTGTGTGTGCGATACTGATTTAAGATCGGTTTGATATGGATGCACTATGTGTGCGATGTTAAATAAGCTTCGGCTAACTATTTGGGCACTAAGTGTGCGATTGAACCAAAGAAGGGACGAAAGTTGATCGAAACGAAATAGTGAGTATTGAGTTGCATATGTAATCGACAACTAAGTGTTGGCTAAGGTACGTTCGGAACCTATGTGGTTGATGAAACTATGAATGAGTTTATAGAAGGTTAATTGAACATATTAGTTTTGGATAATATGAGATATGAGATTGTGAAAAAATCTATGTGATGATTTATTTTGGTTAATGTATTTTGTTACGAACTTACTAAGCTTTTGAAAGCTTACTGTGTGATTGTTTCTCTGTTTTACAGTGTCAGTAAAGCTACCTCGGATTCGGGAATCGTTAGCATCTCTATCACACTATCGGCAAGCTATTTTGATACTTTTGGAAAGATGTATATAGATGAAATATGGCATGTATAGGCTAGAAGTTATGATATGTCTTGAAATGTTTAATCTTTGCCATGTGATTTGGCTTGGAAGTTGAATGATGTAGAATTTATGAATGAGCTATGAATGTGGTATATTTTATGACTTTGTGGATTATGAAAGATGTTGTTTGAAGATGAATTATGGCATGAATTACACAATGCTTGATGTATACATATATTTTGAGATATACAATTGTTATTTTGAATAGACTTATTGTAATGATATTAGGCATGGAAGTAGATGGTAATGTTGATGATTATTTGGTGCATGAAATGGCATGTTGAATGCATTTAAAAGTATGAATTGGTATTGTATTGAAGCTTGTTGGTTGAACTTTGTGTGGGTTACAAATTGGCCTTGCAAATGGCCTATTTTGCATACATGGCTAGGAGACACGAGCGTGTGTCTCTGCCGTGTGGTTTAAGGATCACTTTTAGTTGTGTCTGGACAGGGTACATGGCTGAGGCCCACGGGCGTGCATGGTGGCCGTGTGATCAAGTCAATAGCTAGCCTAGTAACACACGGCCATGGCACACGGGCGTGTCTAGTGGCCGTGGGGATAAGTCAGTATGCATACTCTGTTTTGACACGGCCTTGACACATGGGTGTGTCTGGTAGTCGTGTGAGACACACGGCCTGTTTGCACGGCGTGTGACCTCAATAATATTGAAGAATGTTTGAAATTCTAAAAATTTTCGTAAATGTTTAGTTTAGTCCCGACCTCTTTCTAACACGAGTGTTAGGTCTCGCAGACCTACATAAGGGACTATATGCTCGTATTTGAGTATGTTTAATTGATGATTAACTTTGTGTCATGAAATGGAGGTGAAATGTGCCGGTTGTTCAATAATGCCTCTTAACCTTATTCCGGCGACTGTTTTGGGTTAGGGGTGTTACAATTTTATTAGTATCAGAGCTACGGTTTAGTCGATTCTCAGACTAACGTAGCATGTGTGAGTCTAGCTATACATGCCATATATGAAATTGCGATAGTGTGATGAATCCTGACAGTTGAAAATGTGTTTTTATATAGTAATGGATCCCGATCGAGCAGTTGCTGATGATGTTGAGAGTAACGCGCCTGCTCCTGCTCAAGGGACAGCGCCGGCCACATCTAGGCCGAATGATAGTGGTGAGAGAGGAGAGGCTAAGCAAGCCTTCTTCCGAATGATGAGTGAGTGGTTTTCGGAATTTGTTCGAACGAATCCGGCTGCTCTACAACCTCCACCCCCACAAGTACCTGTTGGGCCACAAGTTGTAGATCCGATCAGATTGAATAAACCTCCTGTGGATAAGATTCGTAAGTACGGGGCCGAAGAATTTAGGGCCACAACTGATGATGATGCTGAGCGAGTCGAGTTTTGGCTCGATAATATAATTCGGGTATTCGATGAGATATCATTGACCCCTGATGAGTGTATTAAGTGTGCAGTTTCTTTGTTGAGAGATACGACTTATAACTGGTGGAAGACGTTGACATCTGTGGTTCTGAGAGAGAGAATTACCTGGGATTTCTTTCAAGCTGAATTTCGAAAGAAGTATATCAGTTAACGATTCATTGATCAGAAAAGTAAAGAGTTTCTAGAGCTGAAACATGGCCGTTTGTCAGTTACTGAGTACAAGCGGGAATTTGTGAGACTGAGCCAGTATGCACAGGAATGTGTTTCGACCGAAGCTACTATGTGTAAATGCTTCATAGAAGGATTGAATGAGAACATTAAGTTGTTGGTTGGGATACTTGATATAAACGAATTTGTTGTGTTAGTCGAAAGAGCATGCAAAGCCGAGGAGCTCAGTAAAGAAAAGAAGAAAGCTGATTCTGAAGCTCGTGATGAAAGAGAAAGATCGATGAGTAAGTTTTCTCAACCTTCGACGAAGAGATTTAGAGATACAAGTAACCGATCAAATACTTCATTTGGACATCCGAATAGAGACCACGCAAGACTAAGTGTTGGTCCGAGAACTCAAGCTCCAATAGAATCAAGTGTTGATAGTGTCAAAAGTAACAAACCTGAGTGTAGACAGTGTGGAAGACGACATGTGGGAGAATGCTGGGGCAAGTACAACAATAGAGTTTGTTATAAATGTGGATCACGAGATCACTTCATTCGAGACTGCCCAAAGATGGCTGAGGAAGAAAATGTTCAGAATGTGTGATCAAGTAATGTGACGGTTAGGGGTAGACCACCCAGAAACACCAGAAATGTAAGTGGAAGCCAGAGAGGGACTACTGATACAGCTGTGAGATCCGAGGCGAGTGCACCTGGCCGAGCTTATGCTATACATACGCGAGAGGAAGCGTCATCGCCAGATGTCATTACTGGTACTTTTACTCCATTTGATACTGATGTGATTGCATTGATAGATCCAGGTTCTACTCATTCCTATGTGTGTATGAATCTAGTATCAAGTAAGACTCTACCTGTTGAGTCTACTGAATTTGTGGTTAGAGTATCGAACCTCTTAGGCAAATGTGTCTTGATGGATAAAGTGTGCAAGAATTGCCCATTGATGTTTCGGGATATATACTTTCCGGCTAATTTGATGTTGTTACCCTTTGATGAATTTGATATTATTCTGGGTATAGATTGGCTTACTGTGCATAATGTCATTGTGAACTGTAAAAGAAAGAGTATTGAATTGAGAAGTCAGAATGGTGAGATAGTTCAAATTGAATCCAGTGATATGAAAGGGTTATCAGCTGTTGTAACTGCAATGAAAGCTTTGAACTATGTGAGAAAGAGTTGTAAAGCTTATCTAGCATATGTGATTGATACAAAAGTGTCAGAAAAGAAAGTTGAATCTGTGCCTGTGGTTAGTGAGTTTCCAGATGTGTTTTCTGAAGAATTGTCGGGATTACCTCCAATCAGAGAAGTTGAATTCGGTACTGAATTAGTTCCGGGAATGACTCCTATCTCGATAGCTCCATATAGAATGGCACCAACAGAGTTGAAAGAGTTAAAGTCTCAGTTACAAGAGTTGACTGACAGAGGATTTGCACGACCGAGTTTCTCGCCCTGGGGTGCTCCTGTGTTGTTTGTGAAAAAGAAAGACGGTACTATGAGAATGTGTATTGATTACCGAAAATTGAACAAAGTGACGATAAAGAACAAATATTCGTTGCCTCGTATCGATGATTTGTTTGATCAGCTGAAAGGAGCTACAGTGTTTTCTAAGATAGATATGAGATTGGGCTACTATCAATTGAGAGTTAAAGAATCCGATGTGCCAAAAACTGCTTTCAGAACGAGGTACGGACATTATGAATTCTTAGTGATGCCTTTCGGACTTACGAATACTCCTGCAGTGTTTATGGATCTGATGAATCGGATATTCAGACCGTATTTGGATCATTTTGTTGTGGTGTTCATTGATGATATTCTGATTTATTCACGTGATGGGGCACAACATGCCGATCATTTGAAAATTGTGCTACAGAATCTACGTGAGGAATAATTTTATGCTAAGTTTAGCAAATGTGAGTTTTGGTTGCGTGAGGTTGGTTTTCTGGGGCATATTGTGTCAGCTGCAGGAATACGAGTTGATCCGAGTAAAATTTTAGCTATTTTAGAGTGGAAACCTCCGAGAAATGTATCTGAAGTCCGTAGTTTTCTGGGACTAGCGGGATATTATAAACGGTTCGTGAAAGGCTTCTCGATGATAGTGACTCCATTAACGAAGTTGCTACAGAAAGATGTTAAATTCGAATGGTCAGAAAAGTGTCATCAGAGTTTTGAGCGGTTGAAAGTATTGTTGACAGAGGCGCCAGTATTAGTTAAACCTGAATCAGGCAAAGAATTCATAGTCTACAGTGATGCATCTTTGAATGGTTTGGGCTGTGTGCTAATGCAAGAAGGCAAAGTCATTGCTTATGCTTCGAGACAGTGAAAACTGCATGAAAAGAATTATCTAACGAACGACCTTGAATTGGCCGCGATTGTGTTTGCGTTGAAAATTTGGCGTCATTATCTATTTGGTAAGAAATGTCATATTTATACCGATCATAAGAGTTTGAAGTACTTAATGACTCAGAAAGAATTGAATTTGCGATAGAGAAGATGGCTAGAATTGTTGAAAGATTATGAACTGGTGATTGATTATCATCCGGGCAAAGCTAACGTTGTTGCTGACGCTTTGAGCCGAAAGTCCATATGTGCATTGCGAGCAATGAATGCTCAGATAGTTCTGTGATGATAGTGCGGTTTTGGCCGAGTTGAAAGTAAAGCCGATGTTTGTACATCAGATTTGTGATGCCCAGAAAAGTGATGTTGAAATGATGGCTAAACGAACTCAGGGTGAATCGAACGTTAATTCAGAATTTCGAGTTGATAGTGATGATTGTCTGAGATTTAGAGATCGGATTTGTGTTCCGAGAAATTTAAAGTTGATCCAGATGATTTTGAATGAAGCTCACAATAGTCATTTGACTGTGCATCCGGGGAGTATGAAAATGTATAACGATTTGAAACAATTTTATTGGTGGCATGGTATGAAAAGAGACATCTCTGACTTTGTGTCGAAATGTTTAATTTGTCAGCAAGTTAAAGCTGAACATCAGGTTCCATCCAGTTTGTTACAACCGATTATGATTCCTGAGTGGAAATGGCAAAAGATTACTATAGACTTTGTGTCGGGATTGCCTTTATCTCTAGGAAAGAAAGATGCAATCTGGGTGATAGTTGACAGATTGACGAAATCAGCTCATTTCATTCCGGTGAGAACATATTATTCACTCGGTAGATTAGCTGAATTGTACATTGCTGAAATTGTGAGATTGCACGGGGTGCCACTATCTATTGTATCTGATAGAGATCCGAGATTTACCTCGCTATTTTGGAAGAAGTTGCAAGAGGCTTTAGGTACGAAATTGCATTTCAGCACTGCATTTCATTTGCAAACGGATGGACAATCAGAGTGGATCATTCAAGTTCTCGAAGATATGTTGAGATGTTGTATTTTGGAATTTGAAAGTACATGGGAAAAACATCTGCCGTTGATTGAATTCGCGTATAATAACAGTTTTCAATCTAGCATTAAAATGACACCATATGAGGCTCTTTATGGTCGAAAATGTCGAACTCAATTGTATTGGACTGAGCTAAGTGAGAATAAAATTCACGGGGTTGATCTAATAAAAGAAACTGAACAAAAAGTGAAAGTGATTCGTGACAGTTTGAAAGCAGCCTCAGATCGTCAGAAGTCTTATGCAGACTTGAAACGAAAGGATATTGAATTCGAAGTTGGTGATAAAGTGTTTTTGAAAGTGTCTCCGTGGAAGAAAATAGTTCGATTTGACAGAAAAGGCAAGTTGAGTCTGAGGTTCATCGGACCATATGAGATTATCGAGCGTGTTGGGCCAGTTGCTTATAGATTGATGTTGCCACCTGAGTTAGAAAAGATCCATAATGTGTTTCATGTGTTGATGCTTCGACGGTACCGATCTGATCCGTCTCATGTGATTGCTCCTACTAAGGTTGAGATTCAGTCAGATTTTTCGTATAATGAAGAACCGATTCGAATCTTGGCACGAGAGACCAAAGAGTTGAGAACAAAAGAATTTCCTTAGTGAAAGTGTTGTGGCATAAACACGGAGTAGAATAGGCTACGTGGGAGCCTGAGAACATTATGAGAGAGAAATATCCACACTTATTCACTGGTAAGATTTTCGGGGACGAAAATCCCTAAGGGGGGAAGAGTTGTAACAACCCGGTTTAGACCTTAGTCGGAATAGTGGTTTCAAGACCGCAAATCTGAGGTCAGAATAATATTTTAATGTTATTTTTGGTGTTGATTATATGTGATATAGCCTGTGTGAAAATTCTGTGTGGTAATTTTATCGATCGTATGTCAAATTGTGAGAAAAGGACTTAATCGCGTAGAATGCAAAAACTGTGTGCTGATTGTTAAAGTGTCTAATTGTTGTTGGCTTTGAAATGGGAAGCCCTTAATAGGAAAATAGCCCATTAATAAGATGAGTGGGTGGTAATGGTCAAGAATGACCTTGCATTATATGTTGTATATATATTTATTAGTAAAGGTTAAATTTGTAAAATGATAATTAAGTCATTATTTCATGAAACATAAAAGAAATAAACATGATAGTGGATTTTAATTCATCCATCTATCACCGAAATTATAAGAGAGGAAGAAAAGAGAAAGCAAAGCTAGGTTTCGTCTCATGTCTTCATTGATTGAGGTATGAGTTTTGTTCGGTTTTTGATAATTTCTACGTTTCTAAAACCGTTGCTTTGTACTCTACAAAACCCATGTTTCAATTTTGTGAATTGATGATGTTTTTGTGATGAGCCATTGATGAATGCTTGAGCTATGTGTTAGTTGATAGTAAAATATGAAAACTTGGTGTTGGGTTAATATAGTTTGTATTTGGATTTTTGATGAAATTGAGTAATTTGGGTTAAATTGAGAAAAGTGTAAATTGAAGGACTAAAATGTGAAATAAATGAAATGTGTGGGCTTGTATGAGTATAGTGAGAATTCGGATAAGTATGGGTACAAGCAAATTATGTGTATTTGGTGATTTGATGAATTAAGGACTAAAGTGTCGAAATATGAAAATGTGAGGGCTATTTTGTAAAATGCCCTAAATAAGTGTGTGTGGACTAAACTGAATAAATTGGAAATTGAATGGATTGAATTTGAATGTGTATAGACCAAGAAAGGAGAGGTTCGGATCGAGATCGAGGCAAAGACAAAGTGCTCGATTAATCAACCGTTTCGGTATTTCGACGTCTGAGGTAAGTTCGGACATAATACGTGTATTTAATATGTTTAATGTTATAAGATGAATGATATGATATTATTGAATTGTGAATGCTATGTGAGGGTTCAAGTTATGTTGCACTAAGTGTGCGTATTCAGAAATGTGACCGAGATGATTAGCACTATGTGTGCGAAATAATATAAGCTTTGGTTTTGTGGTTGGCACTGTGTGTGCGATACTGATTTAAGATCGGTTTGATATGGATGCACTATGTGTGCGATGTTAAATAAGCTTCGGCTAACTATTTGGGCACTAAGTGTGCGACTGAACCGAAGAAGGGATGAAAGTTGATCGAAACGAAATAGTGAGTATTGAGTTGCATATGTAATCGACAACTAAGTGTTGGCTAAGGTACGTTCGGAACCTATGTGGTTGATGAAACTATGAATGAGTTTATGGAAGGTTAATTGAACATATTAGTTTTGGATAATATGAGATATGAGATTGTGAAATAATCTATGTGATGATTTGTTTTGGTTAATGTATTTTGTTACGAACTTACTAAGCTTTTGAAAGCTTACTGTATGATTGTTTCTCTGTTTTACAGTGTCAGTAAAGCTAGCTCAGATTCGGGAATCGTCAGCATCTCTATCACACTATCGGCAAGCTATTTTGATACTTTTGGAAAGATGTATATAGATGAAATATGGCATGTATAGGCTAGAAGTTATGATATGTCTTGAAATGTTTAATCATTGCCATGTGATTTGGCTTGGAAGTTGAATGATGTAGAATTTATGAATGAGCTATGAATGTGGTATATTTCATGACTTTGTGGATTATGAAAGATGTGGTTTGAAGATGAATTGTGGCTTGAATTACACAATTCTTGATGTATACATATATTTTGAGATATACAATTGTTATTTTGAATAGACTTATTGTAATGATATTAGGCATGGAAGTAGATGGTAATGTTGATGATTATTTGGTGCATGAAATGGCATGTTGAATGCATTTAAAAGTATGAATTGGTATTTATTGAAGCTTGTTGGTTGACCTTTGTGTGGGTTGCAAATTGGCCTTGCAAATGGCCTATTTTGCATACATGGCTAGGAGACACGGGCGTGTGTCTCTGCCGTGTGGTTTAAGGATCACTTTTAGTTGTGTCTGGATAGGGTACACGGCTGAGGCCCACGGGCGTGCATAGTGGCCGTGTGATCAAGTCAGTAGCTAGCCTAGTAACACATAGCCATGACATACGGGCGTGTCTAGTGGCCGTGGGGATAAGTCAGTATGCATGCTCTGTTTTGACACGACCTGGACATATGGGTGTGTCTGGTAGGCGTGTGACCTCAACAGTATTGAAGAATGTTTGAAATTCTAAAAACTTTCGTAAATGTTCGGTTTAGTCCCGACCTCTTTCTAACACGAGTGTAAGGTCTCGTAGACCTAGATATTGGACTATATGCTCGTATTTGAGTATGTTTAATTGATGATTGACTTTGTGTCGTGAAATGGAGGTGAAATGTTCCGGTTGTTCAGTAATGCCTCTTAACCCTATTCCGGCAACGGTTTCGGGTTAGGGGTGTTACATAGACCGTATCCATGATATGTTTCACGTCTCGATGTTGAGGCGGTATCGGTCTGATCCATCTCACGTTGTTTCTATTGAGGAGATCGAGATTAGACGGATTTGACTTTTGAGGAGGAGCCAGTTCAAATTTTGGATCGTGATGTTAAGGTTCTGATAAAGAAGTCTACTCCGTTAGTAAAAGTTCTGTGGCAGAATCATGGCACTGAGGAAGCCACGTGGGAACCTGAGGACTCGATGCGTCAGCAGTATCCTCATCTGTTCTGATCAGGTAAATTTTGAAGTCGAAATTTTTTTCAAGGAGGTAGAGTTGTAAGGCCCTGATAAATTTATTTCTGTATCTGTGAATTTTGACACAAAAATGTGTATCTGCTTCAGTGGTTAAGTGTTCTGGGTGTGTGTATGAGGTCTTGGGTTCAAGTCCTACCTTTAGCAAATTTTGTTATTTTTTATCCAAGCCTTACCCTTGTTGAGTGGGCTTATATGAAATTGTTTGTTAATCTTTATTAGAATGAGCATGCTGGTTAGAGTGGTAAGGGGTTGATGTGTTGGAGGTCCTATGTTCGAATCCCTGCGCGAGCGTGGGTATTATTTTTAGTTCGATTGTATGGTAGAGTTTTGATGCTTCTGGGATTCTAGGGTAGTTGGATGTGAATTAGTGGGGAGTTAAGATACTAGTGGGTTTTTAAATTAGATTTTATTTTATTTTTATTTTTTTTGTTTTTCCCAATTTTTCTCTCATCTTTTGACGTTTTGTTTCCCTTTTCTCCTCTGCCGAACTGTTGTCTCTCCCTCTCCTTTTCGGTTTTTCCAAATTCGCCTTCTTTTTGTACAACATTTGACTGCATTAGTTCGGTAAGTCTTGTATTGAAACGATCTTATTGTTTCGTGGCTAGTGTTTTAATGGGGGTTTTGTGTTTACTCTCGGTTAGGGGAAGGGCAAGAAGCAGTTGGTGCTCCTGCAGCTATTTGAACGTTAAGGGTTTCTGTTCGTCGGCGGTAAGTTTTCGAATTCTTGGTGTTTTGTTGTAAGGCTCCATTTGTGGAATGGTTTCAGATTGAGTTTCGTAAGTGTGTACTGAATTTGGGCTTTTGGATGCTGTTTCTTAGGTTCGAAGGTCTCGAGAGTGCTTGTGCATCAAAATGATATCAGGTGTGTACCCTTTATGCATGAAAAACGAGTTTCGACGAAAGCCGAAAGTACAGACTGTCGACGCCACACGGACGTGTGGTCACCCATGTGGTTGGCCGTGTGCGAGACATGGCTGCGTGTCTGATGAAGGTGTGGCCGTGCACAAGACACGGCCGTGTGGTGGTGTGGGTATGGCCGTGTTAGCCACACAGGCTAGTCCAAGTCGGGCATGTTGGCCTACACGAGAATGCCATACAAGCGTGTGGGTTTTGGGCCAAGCCGTGTGGGTTACACGGGTAAGGCCAATCTGGGCGTTTGGGCCCACACGGGCATGTGGGCCCATATTTCTAAAAATTTTACTAGGGTCGCACGGGTCATTCCGATCAACTGTGGGCCTACTGTAGGGTCGGTAAGGGCTAACCAAACCCTATTTTGTGTGCTATGATATTATGATAGACTGATATGAGTAAGATACTAAATGTATGTCTGATTGTACTGTTAAGGAAGCATGTTAGGCATGTTAAATCTGTTATTTTTGTATCTGTATTCTGTATCTGTATATGGGGTGGGATTTGTATATGTGGAGGAAGTGATCTTTATGGCGATATTTCACCTATATTCTGCCAGCTTGACTGCATATGATCTGTAAAGGGTCGCATAGACACTATATGGTGTGTAGGGATAGGTGGGCATTTTTAACCCCACATGGTGTGATGGGATGGTCAGAGATGGTGTGTAGAGGATGGGGGTAAGACTCACTGTATCTGTTCTGTTTATCTGATTATGTTATCTATATATGTAAAGGACTTATGTCTGAATCTGAATCTGACTGTATATGTGAATTTTATATGTATTGTATGTCTATTTCTGTTGGGTTACACACTGAGTTTACGAAAACTCACATCTGTTTGTCTGTTCTGTTCTGGTAATCTACAGACTTAGGCGGATCAGTATGATGGAGTCTCATGATGACCACGAGATGTAAACTGATTTAATAACGGTTTTAATTATTTGAAGTAGTATTTCTCTGAGAGTTATGTAATATTTGGACTCTCTGGACTGTTGGATTCTATTTCTGGTTTCGAAGGTGTTTTTAACCTTTATTACGACTTTTAACTCAATCGCAGTTTTACAAAAACTAAAGTTTTTCCAAAAATACGAACTGGATTTCCAAAATATAATGAATTTATTAGACTTCCACTATAAATTGTGTTTTGGTCAAAATAAATTAATTAAATAACGTTTTCAATAAAAGTTGTATAAACGAAAATAGGTTACAAAGCTTCAATGAATTTGCACCGTTTTCAAAACCCCTTTATGGTAACATTACAAGATTCGGCCATAACGTCTAGGCCGGGTTTGGGGTGTTACATTAATAATTAAATGTAATATCTTTTGCTCGGATCTATTATTGGATTGAGTAAGGGGTGTTACATCCCATTTCTCGTTCAAGTCCACCTATCCTTGTTGCTATCATAAATTTTGTCTAAGGTTGATTCCTTTTTGTTCATTCTTGTTTGTAAATCTTTGATCGAGTTCTTTCAAATCTGTTTTCACTTAGAGTTGTTCCCTAAGGTCAAGAGCATGAATAGATTTTGTGCTTCTTGATTGAACAAAGTTAAGGTTGTTTGTGGGTACCAAGGAAACATCGAAGATAGGTACCTATAGGACTAACATCCTTGAGAGTCCAAGTTTTGTCTTCCTATTCATGTTGTGAATTGTTACTAGCTTCAGTTTGGTTTTATTTTTAATCTAGTTCCTTGACTATCTAAGTAAGGTTTTGGTGCTAGTTACATAATTGTGAAATCATATCGTCTTGTTGGTTTTGAATGGCGGGAGTAACACTTCTTACTTCTATAGGTTTGAAAGTCTTTCAAACCTAGTGCGCGCCTTTCTCAAGAGATGTTTTGGTGGCTTTGAGCAAGTCTTTAGAGTATGCCTCTACTACTTTCTTTGAAAGCATGGTGCCTTAAGTTTGACTTTCAATAGAAGCATCAAATGTTGCTGATGAAAACGTTTGAGAAACACAACAGGAAGAGTGTTAATACTCAAGAGTGGATAACATTAGTAACCTAGTGAGAATAGATAACAAATGGAGTTAGTAATGGAGAAGGAAGAGAGTTCGAGATTTCTTAGGTGTGAGATGTGACCTAGGGTTTGAAAGGGGTTGAGGAGGAGGCCCTAGAGACAAATTTGTAAACTCTACTAACTCTTTGAGAGAAAGAAACTTTAGAATGAGTTGAAGAATAAGCGAAAAAGATCTAAAGACCGCCATTTGTGGTCTAAGGGGGTTGAGAGAGGACCTTGAAAGGGCCTATAGACTCCTCAGACTCATTAATAGGGGGATTGTAGGTTCTTGTAGTATCCGAGGGGGTGAACCTTGGAAGTATGGAAGAGACAAGTAGGCCGTGCTCCTTAGAATCTTTGGTCTCTTAGAGGATAATTGACTTGAACTTCTTTGGTGTAAAGTTTCAAAAGGGAGAGAAAGCACAAGTGGTGAAGAGAGCTTACAGGGTCTAAGCTTAGAGGTTGGTGTTGGAAGGCTTTAAGGCTTGGAGAGGCCTAATCTCAGGGTTTCTGTATGACTTGTAAATGTCTTGGACTACTCGAACTCGTCTTAAGGTTTGAGGATCTCATGGCTTATGGTCCCCCAAGTTACTTGGATGAGAGGTCTTAATAGAATTGAGGGATTATTTCATGGTTTGCATATGGTAATTAAGGCTTATGAGCTCCTCGAACTCTTTTCTTGAACATGTGAGAAAGAAACCATAGTTAGTGTGCTCCAAAGGTTTTATCTTCGAGACATACTTCGATGCTCAAGCTAGACATGTGACCAAATTTGAAAAAAAAAATAAAAAGAGTAAAAAAGAGACTTTGTGATTGGATAACTTATGAGATGATTACAATTCAAAAGAGTGCTACATATTTAGAAAATGTTCTCTAACAACTTGAGTGACATGAGTCTTATTTTTATTGGAGGCTTAAGAGTTGCCCTATGTTATGCATCTCTTGAGGTCTTAGGAGATGCCACCTATCATGTGCCTATTGGGGGCTTTAGAAGATGTGTTAGTGGAGGTATGAAATGCTTCTTCAATCTTGAATCAAAGGATTCTCACCTTATTTGAGGATTCTTCTTTGCTTCTCGGGTTTTGGGCCAATTCTTTAACTGTCCCAACAAGGGGAAAATCACTAGAAAATCAAAATAAACATAGAGCGATACATATCTAATTCATCATCCCCGTATCTAATTTCAGAAATTAATATATGTATACTATCCACATAAAGCTATTTTGAGAATTCTTTAATTAATTAAGCTCATGAAATAATTAAAGAATCCCAGCTTATCTATATATATTTTTTTGCATGATGAAAAATAATTCTATCTTGATAATTATTTTTCTTAATAATATCATTTCTAAAATTTAAATTTCTTAATTAAATAATGTATCCTTCAATTGGACTTAACACTCATTAAATAAGCTTACTCATGTATATATATATAGTCATTCTAAAATAGGATTTGTTCTATTTTGGTCACTTCAATTTTTTTCTCAATTCAGCCACTCTAAATAAGATAATTATGGGAATTAGTCACCGACATTGAAAATTTTGTTTTCTTTTAACAGATTGCTGATGTGACACATCAGCAAATTAAATGACTGACACATGACTTTTTTTATTGACTTTTGAGTAAAGCTTAGGGACCTCCCTATAATTAGTCCTAAACTTTATAGAGAAGTCTCTAAACTTTAACCAAAAGTCAACAAAAGAAATGCCACTTGTCAGTTTCTCAATAGGTTAATGTGCCACATCAGCAATCTGTTAAAAGAAAATAAAAATTTTAACGATAGCAATTAATTCACATAATTATTTTATTTAGAGTGTAAATTAAAAAAAAGATAAATTACACCAACAGTCACTCAACTTTGAGGTAGTTGACAAAACAGTCACTCAAATTTTAATTCAGTCACTCAATTTTTAAAAAATAATAAAATAATCACCACTACCCATTTTCTATTACAGATGTAACGGAGATACCATTTTTTGTTACGGACTTCCATTTTTCATCCCCCTCTCTCATCCCTCTCCCTCTTCCCCACCATCTCTACTACTACTCTGGTTCTTTCCCTCTCCCTCACCATCCCTCCCCCTACTCTGATTCTCCCCCCCTCTTCCCCACCATTGCTTTAATCGAACAAGCCCTTTTACTTTTTAGCAAACCTCCCAACCATTTCCCTCTCCCTCTCTTCCCCCTATTCTTTCTTCACCATCATCCCCACCCCATTACCACTGTCGCTGCTGTTACTGCTCTGTTCCATTGTTTTGCTATAGAAACAATGTTCTCTGACGACTAGTTGGAAATGGTATGGGTGGTCTAACAATGTTCTTTGACGGCATCCAAAATCTGATAGAGAAAGGCTATAGAAAAATAACACCATTCTTCATTCCCTATGCTATAGCAAACATGTCATCTACCTTGCTAGCCATTGATCTTTCTTTTTTTCTCTGCCATTTTCTCCGCAACCAAACGGAAATTATGCTGGTTTGTAATCGTCAATGTTACTTTTTTCTCAAAGATGGTTTCTTTTTTTCTTTTTTCTTTTTTTTTCCCTCTTTGATTATACTTATCATTGGAATCTTCAATTTGGTTTACAATAGTATTCTGACTAATTGAATCATTCTTCATAAATTGTGTTTAACTAAACAATTTCTTGGGGATTTTCGCTGCAAAAACTTGTAGATATTTTATAGTTTGCAAGTTTTTGATGATTTGGTCTGTTTTAGTTTCGATACGCCATTTTAGGATAAAGGATGCTTAGTTTTTTAATCTGCTAATTAATGTTAAACCTTAAAACTGGAAATTTCCCGAGTTTTCTACTAGAAAGAAAGGAAATGAAAGAAATTGATATAGCTGTAATTAGTCCTGATAAAAAGTCCTAATGGAAGCCAATATCACAAATACCAATTCACTCAGAAAAAAAGATATAAAAGAAGAAGAAGGTTAAGAAAAGAAGAGTGGAGGTTTCATTTAGGGATTTTCATTATTGTTGCTTTCATGGTTGAATCTTGGGTGATGGCTATGATATTGGGTTTTTTTTTTGTCCTTACCATTGGTGTAAAGAACATGCTTCTGCTAGAGTTTTCTTCTTTCTTTAAAATTTTACCACATATAGCCTTGGTTGATGCTAGTTTTGTAATCATGACTGTCTAGTTCTTGCTTCATTGTTGCGATTACTTTAAGATGACTGGTGGACAGGGTAATTAAAACATTTTCCCCATATTGTGCAATGTCTTTGGAAACAGGATTATGTGTCAACTATCTTTTGACAACTTGGCTTGAGGGTTAGCAAAGGGATGGTGGGTAAAAGAGAAAGAATCGGAGTAGGAGGAGGGATAGTGGGGAAGAGGGAGAAGGATGGGAGAGGGGGATGGAAAATAGAAGTCTATAATAGAATATGGTACCTCCGTTACGTTTATAACGGAAAATAGTTAGTGATGACAGTTTTGTTATTTTTTGAAAGTTGAGTAACTGAATTGAAATATGAGTAACTGTTTTGTCAGGTACCCAAAATTAAGTGATTTACCCTTAAAATAATTAGAAATTTTATTTTAGAATGTAGTTTACCTGTATATATTACTTGTATGTCCCACGAAAAAAGCCTTTGGTTGTGCAACTTTTCTCGCATCCTGCATGGTAATGCAAAGGACATGTGATATGAAATTATATATCCGTACCATCTTCTGGAGTTTTGACTTTTTCGATGCTTTGATTCTGATTGTCGAAGATGCCACATGGTAAGCACATGGCTTGCCTTGCCTACGCCTTCACATGGAAATTTACACTACATTTTTTTCAATCTTATCTCAAATGTAAAATATAACTTTTTATTTAAATTTCAACGTTGTTAAGATGAACCAAATCTAGTGACATAATTATTCTACTGCTTGTAATTATTTAATGAACAACAAATGAAATACTTCGCCTACTCACTAATACTCTAATTTAACCTTTTTCGTTCCAATATAAATTATACTCGTTGTAATTTTGTGTATTTAAGTGCGTACAAGCCTCGTTTTACCAGGGAGACATCCGAAGTGAGAATATATCCTTTTGCTTCTTTTTTTTCCTTTAAATATCTTCTTTCCTGCTGAATAAGTTTAGAATAATATGTATAAATGAAATGCAGGTTAGTAGATTCTGTTTCAATATAATTTGCATGTGTTTCCACATCCCAACCAAGACGGGCTGGCATTGCAGAGCCAGTGCTCTGTGTGCATGCAAGCTTGATCTGCAACATCTTTAATAATTAGTTAATTAATATGCCATAGATCATTAATATTCGCTAATCTCCACCTCACACTGTTTACAATTGAAAAGAAAGAATAAAAAAACAATACCAAAGTACAGCATAGAGTTTACTTTATATAAATGTGAACCTGAGTTCAGATATACAAACAACAAACAAAGAAACTGAAAATGGAAGCAGCAGCTAGGAGTTGGAGAAGAAGCTCTTCTTCACATTCTTTGTTTCAATTCTTCATATTTTCACTTGCCATTCTTCTCCTCATGTTAAACGTTCCAACTGTCTCTGCAAGCGAAACTACCAACAAAGCTTCTCGTAAGACCTACAAAAGCTTCATAAAGAAAGCCTGCAATTCAGCCACATATCCCAGCGACTGCTACAAATCTCTCTCCAAATACGCACCCGCCATTAAAACAGATCCAGAGAAGCTCTACAGGGTTTCCTTATTCGTCACTATAAAAGCTGCTCGCAAAACATCCTCCTCCATATCCACTCTGTGGAGACTAAAGGGGTTGAGTCGTACTGAGCGAGCCATCGTCCGTGATTGTGCTTCAACAATAAGTTATGCCATTGACGAGATGAAGCAATCCTTGACGGTAATGGCCAATATACAAGGCGCAGATCATAAGTCTGAATTAATAGAAAATATAAGGACATGGGTTGCTGCTGCATTGACAGATGAGGGCACATGCACGGATGAATTTGATGGCCAGAAAGTGAGCTACGAAGTGAATAAGAACATCAAGAAGACTGTGTTGAATCTCTCCAAGTTGACCAGCAATTGTTTGGCTCTTCTCAATACTCTCTCTAATCGTAGCTAATTAGAGCACTACTAGTGCTCACTGTTTACCTTTGTACCTTTCACTTAGTACACTTTTTTTCTCCGTATACCTTCCGCAGTTTAAATGAAAATTTCCAATCTTTTTGTCTCAACAGTGTTTGCATGCACCAATATTGTGATTTGTGAATACGTTTCGTTGTTCTTGGCCAATGATAACATTTTCTTGCATGAATGATATAAATTGGAAAATGTTGCTTGGAAGATGTAATACCAATGAAGTACGAGTTCATGATCATGGTTAACCTTGTTTAATTCCACCATTATTTTTAAACACGAACACCGCCCCTCTCTTTGGGTTCCCATGTGCCAATACTTCTTTTTCCTTTTTCTTTTCAAGAACAAGAAGAAAATAGAAGTCAGCTTTAAGTAGACTAAAGATTCCATATCGTAATTAGTTGTAATAAATCCAAAAGATTCCACATTTTTAAACTTAAACTGCACGTGATATATTCTCCAATCCCGGTGATATGCTAATATATATTTGAAGGTCGGTGACATGCAAATATATGATTTTACGATTATTAAGCATTTCCATTAATTTCGCATACTATTATTGAATTATGTTTAACTTGTAATTATGTAGTCAAATTAGACTGTTCAAAATATATATTTAACTAGTTTTTTTACTTATACGATGCATGTTAAGGTATAAAAGCATGGTTCAGCATGTGCTTCAGCTGCTAGTTAGGTAATTCTATTATGAGCACTTGCTGCAGCTGCTAGTTAGGTAGTTCTGTTATGTAGTTAGTTAAGTCAGTTATTCCCAATGTATTTAGCTTACTTTTAGTTAGTGTATCGGCTAAGAGTCAGTCAGGTTGCTTGTTAGACTGAGTTTTATGGCTGATACATTAGTTATCCTTGTATAAATGTGATGCTCAATCCTTTTAGATTATTAGAGCATATGAAATAAAACAAGTAGACCCGTTCTTAACTTTGTTTCTTTGTTTCTATGAGTGAATCAAACATGGTATCAAAGCCAATGAATTTTTTGGTTGTGTAAAGCAGTTTCAGCTAATACTTGGCTATCAAGAAAGTTTCTTATTGAGCATTCTAGTATTGGTCTTCATAGCTCCAGAAGTGTTCTCTGGAAATGGTGGTAGTCAGCATCATTCTTCTTCAAATGTTGCTGAGTAGGTACATTATCACAACTTAGACCCAATGGCAACCTTGTATGGAGTGACCAGAAGAGTTCAATAGTTTCCAAAACATGAGACATATAAACTCAGTGAGAACTACTTCCTTTTTTGGAAACATCAAATCATGCTCATTCTTGAAGGATATGGTTTGCAAAACTATGTGTTAGGACATGTTATTGTTCCTCAGTTTGTAGCTGATACATATAGAAACTTGGTTGACAATCCTGATTTCTTGCTGCATAAACAACAAGATAAGTTGTTGGCCTCTTGGTTGCTATCTATTGTGTGTGATGATGTTTTAGCTTATCTAACTAGTGCTAGTACTAGTTTTGATGTATGGATGATAATTGAAAGACGTTTTTCTAATCGATGTAGCATTAAGATTTTGAGTCTAAGGCATATGCTTTACTTTTAGAATAAAGGTCAAATGACTGTCAAAGAGTACTTATCCAAGATAAAAAAAAAGTGTGATGTTTTGTCTGCAGCTGGAAGTGTTATTTCTGATCAAGAACAAGAAATCATCATTCTTGCATGTTGGATTTGGTGCCTTGAGTATAGTATATTCGTTTGTAAACTTGTACTTTTTTCGAACAGATTGGTTAATAAAACAAATTCATTGATTACATTAAGATACTTTGTATAATTTTTCTCATGTGGTTTTTACATGTAAAGCAAAATAGAAGCAAATGTTGCTCACTGGTTGTCTAATGTTTAAACTAATACTAAGAGATATTACGTGGTTGGATTGTAATACGAAAAGACATTATATTAGTAGATGAACCTAAACATGTCCTTAGTCTAATCGGAAATGAGCAAACTGATTGAAAGACTAATATGTCGTCTATCACGTCCAATTGGGTAGATGCTTTGTCTATGACATCGGAGAAGATGACTCCTAGAAGATAGATACATAGATGTGACTGAATGGACTGACATTATATCTTATTGGACCAAAGAAGAATAGATCCTTAATCCGTTTATGGATTTATTCACTTGTGACGTTCATAGTGTGACATACCTAAATCCTGAGTGGATGACAAACTATGCATGTGTGACTCATATACTTTGATGTAAGTAAAAGCCTGAGTTTAAATAGATAAGGAACCGAAAGCTGGTGCGTTGGATATATGAGTTCTATAGTATGTAGCGTCAATCATAATAATGGAATTCATAGCTCAAGACATGGGTAAATGATATCCTCTCATTGGCATTATATGGTTGATGAAAAGTAAACGTGGTCACGAGTCATTCGTCTTTGTGATGAACGACTTGATTACTATTTGATAATAATTAACTTTTCATTAAGGAATATGTAATGGTTACCATGAGATAAAATAGAATCATATTGGGAGAATAAATATTATCCCAAAGCAATTAAGGATATCCCATAAGGGTAACACACTTATGACAAGGTCAGTGGACGAGCATTGATCAAGTTGCATTGGTAATGGTATGTTGTTGGGGAGAGCTCAGTCAAGATACTATAGTGGAATGACTAAATGACTAAATGAGTTTATAATTTATAGGCAAAAAACTAGAACTTAATTATAAATCATTTGAGTCTCAATTGCATATTTCCAATCGGTCCCTCTGCTAGCTCGTTGAAACCATAAATGAATTGCATGTTGAGTTGAATGAACAAAAATAAATAGAAATGGTGAAAATGGATAAATGAGAAACAGTTGGAAATGATTATTGTAATAGGCCAATTTAGCCCGGGCCCACAAACCATACAAAAAATAATAAACCCAAAATAATAAAACAAAGTCCAAGTCCAGTCCAAAATATATCATTTGGCCCGATCAGAATGGCCTATTACTTGAAAAGATTGAAGGTCCATCTACAAGCTTGACGTATATGGGAACACAATCTTCAAGGATATGCAATCTTAGATATGATATGCAAATCTTAGATATGATATGCAATCCTAGAAGATATGGTATGTAATCTTAGAAGATATGATATGCAATCTTAGATATGATATGCAAATCTTAGATATGATATGCAATCTTAGAAGATATGGTATGCAATCTTAGAAGATATGATCTTGTAATCTTAGAGATTTAATTTGTAGATACCTTTTAATCTTAGCCGTTGATGTAATTGATCTGTACCGTTGGATTTGGGGAGGCTCAACTATAAATAGAGTCCTCTCCCTTCATTGTAAAGCACACTTGAGTTTTGAGTAATAAAAATTTTTGAGAGCATTCACTCAAATTTCTCTCCCTTTTGCGTTCTTATTTTCTGTGGCTTGTTCTTATTTTGTTCTTCGCTCATCTTCGTTTCTTTTTGAGTTGCTTCCGTTCGAGTTAGATTTTGGTGGAGAAATTTCGTCGAATCCTCATATTGCAGGAGTTAGGTTGACTTATGCGTTTTTTAACTTTTTTTCATTTATCCATTTAATTGCTTAATCATTATTTATTCATTTATTTTAATTATTTTAAATTTATTTTAATTGCGACTTTTTATCCAAAACTTTATTTCTTAAAATAAGGCAATATTTGACATTTGGAGTTTTGAGGGAATCGTGCCCTGACTTATTAGGCTTCGATTTTTCTCATTAAGTCTAAATAATCAAATACCCTTTTTGGAATTAAAATATATGATTTTCAAATAAAAAAACCTATCTTTGTGAATTTAAGATGTTGCGTCCTAACTTATTGGATGTGACATTTTGATATTTTGAGATAGGGATTTCAAAAAAAAAAAAGAAAACAAAGCAAAGGATATTCGGTGTTCGGAAAATTCGAAAGATCGTGCTCTAACTTACTGAGTTTCGATTTTTCTTTTAAAATCCAAATAATTGAATGTCCATTTAAAATTAAAGGACATAAGTTTTAAAAATCAAAAGGATCGTGTTTTAAAATCTTTTCAAATTTTTGACATTAGGACATTAATTAATCAATTAGGTACCAATTTTTGGGCGTTACGAGGGTGCTAATCCTTCCTCGTGCGTAACCGACTCCTGAGCCCGTTTTCTCAAATTTTGTAGACCAAAATCATTATTTTAATAAATCAAAATGTTTTATTAAAATGATTAATCTCAGGGTGACCCAATCACACCTCGAAAAAAAGATTGGTGGCGACTCCCGTTTTCATTTTTTAAGTCGATCCCCGTTTTTTCAAAAAAATTAAAAATGGTTTCGACAGCTTGGCGACTCCACTGGGGATGTTATCAGAGAGTCAAGTCATAAATTGATTATTTTTGTCCTTTTATCAAAAATTAAAATTTGATTTTGATTCTTTCACTGCATGAGTTTGTGTCGTGTCATATGTTTATTATGGTTTGAGTCTCTAAGGGTACTCTTGCATCATATTGCATGACCGTTGTGGTCGCACCTTTTAAGTGGGAGTGAGAAACTATGCCTTCGTGAGGTTTTCACCTCCGCATAGGCTAGTGGACTGCTTCTGGGATACATCCGTACATATGTCTTCGTGAGGTTTTCACCTCCGCATAGCCATAGGGAAATGTATTCCCCCGAACTGAACTCGGTCCGTATGAGCCTATAATGGGTGAGGGTCGAGGAATCTGCTGGTTCGGGTACCTCAACTTTAGAGCTAAACCACATGTAGAAAACATAAGGACTTACCCTAAGTAGAACTATGTCAAACCTTAGTAGTTACCCAGATATGTGTTTGTTTATTTTACTTGCTTTATAGTTTATTCTGCGGTACTAACTTATTGTGCTTATTTTTTGTGCATGTCATTTCATATTTTAAGAGGTATCGATTCACGGTCAGTTTCTAAGTTAGAAAGCTGGTTATGGAGAACGAATTCCTTGATAAAGTGGAAGACAATGCAGTCGTCGGCATGTGGTCAGAGCAAACACAATTGGAGAAAGGGGATAGCTTAGCTGAGGGGCATGTGTCGGAACTACGGGATTTCACTCGTATTAGTATAACGCAAAATGATTTCCAGGAGTTGAAAGAAATATGGACCCAGTGGGATGATTAGGCAAAGCAGCTGTTCTATCATAATTATGGTGATCTACCCTACTTGCTCGACATCAAGGTAGATAAACATCTGCTCCGGGCTATGACTTAGTTTTGGAACTCTGCTTATAGCTGTTTCACTTTCGGAAAAGTAGATTTAGTACTCACGGTGGAGGAACATACAACCTTGCTTCGCTGTTCAAGGATCCAAGTCGACAAAGCTTATTCTAGGGCTGCTAATTTCCCAACTTTTGTAAAGAAGCTAATGAATATCACGGGGATGAGTGAACAGTGGCAACAGGAGGTTCAAGAGGAAAAGGCTAAAGCTGACCATTGGGAGAGGAAGTTCCTAGAGATGCGAGATCTGGAAACGAGGCCCTAGAAAAGAGTTTAGCGAAAAGCCAAAAGGAAAAGAGTGGATTAAAAGCTAGAGTGGCTGAGCTGGGACGGTCTCTTCATCACCATCGAAGCCGTAATTCTGTGGTCAAGTTGAAGTCAAGTCTGAATAAGATTGAGGAAATGAAGGGCAAGATCGAAAAATTAGAATCGGCATTGCAGAATTGTGA
The DNA here is from genome assembly GCA_025698515.1 of Gossypium sturtianum. Lineage (NCBI taxonomy): Eukaryota > Viridiplantae > Streptophyta > Magnoliopsida > Malvales > Malvaceae > Gossypium > Gossypium sturtianum. The sequence continues at coordinate 18,090,720 of CM046944.1, read as the reverse complement.
ACTCCGGATCAAGCATATTGAAGCAAGAGAAGGGCATTGGAAGGAGGAGCTCCATCATTCTCATAATCAAGTTAGAAATCGGGATTATCTTATGGGTGAAGCAATAGTTCAGATTTGAGAGGTAGCTGATCACCTATAGACTTTGGCAGTACAGGCTGATACATTGAGCACGAAGTATGAGCTACAGTCATATCGTGGTCAAGAGTTAGCCTTGTTGTTTGGGAAAATCAAAACTTTAGGCCTTAGGGTGAAAGCATATTTGTAGTCCGTTTTATGTAAAGGATTTTGTTTTCTAATAAAGTTTTCTAAATGAAGTTGAATCTGAATCGATGCCTCCTTGCATTCATGCATTTGCATTACATCACATCATATGCATTTAAGTCCATAGAGAGAGCCTAATTAGTTGAAATTATCACAGAAGAGAGAAAGAGAGAGGAAAAAATCTGGAAACTGAACACCGTTACGATACAGGTGCCAAGACAAAGAAAATAGATCAAAGACTCGATGGGAATGTTGGGGAATCTAAGCATTAACGACATATTCGAAGAGAGAACCAGGGAATAAAAGTTTCCAAGCCCTTACATACTTGGGAAAATTTTAAACAATGGAACTGTGGAAGGGATCCTTGTATTTTTAAGACTAATCTAGAGTAATATTCAAAACACGCTTGTTGCCTTAAGCCTAGAGGCAATAAGAATCCTTTTGTGAAATAGGCCCGTGTCTGAATTTTTATTTCAATAAAATGTATCTTTTGGAGCAAATATTCTTTTATTTTTTCCATTTCATACTATACAAACAATTGCTCTTAGTTTTTTTTTCTTTTATTTGTTCTTTGAACTTTCTTTCAAGTATTCTTTCATTTTTTATTCATGACCATATAAATAATCATTCTTTGAATCATTTATTCTTTGGAATCTTCCTTCGAACCTACAATAGGTCTCTAGATATCAATGATGTGAGCAATGCTGCTACTGACTCAGAGTCTCTTTTCGAGTAAATTATGTGTCTAGAGGTATCTCAGGACTTTGAAGATGACAGAGATTGTAACCTATCTTCTGATTTGATAAGAATGGTAGAACAAGATGAAAAACAGACCCTACTCTACAAAGGGTCATAAGATATTATGAGCCTAGAAAAGAGGCAAGGATTGTAGCCTAGCTCATCACAGAATTAAGGCGAGACATCATTGAGTTATTTTCAAGAATTCAAATATGTTTTCGCATGATCATATCAGGACATGCCTGGGCTACTAAGACACGGGCTAAACATGAGGATCGGGCACTGTTGGTCTACCATGGAAGGGGATTACATCAGTTATACCGCAGATACTGAATTAAAGAAGACGAGATTTATGTGACTCTTCCATTTTCTTCACAGACTTTTCTATATGTGGGGCATGGATATTATGGGGCCGATCTCGTCAAAAGCTTCTAGTCGACATCGATTCATCATCATGGTCGTCGTCTACTTCACTGAGAGGGTGAAAGTAGCTTCATATGCCAATGTTACAAAGTCGATAGTCATCAAATTCTCAAAAAAAAAAAAGAGGATCAGGCGCTGACTAAGAATGCCAAAAAGGACAATGTCCAAAGTTTGTAGTCTGTTCAAAGATCAGACGCCATATCATAGAGCAACAAAGGCAGCCAAAAAGAAAAAAAAACAAAAAAAAAGATTGTAGGAAGGATGACCGAGACTTGTAAAGATTGGCATGAGAAGCTACCATTTACTCTCTATGCTTATCAAACGTCGACCAGGACTTTCGCTGGGACAACACTTTTCCCATTGGTTTATGGAATAGAAGTGGTCTTGCCCATGAAAATTGAGATTCCTTTGCTCCAAGCTTTGATTGAGTCAAGAATTGGATGAAGTAGAATGTCTCCAGTAAACTTGGCTGAAGAAAAGGGTTTGAAAGTATTCATCATAGTCAAATGTACCAAAAATGGATGATGCTGATTTATGTCGAAAATGGTCCACCCAAAGGATTGAAAGATCTTTCTTCTACAAAACGATTTCAGAGGAAAGCAGATGCCAAACTGGGAAGGACCTTATGTTGTAAAGAAGGCCGATTCTGGAGGAGCATTGATATTGACCGAGATGGATGCCAAAGACTTGCCCAATTCGGTGAATTCAAGTTCAATCAAGAAGTATTTTACTTGAAAGGGGAAAGGCCAAGGTGAAAACCCGCAAAGGGCACCTTGAGTTCAAATTCAAATTCAAATTCAAAAAAAAAAAAGAGGAGAGGCCAAGGCGAAAACCCGCAAAGGGCGCTTTGAGACCAAAGGGGTTTTGAGACGAAAACCCGAAAAGGGCGACTCAAATTTTGATCAAAGATAGGACATGTGGTAGTCTTGCTATGCTTGAATTAACAATGAGGAAGTATGCTACGTCTAGGGCATTGACAAAGTACTCCGAATCCTCTAAACACGTATTGAGCTTAAAATGGTCCTCAAGAAGTTTGTACAGAGAAGCTCAGGCTGCGATATCTGGGGCATCTAGCTTCTATCTTACCCATTTTGAATTTGCTATCTTTGATTACTTTATACACCCCAATCGATTTTCTTTTATGATCTTGGCTATCTTTGATTACTTTATTCTTTTCAAAGATACACCCCAATCAATTTTCTTTTATGACCTTGGCTATCTTTGATTACTTTATTCTTTTCAAAGATACACCCTAACCAATTTGCTTTTATTGCCTTGATTATCTTTGATTAACTTATTTGTTTCGAGCTATGCTCCTGATTAATTTCTTTTTCGTCCATTGTTGCATTCTTTTTCAAGCATTTTATATTAAAATAACGATTAATGGACTAATAATACTTTCATAAAAGGAGTTTCGTATATTACTCTGGAAGCTCCTAAATAATATGAGAATCTGAAACATGACTATTGTTTATAACTCACCAAGCCTAAGGGTTGGAAATATTGAAATATGATTATCTCTTCGAATTTTATTAGATAAGACATTTCATCGATGATACCATCTTGACAAATGACGAGCAATGTCACCCCAAGTGTACAAGGAGATCATTCTTGGGAAAAGAAAATGATACTTTGCATTCATGCAAATATCAGGCATATACATCTGGTCATTACACCGAGCGAGTGGTGTGACAAATAAAATTAATCCTATACCTCGGAGTTGCAGCAGGATGGATGGAAGAAACCAAAGTTGCAGTGGGAGGTACAAACTTTATGTCCCAAAAGGTAAAATGGAAGGGACTCTGAAATTACAGCGGGGCAAGCTTGCTGAGAGGAATATGATCGTTTCTTTGGGTTTTTTGTCAAAGATACCAACTGAACGAGAAAGCAGGGTAACGCATCAGTGATAGAACCTTGATGAACTATGAGCAATGACAACCCAAGCATTAAAAAGAGATCATTCTCATGCATACACTTCCAATTAGGAGCATTTGATTCATTCCGATAATTGTATCCTAATTGTTGTACATAAAAAAAAGAAGAAGAAGATCATTCTCATGACATTCTGCAATTCATGCAAATGTCATCCCTAATATCATTTAGTTAGGAGCATTAGATTCATTTCGATCATTGCATCCTAATCGGAATCATTTTCATGACATGTTGCGTTCATAACATATGTGGCTAGGAGCATTTGATTCATTTTGATCATAGCATCCTAATCATTCGGCATAAACATATGCATATGGAACCGAGTCTACAGGACATGTCCCTCAGAGGACGGTGTAGCAACATTGGTGAATTCACAGATCTTGTCTCCCTAAGCAGTAGTGAAGCATATCAAATTTGGTGAATCCTATCTCCATGTATCGGCAATGGAGCAGATTTTAGCCATTGGTCTAATCTCCTTGATGTAGCAAGGGAGTAAACTAAAAAGTTCAGATTTTGTTCCCTCGAGATGGTAGTGGAGCAGACTGAAGATTGAAGTCTTTCTAAGATAGTAAGGAAGCAAATTGGAAAGTTCAGATTTTGTTCCCTAGAGATAGTAGTGGAGCAAACTGACGATTGAAGTCTTCCTGAGATAGTAAGGAAGCAAATTGGAAAGTTCAAATTTTGTTCCCTAGAGATGGTAGTGGAGCAGACTGAAGATTGAAGTCTTCCTGAGATAGTAAGGAAGAAAATTGGAAAGTTCAGATTTTGTTCCCTAGAGATGGTAGTGGAGCAGACTGAAGATTGAAGTCTTCCTGAGATAGTAAGGAAGCAAATTGGAAAGTTCAGATTTTGTTCCCTAAAGATTGTAGTGGAGCAGACTGAAGATTGTAGTCTTCCTGAGATAGTAAAGAAGCAAACTGAAAAGTTTAGATTTTGTTCCCCCGAGATGGTAGTGGAGCAGACTGAAGATTGAAGTCTTCCTGAGATAGTAAGGAAGCATATTGGAAAGTTCAGATTTTGTTCCCTAGAGATGGTAGTGGAGCAGACTGAAGATTGTAGTTTTCCTGAGATAGTAAAGAAACAAACTGAAAAGTTTAGATTTTGTTCCCTCGAGATGGTAGTGGAGCAGACTGAAGATTGAAGTCTTCCTGAGTTAATAAGGAAGCAGACTAAAAAGTTCAAATCTTGTCCCCTCGAGATGGTAGTGGGGCAGGCTAAAGATTATAGTCTTATCTTCCTGATGTAGCAAGGGAGCAGACTAAATAAAATTGTAGATCTTGTCTCCTTGAGATAGCAGTGGGGCAGATCGAAGATGGCGAATCTTATCTTCCTGATGTAGCACGGGAGTAGATTTTAGCCACTAGCCTCATCTTCCTGATGTAGCAAGGGAGCAAGCTGAAGATTATAGTCTTATCTTCCTGATGTAGCAAGGGAGCAGACTAAAAATTGTAGATCTTGTCTTCCCGAGATTGCGATGAAGCGGTCGAAAGATACTAATCTGCATCCACGAGTTTGCAAAGTGGAGCGATTAAAATAGCGGATCTGGCATTCCTGAAATTGCAGTGAAGCAGATGCCTTGCTGAGTTTGCAGTAGAGCAGGCTAAAAGACAATAGATCATGCCTTCCTGAGATTGCACGAAGCAAATCGAAGATACCCGCCTGGCATCCCTGAGTTTGCAGCAGAGCAGATTAAAGATAGCGGATATTGCCTTCCTGAAGTTGCAGTGAAGCAGATTGAAGCCATCAGACTTATTTCTAAAATTGAAATCAAGATGAAGTTCCAAATACCGTTGAAGTTACAGTGGAGTTGGAAGCTATTTGAAGAATACGAGGACCAAGAAGTCAAGGCTCGGCAAAGACCAGGCAAAAATTGTCCTTTTATAGTCTTTGCTCTATTCTCGTTTCACGATAATGAGCAAAGAGGGGCAACTGTAATAGGCCAATTTAGCCCGGGCCCACAAACCATACAAAAAATAATAAACCCAAAATAATAAAACAAAGTCCAAGTCCAGTCCAAAATATATCATTTGGCCCGATCGGAATGGCCCATTACTTGAAAAGATTGAAGGTCCATCTACAAGCTTGACGTATATGGGAACACAATCTTCAAGGATATGCAATCTTAGATATGATATGCAAATCTTAGATATGATATGCAATCCTAGAAGATATGGTATGTAATCTTAGAAGATATGATATGCAATCTTAGATATGATATGCAAATCTTAGATATGATATGCAATCTTAGAAGATATGGTATGCAATCTTAGAAGATATGATTTTGTAATCTTAGAGATTTAATTTGTAGATACCTTTTAATCTTAGCCGTTGATGTAATTGATCTGTACCGTTGGATTTGGGGAGGCTCAACTATAAATAGAGGCCTCTCCCTTCATTGTAAAGCACACTTGAGTTTTGAGTAATAAAAATTTTTGAGAGCATTCACTCAAATTTCTCTCTCTTTTCGCGTTCTTATTTTACGTGGCTTGTTCTTATTTTGTTAAATCGCTCATCTTCGTTTCTTTTGAGTTGCTTCCATTCGAGTTAGATTTTGGTGGAGAAATTTCATTCGAATCCTCATATTGCAGGAGTTAGGTTGACTTATGCGTTTTTTAACTTTTTATTTATTTATTCATTTAATTGCTTAATTATTATTTATTCATTTACTTTAATTATTTTAAATTTATTTTAATTGCCACTTTTTATCCAAAACTTTATTTCTTAAAATAAGGCAATATTTGACATTTGGAGTTTTGAGGAATCGTGCCTAACTTACTTTGGCTTGATTTTTCTCATTAAGTCTAAATAATCAAATACCCTTTTGGAATTAAAATATATGATTTTCAAATAAAAAAACCTATCTTTGTGAATTTAAGATGTTGCGTCCTAACTTATTGGATGTGATACTTTGATATTTTGAGATAGGGATTTCAAAAAAAAAAAAGAAAACAAAGCAAAGGATATTCGGTGTTTGGAAAATTCGAAAGATCGTGCTCTAACTTACTGAGTTTTGATTTTTCTTTTAAAATCCAAATAATTGAATGTCCATTTAAAATTAAAGGACATAAGTTTTAAAAATCAAAAGGATCGTGTTTTAAAATCTTTTTAAATTTTTGACATTAGGACATTAATTAATCAATTAGGTACAAATTTTTGGGCGTTACGAGGGTGCTAATCCTTCCTCGTGCGTAACCGACTCCCGAGCCCGTTTTCTCGAATTTTGTAGACCAAAACCATTATTTTAATAAATCAAAATATTTTATTAAAATGATTAATCTCAAGGTGACCCAATCACACCTCGAAAAAAAGATTGGTGGCGACTCCTGTTTTCATTTTTTAAGTCAATCTCCGTTTTTTCAAAAAAATTAAAAATGGTTTCAAAAATTATGGTTTTCTCCAAAATGAAAATGAAAATAGAGAAATGGAATTATTTGGAAATAAATGTGGTTTTCTCCAAAATGAAAATGACCTGAAAATGAAATTATGTTTTCCAAATTAAATGAAGTTTGAAAATGGAAAGAAATCATTTGGTCATAGTGAACCGTTAAATGTAGAAATATTAAATATATTTTCTCATAGATTCTTTGACGATAAAGTCATCATGATTTTAACAAAATTAGAACTGGGTTGAGAAGATTATTTAATTGGAAAAATATTGAGATGTTTATTTTGGGAAATATAAAAACAAATATCAGGTTGGATCGAATTATAAAGTATTAGGTTAAAAGTTCAGGAAGTACTTGTAATTGGACCTGATATGGGAGAGGCCCAAAAGCCCCTCATGCTAATAAGGGGGATGGCAAACCATAGTACTTTTAACTATAGTTGTAGCTAAACTTCTAGATAGACTAGGAGTTCATTTTTCTAGTTGAAATAAACTTCTACAATACAACAAGGGTTTTACCTCCTCTCTCTATAAATAAATGGCACCTGCAGGGCTATTTACACGCAACTTTAGGATATTGTTACTCTACCCGAAAATAGAGAGAATTTATTCTCAACTATTAAATCTATTCTCTGGAATTTGATGGGCGTCGAAACCACCAAAAATAATTCCTACAAAAACAACTCTAAATTGTAGTAAAGAGTGGTAGTAGGGTCGAGTCCACAGGGATTGGATATCGTAATCAACTTCTGTGTTCACTTATGAATAGAATATTTGTCGCGTCAAGCGTCGTGTCAAGAGTCGTGCCCACGACTCCAAACGTACCTGCAACAAAAATAAACAATTAAATCGGGGGAGTTTGAGAATGTTTAAGAGAGTAAATAATCTAATCAGCTTAAATAAACAATTGATTAATATTGAAAATAAATGCAAATTGGAAATAAATTCAGACTTGTGTAAACAGATAAAATAAGCCTTAGCCTTATACTCGGTAAATTTCGTATCAAGAATCGATCCTCGTAAATTGATCTTCTCCTCCAAACGATAAGCTGGTTATAGCAATTAAGAACGTCCTAACCACCAATTCTTCCTCTCATAGCTGGTCTCGGTACGTCCTGCAAACCAACCCTTACCGATTATCTAATCGAGATATACGTGTTCCCGATTGAAGATTCCGGTAGCCTTGCATTCTGAAGAACCCAACTCGAATCAACAGCCGTTTAAACCCGATCACTTATTCCTTGATTTGTTCTCGAAAATCTGAATACAGCACGACCGACTCGAATCTCCAACTGTTAGTAAACACGGCTCCAACCCAACTTGCACTTTGACTTGAAATCGAATTTAACTTTAAGGGATGATTGGTCTATCCCGATACTTAGGAAAAAAATGAATACCGATTGGAAGAATTTTTAGCACAAGTTCGTATCTCACGATTCTCGACCGGAAAGAACATCGGCCTAAAGCTAAGATGAAATTTAGTGTAGCATGAATTTAATCATGCTTGAAGGTTGTGGAATGTGATTGGATTTTTATTAAGGATGATTGAATTTGGGAAGGAAAAGGGCTTGGAAGGCAATTTGAACCAATTTTGGAAGCACAAAGAAATGTAAATGGGAACAATAGAATACTCACGCCCAAATTAAAGAAAAAACCAACTGAATTCCAAATTGAACTAGGAAAAGACAAAGAGGATAATACAATTCCAAATTGAAGTAGGAAAAGAAATAATTGATGAATTCCTAATAACAAAAAGGCCCTATTTATATACATAGGGTTTACTAAAAATAGCCTAAACTAATTTAATATAAAATCTAAAATAAAATAAAAATAAAAAATAAAATAAGATTTTCCTATTTTTGGCTTTTACAAAGTCAAAATATTTGATGTGTCCTTGGCTTCCTCCATCTTTTTTATTTGGCCCCATTTCAATGATTGTCTTTCAATTTGGCCCTTTTTAGCTTGTTTTTGACCAATTGCATCCCTGACAAGATTTAAATCATAAAAACACTAATTTAGCAGGGATTAATTCAGAAATAAACCGAATTAAACACAAGAAATCATGCAAATTAACATGTTATCAAATAACAATTCTTTTAGTTTCTATTTGACAAGAGATTTTTCGTTTTCACACTAAAAGTAAGAAAACTATTTTGGGTTTTGTGTTTGATTTGAATTGTTTGAGCCTACACTCGAAGTAGTTCATGGTACGAGAATAGTGAAGAAGACCATTTGGTTGAAAGCTGAGAACGAAAAGGATCTGTCTATCCGAAAACACAAGTGAGAATTTAGTTTAGGGTTTATTGCTAAAAATATCATAAGCTGACTCGATTTTCAAAATTTTAGTTTTTGCTATGTAAGAAAACCGTTTTCAAACCAAATTTTTTTCCAACATTACATACCTTTCAATTGAGTATGAGTCAATTCGAGTATTGGCATCAGCAACTAGTGTCTTTCTTGAACTCTTTGCTGAAATGTTAAATGATTGCGAATCAAGTCAACTTGAGTTTGTAACTACTTGTCCTGTAAAAGCTAATGTGGTTCAGTAGCAAAAATTTGGTGAAGTGGATCAATCCAAGAATACTCAATTCAATAGTGGCTCAAATAGGAGTTACACTCAAGGACAAAAATACTAGTTTAGAGGGGATAGAAGTTACTATCATGAAAAAGGATGTGGGGGGTCATTTTTATAACAATTGACCTCAATGTCAACTTTGTGGCCAGATTGGACATGTAGTGAAGAAGTGGTACTATAGGTCTGATGAAACCTTCTTCGGTGTGTCTAACATGGATCAAAGGGGGCCAATGCATGTGAATTATCATGAATTTGTTGATTAGGGCTTGTTTTCTTAGAATTGTGGTGCCTTTCCACAACACTAATGTTATGGTCAATGTGCTTTTAACCAGGCGAGTGTTCCTAGTGCTTCTTATCACATGTGGCAACTTCAAGTTCATAAAAAGCTTTAGGTAAGCAACTTTCCTCAATCAGGGCCTTCTAAGTCAGAGTGTCATTTTACTATTGTCCCTATCAATGTTGGTGAACAAGTTTGGCATCTAGACTCAAGGGCCATTAATCATGTGACCAATGATATCTCGAATCTCAATAAAGTTGCTGAATACACAGGTACTAGTAAGTTGTTTATGGGAAATGGCACTTGTATACCTGTTGCACATGTAGGATCTTCATCTATTCCGTCTGGTAAAAAGTCTTACATCTCAAGAATTTCTTCATGTCCCTTCTATTTGTAAAAAAAATGTTATCTGTTGCTTAATTTGCCAAGGATAACCAAGTTTATTTTGAGTGTTATCCCTTTTAATGTTTTGTGAAGGACTTACAAACATGGGCAGTTTTACTGGTGGGCTACATTCATAAGGGCCTGCATTGGTTTACTTCCTCAATATAACAATTCACTGCTACTGGTTCTTCTAGTAGACCTTCCAAGTGTACTAGTTTCACTCAACCATGTTGAGTTAAATTCTAGTTCAGTTGTTGATTTTCTACACAAACGCCTAGGACATCCATGTAATAAAGTAATTCATCAAGTACTCACTAGTTGTAACATTTCTACACAAGCATATTTTAGTGTTTGTTCAGCTTGTCAACTTGGGAAGTCTCACAAGCTTCCGTTTTCTACTTCCAAGACTATAGACTTCTTCCCTTTTGAACTACTTATATCAGACTTATGGGGCCTTGCTCATATAACTTCATAAGGATGTTTGTACTATGTTTCTTTTATTAATGCCTATAATAGGTACACTTGGATCTACTTACTCAAACATAAGTCAGAAGCTGTTGATAAGTTTGTTCAGTTTCAAAAATTTGTTCAAGTTCAGATTAATTCTAAAATAAAAGTGTTTCAAAGTGAATTGGGTGGTAAATTTAGATCTTTCTCACAAGTGTTTAACCAATCTGATATTCAACACAGACTAACCTGTCCTCACACTTCAGAATAGAATGGTCTTGTAGAAAGAAAGCACAAACACATTGTTGAAACTAGTCTCACATTAGCTACTCAAGCTTCTCTTCCTATGCATTTCTAGACTCATGTTTTTCTCAGTGTTGTGTATTTGATTAACAGGCTTCTCACACTTGTCTTGCAAGGAAGATCTCGTCATGAGCTGTTGTATCACACCAAGCCAGATTACTTGTATCTTAAGATTTTTGGTAGTTGCTTCTATCCCTATCTTAGACGCTACAACAAGCATAGATCGCAGTTTCAGTCTAAGCCATGACCTTTTCTTGGTTATAGTTCCCTTCATAAAGGATACAAGTGCCTTGATGATTCAGGCATAATCTTTGTATCTATATATGAAATTTTTTATGAGAGATGTTTTCCATTTTCCTCCAACTTGATCAAGGTGTCTCCATGACATTCAATGACTAATCATCATGCTCATCAGAGGTCTTATATTCCTATTGTATCCTCTTAGAGACCTTTTTCAGCTGTTCCAGCATCTTGGCCCCGTCAAAGTTCGCCTACAAGATCACCTATAGTTTCTTTTTCATCTCCTATAAACATTATGTCTCTTATCGAGCTTGCTTTAATCTCCACTGCTTCTCCTTCAGTTGAGTTTGTCTCATACATTACCCTTGATCTTGTTCCAGTTGTTGGCACTCAATCTGGTTCCAATGTGCATATTATGCAAACTCGGTAAAAAAATGGTATTTTTAAACCAAAGTTTTATTCAACTAAAGTTTGTGATCGAGATCCCCTAGAAATTGAAGAAGCTTTTACAAGTCCTAAGTGGACCAAGGCTGTTTAACAATTCTATTATGCACTTTTGAAAAACAACACCTAGGAGCTGGTTCTTTTGTCTCCCAGTAAGAGAGTTGTAGGTTGTAAGTGGATATTTAAGCTAAAAAAGAATGTTGATGGCACTATAGCTCGATATCAGGATAGACTGGTGGTCAAAGGGCATCTCCAAGAAGCTGGTATTAATTTCTAAGAGACTTTTAGTCTTGTGGTTAAACTAACCACTATCAGGGTTATTCTAACTCTAGTTGTGACATATGAGTGGCAACTAAGGCAAGTTGACATCAACAATGCCTTCTTGAATAAAGACCTTATAGAGGAGATCTATATGGTTCAACTTCTTGGTTTTGAGACACATGATGATGTTACACCACTTGTCTGTAACTTGAAAAAGGCTCTCTATAGCCTCAAGTAGGGTCCTAAAGCCTGGTTTCACAAGCTCATAGAGCATTTGATAGCCACAGGATTTGTATTATCCAACTCAGATTCTTCCTTGTGCATTAAAACTTTTGGAGAGGTGATTCTTTATGTTTTAGTGTATATTGATGACATTATTGACACAGGCAATCAACCTGCCTTTGTGGATGAATTTGTTAAGTCTTTGGACATAAAATTTTCACTTATGAATTTGGGGCAACTGTATTTTTTCTTAAGCATTGAAGTGGCTTACACTATTGTTGGTTTGTTTGTAAATCAAAGGATGTACATTTTGGATCTGTTGAATAGATGCAAGATAGATCACTCGAATGGTTCTCCCACTTCTATTGTCAGCTATTGTAATTTTTCTGCTCACAGTGGTAGTCTAGTTAATAATGATTCAGAATATAGGACCAGTGTAGGTGATTTATACTACAAGGTATGTCAATTCATGCATAAACCTCTTGATCGACATTTTAAATCAGTAAAAAGAATTCTAAGGTATCTACGAGGTACTATGAATTATGGATTTTTTTTTTAAAATTGCACCTAGACTGTCTTTGGTTGGATATTCTAAAGCCAATTAGGGAACTGATCTAGATGACAAGCATTCAATAACAGGGTTCTGTGTTTTCCTTGGAGGTAATCTTATGTCATGGGGTTCAAGGAAATAGCAGGTGGTCTCACGTTCCACTGTAGAAGCTAAGTACAGGGGCTTAGCTCATTTTACTACTGAAATTGTCTGATTGGATTCCTTTTGGTCTAAGTTAAAGGTCTCTATTACAAGTAAAGTTGTTGTATGGTGTGACAATTCAGGTGCAGGGGTTGTGTCAGCCAATCCAGTGATGCATTCCAAGTTTAAACATGTAGAACTAGACTTGTTTTTTGTTCAAGAGAAAGTGGCAGCAAGAAAGGTAATAGTTGGACATGTTCTAGCACAAGATCAGATTGCAAATGTGCTTACCAAACCTCTGTCTGCACCTTTCTTCAACAAATTTAGATCCAGTCTTAGTGTTGTTAGAAAGTATGAACAACTACAGACCAGAAGTCACTATAAAGGCCAGCAAATGGGTGAATGTTAAGGTATGAGAGCATGGTTCTTAGAATGGTTCAACATGTGCTTCAACTGCTAGTTAGGTAATTCTATTATGAGCAGTTGCTTCAGCTGCTAGTTAGGTAGTTTTGTTATGTATTTAGTTAAGTCAGTTAGTTCCAAAGTAAGTTATTTTCTTTTAGTTAGTGTATAAGCTAAGAGTCAGTTAGGTTGATTGTTTGACTGAGTTTCTTGGCTGATACATTAGCTATCCTTTTATAAATGTGATGCTCTACGGGTGAGTGTTCAATCAAATCGAATAAAATTTTTTTGAGTTAATCGAGTTAACGAATCATATTTTATCATCCAAACGCAATTTGAAAATTTCTCAATTCGAGTCAAGTGAGTTGGAATTTGAATCGAATATATTTGTTCGAATTAAATTTAAAAAAATGACTTCGGGTCTTTGTAACCACTGTCACCCACCGTAATCAAATTTGCCCACCGTAATCAAATTTGTTATTAATTTTCATCCCCTCATAATTTATTTATTATTCTTTTATATAAGGGTTAGCTTATTTGCTTACTTAATTGCTTCAATTATCTTTTGATTCTTGTCACTATATATTTTGAAATTGAAAAATATATTAAATGTAAAAAATGTGATTTTTTTAATAAAAGTTATCTTAAAGAAATGTGATATTGATACCAACATAAAATTTTAACACGAATATTTTATGGGATAATTAATAATTCAATTTTAACATAAATTTATAAAGATTCAATATGATTAAACAATTCAATAATATAAATAGTAAAAAAATGTGAAATTTAATTTAATAATATAAATAGTAAATATAAATAAAATTATTACTATTTAGGTTTAGGGATTTTTTTGGATGATTTTGATTTTTGATTTGACCGTAAAGGGTGAGAAGTAAAAGTTTTAAGGTAAAATAAAAAGTTTGGGGGGTTTGGGGAATAAAATTTTAGAAGGAAAATAAATGGGGAAGTAAAACTTTGGGGGAAATATTCAAAAAAAATTGGGGTTGGCTTTGGGGTAGACGAGGGGTTGGATGGGAGTAAAAGTTTTGGGAGGAAAGTAAAAAGGTTTAGGGGTTTGGGGTAAAAACATAAAATATTATAGTTTAGTATTCGGTTTATTCGAATTATTCGAGTTATTTGAATTCGAAAACTCAACTCAATTTGAACTCGAAATTTGAAGAAAAAAATTTTGAGTTGACTCGAATAACTCAATTCGTTTAACTCAAAATTTAAAAAAAAAATCATTTTTTTGGAATTAAATCGAGTTTTACTCACCCCTATGATGCTCGGTCCTCTTGGATTATTAGAGTAAATGAAATAAAACAAGTAGACCCGTTCTTTAGCTTTGTTTCTTTGTTTTGTGAGTGAATCAAACAATGATTATATGTATTAATTAAAATAGGTTAAATTATTTTTTTAATTTTTTTTATAAATTTTATGAGTAATAGAATAAATAACTTTAAACATAATATTTCAAAATATATATCTTAAAAATTAATAAGTGATACTATTTCACCAAATGTAAAATAAATACTTGAATGCAATAAATAAAGGATATGATTATTTTATTTTATTAATAAGATTTAAGGAAGAAAATCACATTAAAAAAGTATATATGATTGTATTTTGTTATATAAATCATATAAATTATTCTTCATAGCTATACATTTTAGTTTTCTCGGCCCATTTGTTATTGAGATACACAAATTTCCCGAGCATATTTGTGGTCTACATGTTTGTATCCTTACATAATCAAGCATTGTTCATAAAATAAACGCTTGCAAAACTCTATTGATGCTCGCCTCCTGCACATTCAAAATTAAATCATTGCATCTTCGAAAGTACGACTGAATTATCTCGTAATAAATGAAATACTTGGCTTGGCAAGTACTCCAAGTTTTGTACCCATAAGGATATTACGTGAAGAATTTAAATTGAGTTATATCTCAATTAAATGCTTGTTTTGTCAAACAAATCTAGAATCATCAATTTAAGGGTTAATGATACATAAAATATAAATTAATCTATTTTTATATATTTTTAAATAATTAATATAAATAATGGTATTTTAATAATTTTGACTATCAAGCATAAAAGTAAAAAGCATTTAAACCTCAACTTTTACGTTTAAGTAGAAAAATACTTTTTCACCACAATTTTGACCCTAAAAGTCAGGTGCTCTTTATTACTTCTGTAGTGGGAAAACATTTTTAGCTTCCCAAACACAATGAAGAACAGGGCCTAAATAGGATTTTTCTTATTAGTATGATCAATTAACAAGTGAATGAATTTTAATGTAAGATTAACTAACTAACCTAAAACGATCTCAAAAGAACTTTCAAATTGGATTCAAGTGTAGTGACAACTTGAATCTAATGAATGCTTTGGTGATTCTGTACTTAATCAATTTTTATGAATATGTTTACACTACCTCTATACCTTAACATCCGCTCATATGCTTCGGATATATAGATGATCTCTAAATCCCAATTTTCTAATTTAGACTTAACATACAACGACTCTCTTGATACTCGGTGCTCGATGTGCTATTAAATTAATTGATGGGTCAGCTCTTGTATGTTCCCTAAACTAGCCCTTAGTTTCGATTGTCAACATCAAGTAGCATTAAGTTCACCTAATTAACGAATGCAACATAATCATATCAATTAACAAGTATCAAATCACCTCACATTCAAATCCAAAGCATTGATCACATGGCAATTTTACTAGACAATAGAATTAAACATAAAACATACATCTATCCAACCATAATTGCAATAGAAAATATAAAGGTAAGGTTAAGAAATACTCAAATATGATGGAATATAGCAAGATCAATGAAGCCCATGCTTAATTCCATGTTTTTTCTTTTCAAAACTTTAACTTCTTTGACATTGCGTAAATAAAAATGACAAGAACAGTAAAAAGAAAACTAAAATTGATTACAAAATATAAAAGTTTCACAAGAAAAATGCTAAAACTAAATGTAACACCTAAATACTCGACCTGATTGTCAGGTTCGAGTTACAAGGTGCCACATTCGTTGCCGGAGCAACTAATGACAATTTAAATTCATTTACAAACCATTTAAACATTCAAATTTACAAATACAAGTGTATAAAAATGATACATAACCATTTCCAGGTCTAATACAAGTTTATGAAAGCTTTTTTACTAACCCAAGGTCAAAATAGGACTAGATTGTAAAAAAAAGTTTTGGGTTGAGGTCTGGCCTACCGTCAAATGTAGTAGTTATTCGGGTTAATTCTACACTTAAGGAGCTTGTTTTCTAACCAATATAGTATTTAATATTGCATTTTCAATATTTAGTAGTTAGGATTAAAAGTTAATAGAAATAAAATTTTTAACACATTTTTTAGTGTTGATGACCTATTAGGTTGACATTGGTCTTAGGTACGGTTCATTTGTGTATTTAAGTGTGTAGGAGGCTTAATTCAAGGCCCAATTAACGTAGGAACTTGGGACGAGTGATGCACAAGCTTCCTGAGCCATGAAAGCATGAAAAAAAAATGTCCAAACCCACAAAAATACTATTGTGGCACGACACACAAAGTCTGCGGTGCGACACGCACCCTATGTTAAGCTATAGCAACCCAGTGTTGAGCCATAGAGGCCCTGTGTTGAGCCATAACAATCTTGTGTTGAGCCATAGCTTGAACGTGGGCTACAAGCAAGGATGACATCGACAATCATATTTTGGCAGATTCTCGTAGATTTTATTCCCTACTTGCACCCAAAGTATCGAGGGCATATCGGGCATAAAGTGCACATATTTTAGCCTATAATAAGTGGCCTCTGTACACAAATTAGGGCATCCATCAATCAATCAAACCATCCATTAAGAACAGTTTTTAGTTTTCTTTTCTTTTTATGTTTATTTAGTCGAAACTTTTCTAGTATGATGTGAAGACAATAGCGAGCGGAAATTGTTCCGGATCTGCGCTTCAATATATATTCATGAGCATTCTCCTATCTCTTCTCTTCTCTTCTTTTATTTATCTTTCGTTAATTAGTTGATGAATCATTGTATAAATATTAGAATAGATTATTGTGCTTTATTTATATTTAGCATGATTCGATTAATAAAATAATTCATTTGTTAAGTGATTTTTTATCTGAAATTAGCTATTTATTTAAGAGTACTTAGCATATTAGAGAGTGATGCCCCTAATAGAATATCGATACAGGTGAGATCAGAAGGGTATCTAGTCATGTATAACTTGTGCCAAGTGGTTAAACCAGAACGGTATCTATATGCCTAGGAAGAGACCAGAAGTGTAACTTAGGTGGTAATCCTTAGTGAAGATGAACCAGGAGGGTAGTCTTAGCTAAGGGTGATAAATAACTCAATCTAGGATAATTAATTATTTAATTCGTGACTCGATTAGATTAAAAATCATTTTCTGTAATTAATTTAATATTAATTTATCCACTCTACAATCCCTTGGGTATGATCTTCAGAATACTTACCAGTGTTTCGTTGCAACCTTTACTATATTACCATTTGACCCATACACTTGCATGGGAAGGAAGTTGAGAAAAAATTTGCATGGGCCATCGATCGTGAGGATTGAGGCCAAGAAGTAGAGAATCTGGGAACTAAGAACTGGTAAGCTCTTCTATCTTTCTGCATTCGTAAGATTGGGGAAAAGAGAATTAAGGATTTTCGAAATTTTCAGAAAACTTCTATAAAACACTGGATTTTTGGGTTTTAAAGTTAAATAATGTAACACCCTTAACCTGATTCCGTTTCCGTTTCCATCGCCGGATTAGGATTATAGAGTATTACCATACAAAACAGAACTTCAAAATAGAATGATAATTCAACTTACAAATTAATTACTAATTACTCAATTTAATCATGGATACAATACACATTTGGGCCTTAATCAAGCTTTCGGGGCCTTAAAAAAAATTTGGAGACAATCAGGGGTCAATTTAAAACAAATCAAAAAAATTTGGAAAAATATGAAAAATTGAGAAACAGGGGTCACACGGGCCTTGTGGCCAGGCCGTGTGACACGGCTTAGACCGTGTGGACATTTGAAGAATGGTCACATGGTTGTGTCCTAGCCTGTGTGTCCACCTGTGTGTAAAATCAAAATAGGGTCACACGACCATATCGCAGGTCATGTGCCAGACCGTGTAACTCACTGACTTGGTATACACGGCCGTGTCTAAGACCGTGTGAAACCTGCACCTAAAATAAAAAAGTGAGACACGAACGTGTGCCCAGGCCATATGACATCTCGTGTCCAAGGTCATATGCTCCAAAATTAATCCCTAAAACAATCCATTACAAAACCAAACCTTCCCCAACAAGCTACTCCATTTGTACATACAATCAATGGACCTAAACACACCTCAAACATTCATAAACATACCAATTCAAACAACCTAAATATTCTAACCAATATGTCATTCAAAGGCACCTCATTTCATACCAAAACAAAATCAATTAAGAACAAAGTTATAATGCCACCTCTCAATCACCAAATGTAACACCCCTAATCCGTCTCCGTCGCCAGAATAGGTTACGGAGTATTACTGATCAATCGTAAAACATTTAACATCATAATATTAAATAAATTAACCTTAATAAAAACTAACCAATCACATGCATTTTGTCCCTAAATCGAGCCTTCGAGGCCTTAAAAATAGCTTATAACTGATTCAAGACTAAATCAAAACAAATTAGAGGTTTTAGGAAAAAGTTGAAAAATTTCCAAAACAGGGGACACACGGCCGTGTGGAATGCCTCATGTCGTATAACTTTCGAAATAGGGACACACGGCTGTGTCGTAGGCCGTGTGCCAGATCGTGTAACTCTCTAACTTGTGAAACACAACCGTGTGCGGGGCTGTGTAACACACAGCCGTGCCTCAAAGCATGTGTGACACACGGCCAAGTGACACAGGCGTGTCCCAGGCCGTGTGTACCTAAATGAACCTTAAATGACAAGTTTACCATTTCAAGCTTACTTGCACTCTAAGTAATCTATTTACCAGCCATAAGACCTATTCAAAATGACATTAAACAAGCTCAAAACATGCTAAATCAACCATCCTAAGTGACTAACCAATGTACCCTCATTGGTACCATAAGTATACACAATTATACCATACTATGAATCATCAACCAAAGCATGTCAATTCACACAATTTAACATTCAACCAATATGCCTATCATAAGCACCTCAAATCACACAATTTCAATATAACACATACCATAAACTTGTACTAAAGATCATACTTTAAAGTTTCACATATCAAAACATTAGCAATGACAAACAAGCCTATTACATGCCATATAATCCAAAATAACATTCCAAAAACTACTGAAAATGGATGGATAGTGTGACTTGAGTGCTAACCCGACCGTTCAACCTTCAAAAGTATCTACAAGAACAAGAAATAACACAAATAAGCTCATTAAAGCTTAGTAAGTTCGAGGTACAAAAATGATAAATCTTACCTAAATAAATACAACAAATCATTCAATAATAACTCAACTATATGTGTTTCCTATCATCCACAATGTTAACTGATGAATTTCACAATTCAAATCAAGATTCAAATAATACTCTCCGAGAATATATATATATATGTCCACAATAGACTCAATTATAGATATCATTACATGTCATGCCATTCAAAGTCATTGTATAAGTATAATACAATAATATTCGATCTGATGAACGACTTACAGATACAAGTACAGTAATCCATCCGAAGACACGCCAATTGCTCCGAAGAGCTAGTCCAACCGAAAACACGCCAAAATAGGGAGTATAACACGAGAGTTAGCAAAAAATGCTGAACCTCGGCCTACTCGGGAAATATATATCATACCACATCAATCTCCACTCCAATCCCCACATAACATGCTGTCATTCAATTGTACTCTATCTCGCGTTCATCCGATCCAAGTATTGAAATTCAATAATATTTCTCAAATAACTTTACATCAACAAACAAACAATTATATTTATTATATCATATTATATCACCAAACATTTCATATAGATATTAAATTATAAACCATACAAACTTACCTGGACAAAGTTGTAATAGTTACAGAAGTTTAGGGACTATTTCAAAATTTTCCCTTTTCCACGTAAATCAAAAGGGTCTTGATCTAAAATGTAAAATTCCTAATTATTAGATTACATTTCATATTCCAATTTAGTTTACATTTTATACCCTGTTATTTTTTGACATTACACAATTGCCCCTAATTTTTACAACTTTTAATATTTAGTCCCTTAACCCGAAAATCATAAAAATTAACCATTTTCTTTAAGGTTAGATTACAGTCAAATATTCTAAGCCCTAAAACAGTCCACAAAGCACCTCTTATTCACCTACAATCCATGTAATTTTATCATTTTAACAATTTAATCCTTTAATAAAAAACTAACTAAAATCAGTTTACAAAACAACCAATAATCACAATTAAAACTTCAATCACATAATTATCATCACAAAAAACTAAGATTCATCAATTGTAACTTCCAAAATTCTAAAAATATTCAAAAACGAAGGTACGAGCTAGCTGGACCTAGTTGCAACGATCTCAAAAACATAAAAATTACAATAAATATGTCTCAATTTCACTTACATACAAAGAAAACAAGAAAACCGAAGCTTCTTCTTCCTAGCTACTGCTTTCGGCAATTTGAAGAAGAAAATGAAGATGAAATTGTTTTATTCATTCTTTAATTTTGTTTTAATTTTGATTAAATTACAAAATTGCTATAGGTCATATAATATTTTATCAATTTCAATCAAATTGTCGTCCTACCATGTTAATTAGGGCCTAATTACTACTTAAGTCCTTCCTTATCTAGTAATTAAGCTATTTAATCACTTAAATGCGATAATCACTAAGTTTTGCACCTTTTTCAATTTAGTCCTTTTTCCTTAATTAACTACCTAAACGGTAAAATTTCCTAACCAAATTTTAATACGAATCTAATGACTCCGTAAATATTCTATAAATAATTTTACGAGTCAAAACGACGGAAATTTGTGGTCCTGAAACCATTATTCTGTCACCACTAAAAAACGGGTTGTTACACCAAACTTAGGTAAAATAGCTACCTAATGTCAACCATTATCATCCCATATTACCATTCAAAATAAGCATACCAAAATTAATATTTACGCATATAACTTTTAACATGTTCAAGCCAACTATACCATATATGCATATAACTGTTTACAAAAGTAACCAAAACACAACAAAAGTATAAATGACATTAAACCTTATATATTAAGCCTTATACATGCCATTTATAACCCGAAGCCAAAATTTTCAAAAATTAGCAAGGTGACTTCTGGATAGTGTGATAAGACTCTGACAAGGTTCCAACCAGTCGAGCTTTTGATAGACTACAAAACAGAAGAAACACAACTATGTAAGCATTAGTTGCTTAGTAAGCTCGCATAAGATTAACTTCAACTTACCGAACATCAATTGATAAACCATTCAACCAAGTTCATTTCAACATTTAAACATTATACCTTCCTATCCACCATAATTCACATGGTTAATAACCAACATATAAACATAACATCTATGTGATATAGAATATACTAGGACATGAATTTCCATAATTCATCTTTTTCATCACATGATAAAGACTCACCATTAACATTTCATATAGTCATGAACAACAATCAAATGTAAGTAGGCCTTTCTTCAACTTTTACATACCCGTTGAGCTTAATAGAATCACAACGGTTATCTGATTCACCATACTGGCATGAAGCCTGCTAGGCTCAAGGCCTGATTTCATACACCGACACGAGGCCTGCTAGGCTCAAGGCCTAAATCGTTACACCGGTACGAAGCCTGCTAGGTTCAAAACCCGATACATGTTTCCAACATAACTCAATTTCTATCAATCAACAAAATTGTAATCACAACCACCTTAACTAATAAAATAGAACAATTAGCTAAGAATTTAATATAACAATTTGTATAATACGAGCTTACCTCGATAACTATGGTTGCAAAAATAGAGTCAATTGCTAGTCTAAAGCTTTAGCTTTTCCCCGATTTAATTCTGGTTGTTGCGTATCTTAATCTAAATAATATTTTCATTCAATTAAGTATTTCAAGTAACTTCAAACATTCAATTCAAACCTATAATCCAAATTAATTAAAAATTACAAAATTACCCCTAATATTTTAACCTTTATACAATTTAGTCCCTTGGTTTATAACTTGCAAATTAACCATTTTTATTTGAAACACATATTAACTGTTTTTCCCCTAGGCTTATATTAACCCACATTCTTCCTTAATTCACAAAATATACATGGAAATTTACACTTTTAACAAATCAAGTTTACACAAAATCCACGGCTAATTATACCAAGCTAAATCGAGCTTAAAAACATAAAAATCATTAAAAACGAAACTAAAAAACATACCATGCAAGGTAAGAAAGAATGGTCGAATGTTTCTCCCTTTAACAATGGTGAAATCGGCCAAAATAAGGAAAATGAAGAAGATGATACTAGTTATTGTATTTATGTTTTTATTTATTTACATATTTACCTTTTGCCCTTTAAAACTAATCAAGTTTTAAGATTTAAATCATCAAAACCATCCGCCATATACCTAATTGGTATATTTACCCACTTAGCCCATTAATTAAATATTTCATAGTCATTTGACTTCCTTTTTCTCATAAAATCAACTTTTGCACTTATTTCCATTTAATCCTTTTACTTAATTAATTATTTAAACATTAAAATTTCTTAACGAAAATTTAATATGACCTTAATATAAACATATAAACATTAAAATATTCAACCACTCATTGAAATTGTGGTCCCAAGACCACTGTTTTCGACGACACTGAAAACGGGCTATTATAACTCTCCCCCTAAAGAAATTTTCGTCCCCGAAAATCTTACTAGAAAATAGGTTCGAGCACTGTACTTTCATAACCTCTTCCGGTTCCCAAGAAGCTTCCTCGACCCCGTGACGTTGCTAGACAATTTTAACTAAAGCTATACGTTTATTTCTTAGTTCTTTAACCTCTCGAGCTAGAATTCTGATCGATTCCTCACTGTACGACATATCAGGCTGAATATCAACCTCGACTGGCAAAATCACATGTGAAGGATCAGACGAACACCTCCGCAACATCGATACATGAAACACATATGAATCTTTCCTAATTTAGACAATAAGGCTAAATGATAAGCTATTGGCCCAATTCTCTCAATGATTTCATACAGCCTAATGAATCTTGGACTGAACTTCCCTTTTCGGCCAAAACGGAGAACTTTCTTCCAAAATGATACTTTCAAAAATACTTTATCCCCAACCTAATATTCAATGTCTTTTCTTTTTAAATCAGCATATGGTTTTTGACGATCGGAAGTAGCTTTCAAATTATCTCGAATCACCTTGACCTTTTCTTCAGTTTCCCGGATTAAACCAATACTGAAAAGTTTTTTCTCACACAATTCAATCCAATATAATGGAGTTCTACATTTCCAACCATATAAGGCTTCATACGGTGCCATGTTAATACTCGACTAATAATTTTTATTATACGCAAATTCAACCAACGGAAGAAATTTTTCCCAACTACTTTCAAACTCCAAAATGTAACAACGGAGCATATCCTCGAGTATTTTAATTACATGCTTTGATTGGTCATCTGTTTGGAGATGAAATGCGGTACTAAAATGCAATCGGGTACCCAAAGCTTCGTGTAATTTACCCCAAAATCTAGAAGTAAATCGCGGATCTCGATAAAAAATAATAGATAACGGTACCCCGTAAAGTCTGACAATCTCAGCAATATACAATTCAGTCAACTTTTTGAGTGAATAATATGTTCGTACAAGTATGAAATGTGCAGACTTGGTCAAGCGATCAACAATAACCCAAATAACATCTTTCTTTCACGGAGACAACGGCAACCCCGATACAAAATCCATAGTAATTTGTTCCCACTTCCACTCTGGAATCATAACAGGCTGTAACAATCCAGAAGGTAACTGATGCTCGACTTTGACTTGTTGACAAATCAAACATTTTGATATAAAATCTGAAATCTCACATTTCATACCTGGGCACCAGTATATTTGTTTCAAATCCCCATACATTTTATTGCTACCAGGATGGATCGAGTAACTGCTACTGAGTCCACTGTTTATTTCAAATCTCCATACGTTTCATACATTTGATTATGGTCCCAAGACCACTATTTTCGACGCCATTGAAAATGGGTTGTTACAAATACCTTTGGTTTAACTGGAATATAGGTTGTTGTGCTTAGTTGCTGCCAGGACGAAGGAGGCTCTAGCATATGTGCAAGCTAAATTAGAGAGGCTGTAGGATTTCAAGTGATCTTTTGTACTCTACTTTTGGGTGATTGATGATGTTATGCTTCTTGTATGAACTGCATTTGTGTTTGCTCTAAGGTTGTTAGAATCCACAATTGTGTACGAATATGGTGAATGAGTATGCTGTGTATGCATGAATCTGCGAAAGTATGTATACTCACACTAATATGTTCACCGGATGTCAAATAGTTATGAATTGGTGTATCAGTCAATGGCGTATTGTATGTTATTGTAATATGCACGCTGGCTTTAGTAAAATGCATGCTTATTATAAGTGGAGTATGGAGGTATTTATATTGATGGGATAGTGTGTAACGCCCCGAAATTAGGATAAAAATTATTCAGGTTAGTTGGTCGGGTCAGCGATTTGGTAGGACTGTTAAGTTGATTTTCACGTTTTAGTGTCAGAATAAGCCATTTGATTCTGTGGCTAGGTCTTTGGTAGCATAGCCTTTGGTCTGGAGTTCGAGTCCACACATGTGCAATGTGGGAATTATTCTCTTTAAACATTATTATTTGTTTTAATTCTTAAAATATATATGTTAAAATATCTGAAGGGTTTTTGATAAATTGGTTATTAATTAATTTGTTTTGGAATTTTTTATTATTTTAAATAAAAAAACCTTCCTAAAACTTCTCTCATGTTGGCAACTATTTTCACGCTAGTTTTGGTTTTTTCCCTAATTTTAGAATCGACCTCTTTTGGCTTCCATACTCCTCTGTTACTACAATTTTTTGTTCTTTTGTTTTTATTTCTAATCTTTCCTTTCTCTTTTGTTCCTTAATTTTTGTTCTTTTTTATTTCAAAATTGTCGTCGTTAGTTATTGTTTTCGAAAGTCATTCCTTGTTCAATTGCTAAGTGTGGAATCGGGTAAGTATTAGTATTGTTTTATTACTTTCCTCTAAGTTATGGGTTAATTGTTTTAGTTGTTTTGTTAGTACCAATTTGGTTGAATGCTTATAAGTTGTTATGTTAGTTAATGAGTTTTTAGAAACGGTTGAATTGAGACGTTTCGATTGTTCATTGGTGCTTGGAATCGTAACTTCAGGTGTGTTTCTGAAATTAAAGTGGTTAGGGGTTAATTTGATGGTAAAATTCACGATTTCAATTAATCTTGGTGTGGTTTCGTGACCAGACAGGCGTGTGCCACACATGGGCGGTCCACATGGCCGTGTACCGCTATGGAATTAGGGGATTTTTGAGTCACACGGCCCGTGGGTGTGCCACACGGGCTGGCCACACGACCGTGTGACCACTATTTGGGGATTTTTCATTTTTCACACAGGTGTGTGCCTTGGACACATGATCGTGTTTTTCAGCCACACGGGCATGTGAGTTTTCCACACGGCCGTGTCCTACTCTGCCTCTTAATTGTCCTAATTTTTAAACATTTACACAGTGAGTTACATGAGCTACTCATATGGCCATGTAAGTCTATCACACGAGTGTGTCCCTCTTTCAGACGGCTGTATAGACCCTTCACACGACCTAGACTCTCCCACATGGTCGTGTGGCTCTGTTTCGTAGATTTTTGTTCTGTGTCGTAGACTGACTCGTTTTAGTTCCTATGTAGTCCAACGTTCGTTGAGGCCTCTGTAAATGTGTTTAGGACTCTGTTTCAGCTTAGACTCGTGTGTGTATTTGCAATTATAGGACTAAAACAAATTGTTATTTATGTGTTAATATGATGTGATAAATGGTTTTTGAGATATTACATAGTAAATGAACACAAGAATAACTGATTCTGAATGTATTCAACTGAAAATATACCTCTATTTCGGTGAGTCTGTTAACAAATGGTGTGCATTCATGCATTTGCATAAAATCTGGGATTTTGGTTGTGAAGAGAAGGAAGACTAATTTGGTAGTTTATCTACAATGTTCTATACAGCAGTTTACCGCATTATATTATACATATGTCAACTCAGCTGCATATTTTTATTCAAGTGGATTAGTTTCACATTTGAGGTGTGTAGGGTGGATAGGCCTACTGTAGCCCTAATGTGGTGTGCAGGGTGGACGAAGTGGTGTTCGGTTGGTTGGGTGGGTTTTAATTTGCTACTCATCCAAACATGATTCTTTGTGTTTATATTAGTTGTGAATGTTTAATCATCAGGAGGTAAATTGTTACGTTATTGTGGTAAGATAATATGAATGATATAGATCTGTATAGTTTTGTGTGTTTCGGTTGGAATATCTGTTGGGAATGTTGATTTTGTGAGTAACTTAATTCAGTGGAGATGCCAATTTACAAGCTTTTCTATTACTCTATTTACATTCATTAATTTATGTCTCAACCCGATCTAACGACTTACTTTTAATATTCACACTGAGCTCGCATAGCTTACTCCCTCTTAGTTTTCTTTCTTTCAGGTATTGATCGTGGTTAAGCTCTGGTTTTGGCTCATCGGAGGTCTTAGAAAGTTTTGGTGATGGTCGGTTTATTTAAAATTTCCATAAGCTTAGTATGGTTGGTTTAAAAATTATTTGTAAGGCGATTATACAAACTGTGGTATGGGTTTTGTGATTGAATTATTCGTTAAATTTTGGGTTTTCAGTTTTTGAACAAAGTTTTCTAAAAAAATTCGCGCGTGGTTTTTAACTAGTCTTTTCGCAACTATTCTAAAGTTCACACGATTTTTTTTTTTTAGAAATGGCATGTGGTCTTTTGTTAAAAGGTAAACAACATGTTTTTTTATTGTAATATTGGTTTTTAATTTTGGTTTAGGATTGCCGAATTTTACGCATTTTGAAAACTATTCAACAACACCAAATTGGTTTGTTTTTTACTTAATTGTTAACACTGATCGAACATTATTTGTAAAGCATAAATTTACTAAATTTTGTTGAACAAACAAAGAGGTTAACTTTTGAAAAGGAATTTTGAATTCAATAATGTGACCTTCGCAATTCGGTCAAGACTTTTGGGCCGGGTTTTAGGGTGTTACATAATGAAGATAGGATAATGGTGAAATAGAGGAATGGACAGATTAAAAAGGGATACAAGGGAGTTTAGAAGTATCGTGGAACGGATATCATCTGGTCCTTCGAGGAAACACCATGATCACGATTACCGACTGGTCCATCGGGGCGATACCGTGGCAACGATTATTGACTAGTCTTTTGGGGCGACACTATAACGACGGTTATCGACTGGTCCTTCGAGGCGACACCGTGACGACGGTATATAGGTCCTTCGGGGCAACACATTGAAAGTGGTTTTCTGATTCTTTAGAATCAAAAGTACATGGATAGCCATGGCTCGATCCTGTGATGAATAGGTATGCTTATTGCGAATTGGATCTCGTTGGGTTAGTATACAAGGAAGCATATTAGGGCATAAAAAGGGAAGTCATTGTGTGTCTCGCGTGGCAAGTAGTTTGATATATAGATCAATGCGTGTTGGAGAATGCGAGTAAGCGTGTTAATGAGAAGATCCACCAAATTATGACGGTAATAAGAACTGGTAGAAGTGACTTGAACACGATCATGGGTGAAAGGAAGGGGGTATTTCCTTCAAGGTATTGACAAATAGGTACCCGCCATTAGGAGTCTGCCAGAGATAAGAGGGAATTCCGCCATAATATGTTGGCGGGTAGAACGTCCAAAACTAATAGAAGATGCAAATGTCTGTTAGGACTTTATATGAGGGGTAGCCGCTTTGGACTATCAATTTTAGAGGTTCGCCAAGGGAGATCCAAGAAGGAGATGATCCGTCGGGAACTACCTGCTATTGGGAGTGTCTTAGTAAAAGGTTCTGAAGTGGGAAAATCTTACGAGACTGTCTTGTAGGTATAGGTCCACAAGGAAATGGAGAGTTTATGTATCCGCCAAGTCTCTTGTTCAAGTCAACAAATGAAAATGTCAGTAATTGGGTCTGCCTTAGAAGCCAGGTTTAAGTATAGGCTAAGTCATAAGAACAAAATTTCCAGGTAATACAATGAGTCTTTATAAAGTTCAGTAAGAATCCACATTGGTAGCGTGACATCTACTAGTCCACTATTAAAATTTGCTAATTTGTATAACCATACATATGGTTGACGTTATGGAATTTTGAGATGCTTTTGGACCGGGACAAATTCTAAAAGAAAATTTTATTTGGAAGAATACCTTTACGACTAAATCTGTGAACGTGTCCACCAACAGTTAACTTAGAGAATGCAAGGCATTGACTATGCCTAGAAATCTGTGGAGCACTCAGTGATATACAAGGAGTTTAAACTCTGTGCTTTTATTCTTATTTCCTCACCAACATAGAGTTTTAATGAGGCACTGCTGTACAAAATCTGTAACATCCTAGATTAGGGGTTATGCGTTTGGAGCATAACTCAAGTATTAGTAGGCTTTAAGTGTGTTGGGATATATTTTAGGAGTTTTTGAGAACTTTAGGTGAAGGGGGAAAACTTTGGAATTTTTTTGAAATTTTAAGTAAAAAGGGGAAACTAGACAGGAGGCCTTAAAATAATTTTGTGGAGTTTAGGACACAAGAAATTAATTGGCAAAGTGGCTTGGGGCGCTAAGGTGCAAGGGGGCTTGGGAGGTGAGGGTTCGAGTGCAGGTGATGGCATGGGAGTATTTTATTTTTCCTTTTTGCGTTAGGAAGGAAGGCGGGCCAGGGAGGTCTTAAGAGAAGTTATAGGCGCTTTTGGACATAACACAAGCCTTGGTAAAGTGGCTTCCATGCGCCACTTAAGGGCCTAGAAGTGACGCTGGAGCAGTCTCGGTTCGGCGGACGCGGCAGCAGCGAGGCGTGTTTTTATTTTTGGCTTTTGGCGTTGGGCAAGGGAAGCTAACGAAGGAGCTCTTAAAAGAATTTGTGCCGAATTTAAGTCACAAAAAAGCTTTTGGCCGAGTGGTGCAGGCGTAACTCGAGCGCTTGCTCCATCAAGTCCCATGTTCGAACCATGGGGCGTGATTTAGTGCTTTATTTTTGCAAGTTGGCGTGAAGGGAGAGAGAGCTGGTGGTCTGCACATGGACTCTCAAGGGGGATAAGGATAAGCTTGATGTTTGCTTTTAAATTCGGCTAGAAGAGTTGATATTATTATTTTATTTATTTAATTGAAGAGGTGATGAAGGAATAAGGATTTATTTATTTTAAATTCTTTTTGAATAGATGTTGAAGAGGTAAATTAGGAGATTATTTTGGATTTGGATAAGTAAAGATGTGGTGGCCCAATTTGGGTGTCTTTGGTTGTTGAAATTCGGCCATGTGGGGAGGATAAGTGTCGAATAGTGTAGTATATTTAGAGAGTGGCCATCTTTTGTTAGTTCCTTTTTCATTTTAATTGTTTTCATTGTGCCGAAATTTCCAAGAAGCAAAAAGGCTATTCGTGTTTCTTTTTCTCCTCTAATTATTAGCAATAGCCGAATACCATACAAATCTTTCTTTTTCTCTCCTTTTTGTTCTAGCCGAATCTACTCCACTCTTTTGCCGAAATCTTCTCTCTTCCATTAGATATACTTTGGCCGAATAACAAGTGAGCACAGATTCTTTTCGGGATTTCTTCTTCAATCGGTTTGTAAGGGGTAAGTGGAGATGGCCGAATGACTTTTGTTTAGTTTTCAAGATTTATGGTTATGGCCGAATGGTCTATGACTCATATTAATGAGATTAAGGCCGATTGTAGGAAGGAGGACAGTCTAACACTGTGGATATTCGGGATTTGGTGATCGATCTAGGTAAGGTCTCAATATTTAAATATGTTGCTAATTAGTTTAAAAGCCGAAGGCTAACTATTATGTGATTCAAGGTATAGCCGATTACAAGTGGTGTGTGTGGCTTCGGGATTTGGTTGGAAACCAAATCGGTTTAAGGTAAGTGCCACAAATGAGCCTTCGGGATTTAGTTATTATAGCCGAATAGGCCTATGTCACTAACTTTGATGTTGGCCGAAAATAGGGTCGAAGGATCTAGCGTAGTAGATCGGATCTCCGGGACCTAGGATTCGCGATAGTAACATGTGTGTACATACACACTTTATAACTAATAACTGTGCTAAACGCATTGTGTATGCTAAACTGAATTGGTGTAGATTTGGATTTAATACCATAAAAGGTATAAGCGAGGATTCAGGTAAGTCCTTGTTGTTATGAGTTTTCTTTATGATGCTTTTGGGAAGCATGACATATTTGGTATATGTGGCAAATAAATATGTGGCTGATGATAAATCCAATATATGTTGTTAAATAAACATGTTGGCATGATTTCTGTTAAATGCATATCATTGATTGATGTGGGTTAAACGAGTGGAGGGGGAAGTGATATCCGTGTCTTGGACACCAATGGTTTGGTACCACATTTCGTGACTCACGGTCACGGAGGTTTGGCACCTCATAGCGTCTCGTCCCGTGGTTTTGGTACCACAATGGGTTGGCCCCACAGATAATATAACGGGATTGACGCCAAAGTGATTTGGTATCACACGATGGGTTGGCCCCATCACTACTATTTGTGACTTCAGTCACGGTGGTTTGGCACCACAATATTGATGGATATCGTGTCTTCGGACACCGGTGGTTTGGCACCACCAAAGTGGTTTGGTACCACACGGGGTAGAAAGGTGCATTGGATGGCTAGGTTGGGTGCATGTTAAATTTAGTGCATGTTAACTTAGTTATAAATTGTGTATGATGTTGCACTAAACCGGGGGAAGGGTTACACATTGAGTCTTAGTGACTCACCTTCTCCTTTAACTTTTCCAGGTGACTCGTAGATCGCGG